>JAHRHZ010000051.1:18611122-18686182 GCA_024137785.1 Ginglymostoma cirratum | reverse complement strand
TCAGCCTTCCTGCTCCTCAAATGCTGCTTGGCCTGCTGTGTTCATCCAGCTCTACACCTTGTTATCTCTCATTCATCTTTTCATCTAATTTAGCCTCACTCAAAAATCCATTTAATGCTACTGGTGAAAATGACAACACTCAAAGAAGTTCAAAAAACAGCCTCTAAACCATATCTTGTTGCAGACAACCAAGAGATGAGATGAAGAGGTATCTCACCATCCCTTTCCCATCTATAACATTAATGGGATCTTTTGTATGATTCTCCTACCTTCTACTAATTGTCCAGAAGATTGACTGAATGCAGCTTCAAGGTGTGATAGCTTGCAACATATCAATTTATTTTGAAGGGAGAAATATTGTACTGTTTTCCTGTGGTGAATTTTTCTGTCCTAGCAATTTCCCTCATTAAAAAAAAGTGTTCAGATTTGAATTACATAGAATTTACAATACAGAAACAGACTATTTGATCCACCTAGTCTGTGCTCCACACAAACTTCCTATCTCTAGTTCTTCTCATCCAAATAGGATGAAATATTAATTTCTCCCTCTTGCACTTAGACACTGCCCCATAAATACATCTGTACTATTCACCATAACTGCATGTCATGAGTATGAATTCCACACACTCATTGCACTACAAAGTTTCTCCTGAATTTCTTACTGAATTCATTCAATTTTTTATACATTTATGTCCCTTAGTTTTAGATTTCACCACAGATGTAAACATATTGTCTATGTTATACCCTGTATTTACCTACAGATGGAAAATGCATTTATGCCATTAAAATTATCATTCCTATGCATTGACCCTGTGTGCAAAAATCTTCCCCACCTTAAGATGGTTTTCCTTTCAGGAGAAAGCTTTTGAGTTTGCAAGCAAAAGGCCCACCTTTAACTTATTTCTTGAAGAAGAAACAAGCTCTTCCAATGCTGTGGAAACTTTGGCAGCACCGTACTATTACTTTCCAGTAATCAGCTTGCTGCCTGTGATACTATCACTGCCAAGAGAAAAAAAAAGCAAGCTTCCCTTTAAGTGGCAGCTGCAGCCCCTTTAAGAGCTGCAGCTGCATTCAATTTGCCACCCCCTCTTGTGCTATCTCCCAGTGGCAGTCCCAATCCAAGCAGGATTAATGATGAATCCTAGTGCTATTTACGGTTTATCAACAGGAAATCTTTTGCAGCATGGTTAATTTAGAAATTCATCTTTTGTTATTTTACACATCAAACTTTGAACTGAATGTTTATGTTCTTTTAAACATAGGTGAAATTATTGATTAGATATATTTACCACAACATGCACATTTTGGAATAATTATTCACACTCTTAAGGGGACACTGCACTTCCAGCTGGTTTTGCTGATAAAAGGATTGTGGTCCAAGATGTGTTAAGGCAAGTCCAAGGCTTTGGTGAAAATGTTAAGGACAAAGATAAAAGGTCTCCCTCCCCGTCAGTGGTGTGAACATCCGAAACATACGTTCACCAGTCTTCGAGAAAGGTGACAGAAATAGGCAGCTCCAAGAGCAATTAACTACCTCAAAAAGTATACATTGCATCAAATCCTTCCATGGTCCTCACAACAGTAACAAACAGTAATGACGAAATCATTTTACACAATGCATAGTATTGTTATTCATAAAAATACCTTTATATAAAACTCATAATCACTAAAGCAGTTCTGTTCTGTACAGTGGCATACGAAGAAATAAATAAACACTGGAGTTTGACTCTATCCAACTCACAAACCAAAGGCATTTCTTGCTTCTACAAAACTATATTTACATATATTTGAGGAATCGGGGGGGTGGGGGGGTTCCAACAATTGAGCAGTGCCCCATTTAACTCTGACAGAAAGACCTCAGACAATGGTCCTTCCCCACTGCACCTTGGTAACAGCTGCCCTAAGCTTTAGTGCATCCCTCGGCACATAGTCCTGGACCTTGGCAAGTGCCAGTCTGCAACACTCAGCCAGGGTCAACTCCTGGTTCTGGAAGACCAACAAGTTTCAGGAAGAACAAAGAGAATCTTGCACTGAGTTGATGGTCCTCCAGGTGCAGTCGATGTATGTCTCGGTGTGCCTCCTGGGGAACAGACCGTAGAGGACAGGATCCTGCGTCATGGAACTGCTTGGGATGAACCATGAAAAGGACGACTGCATCTTTCTCCAGACTTCCTTTGCAAAGGCACATTCCAGTAGGAGATGTGTGACGATCTCAACCTCACCCCCCAGCCCGTGCAGCCACTTCGAGGGCAGCGTGCAGTGGTGCAGAGAGTCTGGGCTTACATGTATGATCCCACAGGTAGGTGCCCTTCTCACCACCAGCCAAGTGATGTCTTGGTGCTTGTTGGAAAGTTCTGGTGATGAGGCATTCTGATAAATGACTTTGACAGGTCTGCTCAGGGAACAACCTGACAGGATCCATCCTCGCCTTTTCCCACAAAGTCTTGAGGATGCTACGTGCTGACCACTTCCTGACAAATTTCTGATCAAAGGTGTTTTTCTTTGCAAATTTCTCCGCGAAGGACAGGTGATACAGAACGGTCCAATGACTTGGAGCATTCCGCAGCAACAAGGCCAATCCCATCCTTCGCGACACTGGGAACAGGTAGGACCTCAGTATGCAGTGACACAGGGTGTGTGCATTCTGAAGGTCTATGCAATGCACAGTTTGATGCAACCGCACACAAATGTGGCTCTCAGGATGAGAACAGAGTTGGCTACGTACTTCCCCCCCACTTCTCCAGAGCTTTGTACATAGTGTCCATCTTAGACCTCTGAATGAAGTGAAAGATAGTTAGGGTGACTGTAGCAGCACAGGTTTGGGGAATAGGCCAGACCTGTACCACATACAACAACAGCGAGAGTGCCTCACACCTGATGACCAGGTTTATACCTGAAATGGAGTGCTCCCAAAAGCTCAGTTTCTGCCTCACCTTGGTAATACACTCCTCCTCCAAGTTTTTGCACATGCCCCGAACCTTATTCCCACCACCTTCAGGTAATCTGTACCGTTGGTGAAGGGGATTAACGATTGGTCGGCCCAAAGGAAAGGGCCATGTTCTTGCCTCGATTTACCCTGGCTCCAGAGGCCAGTACAAACTGGTCCCAAATGCTCATGAGTTTGCGCACTGACAGTGTCCTTGTGCACCAGTCGCTGAAGGTAAGCATGCAGGTGCAGCTGGCGGTAAAGAAGGCAAATGGTATGTTGGCCTTCATTGCGAGAGGTTTTGAGTACAGGAGCAGGGATGTGTTGTTGCAGTTATACAGGGCCTTGGTGAGGCCATACCTAGAATATTGTGTGCAGTTTTGGTCTCCTTTATTGAGGAAGGATGCTCTTGCTCGTGAGGGAGTGCAGTGAAGGTTTACCAGGCTGATTCCGGGGGATTGTGAGACTGCCGTATGAGGAAAGATTGACTAGGTTAGGATTGTTTTCACTGGAGTTCAGAAGAATGAGGGATGGTCTCATAGAGACTAATAAAATTCTAACAGGACTGGACAGGGTAGGTGCCGGGAGGATGTTCTCAATGGTAGGCTCGTCCAGAACCAGGGGTCACAGTCTAAGAATTCGTGGCGGACGATTTAGGACAGAGATGAAGAGACATTTCTTCACCCAAAGAGTGGTGAGCCTGTGAAATTCATTACCACAGGATGTAGTTGATGCCAAAACATGTATTCAAGCAGCGACTAGATATAGCACTTGGGGCGAATTGGATCAAAGTTTATGGGGAGAAAGCAGCATTAGGCTGTTGAATTGGACGATCAGCCATGATCATGATGAATGGCCTCCTCCTGCTCCTTTCTTCAATGTTTCTATAGATCCAAGCAGGGAACTGTGACATCATCCACGTACAGGGACGCTTTGACCAGCAGGCCTCTGCTGCCTGGAATATTCATCCCTGTCCTTCCTGACGGACTCAGCAAAAGGCTGTATACAGCACACAAACAAGGCAGAAGAGAGTAGGCAGTCCTGCCTGATTCCAGATCTGATCAAGAAGCTTTCTGATACTCATCCATTAATTGAGACTTCACTATTAATGTTGATCTAGAGCAGGCTGATCCAATTGCAGATTCCCACCCCAAAGCCCATTTTGGAGAGCACGGCCCACATGTAGGCGTGGGATACCCTGTTAAAGGCCTTCTCCTGGTCCAGGCTGATAAGCAAGCATACACATCCCGGTCCTGCACATGAGCAATTCTATGCCTGAGGAGTATGAGGGTCTCAGAAATTTTCCTGCCCAGTCGAGCACAAGTTTAGTTGGGGTGAATCACCAGTCCCATTGTAGACCTGACCAAGTTGACAATGACATTAGATAGGATTTTGTGGCCTGCATTTATCAGTAAGATTGATCGCCAATTTCTAATTTCCTCCCTCTCCCTCTTTCGTTTGTAGATGAGGGTGACAATATCTTTCTTCATGGATTCACACATGCTACCTGACAGACGCATACTGTCATACACCTCCAGCAGGTCCTGGCCAATCATGTCCCACAGAACTGAATGCAACTCAGCTGGTAAGCCATCGCTTCAGGGAGTTTTATTCTTTTCTGAGAACTTGAGAGCCTTAGTCAACTCACCTAGAGACAACAGCTGGTGCAATCTCTCCCGCATCTTGTCGTCTAATACCTCATGATAGAGGACAGGAACGACTGGGAAGCTGCACTGTCTATGGGGGCTTTGTGTCATACAGACTGGCATAAAAGGATTTGCTGATCCTCAGGATGTCAGACTGAGATGACATTACTGAGCCATCTCTGCTGAGCACAGATCTCTTCCTGTGCCCCGTCTGGAAGGAGAACATGAGCACATCTCATCCTACTCCACGGTGCAAACCCTGGACCAGAAGATTATCTTAGAGGCTTCTGAGGCAAAGAGCTTGCTGGCTCTTCACCTCTTCGAGATCCTTCATGAAATTGATGACCATCTTCTGCAGCAGGAGCAAGTTCTGCATTCTTTTCTGGAGTTGAGACAGTTTTACCCTCTGCTCTCTCTCTCGCTCTCTCTCTTGCCTTCTGAACACCTTTGAGGATAAAGAACCTCTTGATGTTCCCCTTGATTATTTCCCTCCAGTCCACTGGAGATTCAAAGAAGGGCTTCACAGTTCTACAATCTGTGTAATCCCATCTGAGCTCCTCAATGTTTTCTGAGGTCAACATTTTCACGTTCAGCTTCCACATTCCATTATTAGCCCACTGGTCATCCTGTAGGCAACAGTTGGCCAGCAGGAGGCAGTGGTCAGAGAAGAACACTGGCTTGATGTTGGTGGCTCTGACCAAGAACATGAACAATTCCATTCTTCAATGCATACTGTTTAGTATTTGTCACAAATGTGGTCAACTGAACGTACTTCTCAGTCCTCCTGACAGTAGACGGTGCCTCTTTTCCTTCAAAGACTGGCTCTTGCATCCATTTTCAATTTTATGAAAGGAAAAAAGAATTAAGCCAAATACAAAATGAAAACACACCGCAGAAAATAAAAGATGAAGGACCTAGCACAGTGAAGAAGGCATGACAGAGAAAAGGCCTATCAAAATCAGCATGAAGAAAGAAACATCATTAACAAGGATGAGAGAGCTACCCGACTAACAAATGATATAATCATCAATCATGGAATCTTCCAGCTAGGAAGAAGGACATCCAGGCTGTTATGCCAATGTCAAGTTTTACCCCTATAACTTATTGTAAGCAATGCCACAGGAAATCTGCCAACAAACGTCTTGCCTTAAGTTTGAAGCACAATTTTCAGTAACACTTCTTACAAAACCCTTTTCAATTCACAACCTGCTCTCCATTGAAGCCAGTGGACAGAAGGATCAGAAGTGGGCCTTGAACTCACAACTTTCCATCTCCATAGTGAGAGTCCTAACCACTAAGGCAAAGCTAGCAAGCATAGTACATCATTTCCATTTTGTCCTCCATATCCTTTGTTGTTTATTTGGAGCCTGCTAACCAGCTTACATAGTGTATTGAAAATTGTAATGTGCATTTTGTCCATTTTAGGCTACCATCACACATACACCAGTAGAGGGAGTCTTCTGGGAGAGATAATAAAGGATCTCCTTTTGATAGTTCATGGAGTTCTACTTCTAAGTGTCTCTGGTTGAAGACATAACTATTTCTGTCTCAAGAATTTCATAGTTCGGCCTCAGATCTTCATAACCAATATTTTCAGAAGATTAACTCTGAAAAGTAATGAGTGTATTGTCATGGTATTCCAGTTTATTATAATTTATTCGGTAATGAAGCAAAGCCCAGGATTGAAATCCACAGCCTGACCTGTAGCCTAATATAGCACTGATTTCAAGACTTCAGGTCAACTAACGACAACTAAGTCATAGGTTTTATTGCCCTGATAAAGCTAAGGATCATGCGAACACTGTGAGCAATCCTGCAGGTGATTCTGCTGTGATATAGTAAAAACATGGTTTTTAGCGCATGTCAGACATCATCCACCAAATGCCAACCTTTGTTACTGATGTTAAAATTTTGTTCAATAAAAGGGGAGAAACCCCACTATGATAGTTCTTCTCTGGAGCTAAACTTGGCAAAGCACTTTACCATTTGAAATGCTCCCGACCCAAATAACTGAGAGTGTTATTCTGTCAGAAATAGCATCTTTCCATTGAGATTTTAAAACATAGCCCTGTCTATTTTCTTAGATAGATGCATCTCGTCTTTGAAGGAGGGCAGAGAGGTTTACCCTGGTGTCCTGGAAAAGTTTATTTCCTTAACCAAAATCACTGAAACATGACCTGCTTTTTAGTGGTGCTGCTGTGGACAAATTGGTCGGTGTACTTTGTACATTGCACCAACCATACATCAGGAAATACTTTATTGGCAGTAAAACACACTGGAATGTTCTGAGATAGTAAAAGGTGCTACAGTAATACAAGTCATTATTTTATTTTTATTATCATTGATTTAGAATGAAAACTGACTGTAACAATTCCTTTGGAAAGCTGGACAAATAACATTCCATCCATTATTTCCAAAATACGATTGCCATCTTGCATTTTTGCAAAGCTCAAGCAGTGAGTATGTGGCCATATCATAATACCTGCAGCTTTCTATAGATAAAGTAAACTCAATGTGAACAAGGTAACCACTTTCTCATAAGGAAGGTTAGATTGACAACTGAAGAACAAGTCACACCTATGGCACTCGGAGGTAGCAAGAACTGCAGCTGCTGGAGTCAGAGACAACACAGTGTGGAGCTGGAGGAGCACAGCAGGCCAGGCGGCATCAGAGGAACAGAAAAATTGACATTTCGGGTCGGGACCCAACCCTAAACATTAACTTTCCTACTGCTCTGATGTTGCCTGACCTGCTGCGTCCCTCCAGCTCCACATCCATGGCACTGTTGCACAGCTCCTGGAAGCCCCCAAATGTGGCATTGACAGTGGTCTGTTTGCCCCACTTTCAGCTGTAAGACATGCCACGGACTGAGCTGTGAGAGGGGAGATGAAAGAAAAGTACAAGTTAACTTGGAAATGAAAAAGAAATACAACAAAGGTGGAGCATTACAGTGGCTCACAAACTCTCATATCCTGCCATCGACTTGGAACTGGTACAGCATTATTTTGCAAACATCAAATGATTTAAGGACATTAGTATTAAAGTAAATCTTTGGGATTTTGTTTTGTTGAAACAGCCCTCTCTGGAAGGAGAACGCTTTAGAAATTGTGTAAGCCTATCATGCAGTGAACGTTAAACAGATGGAGGGATAAAAATGTCAAGTGTGGGAACACAAAGAGAAATATTGCTATTTTCTGAGAGCTGCTTTCTTTGCAGGAAACTGTTTGTTCAGTTGCCATGGTGCAGCCAACAAGATTTTATAATTTTCTTCTGCTTGCCTTGTGCTACTCCAACAACATGAATTTAATCTGACCAAACAGGTAGGTTGTGTCAGCTGTCTAAATGAGAGAAAGGAGAGTTGGGGGGGTGGGGGAGCTGGTGGGAGAGGGGGGTGGGGGGAAGAAAAATACTTTGGTAAAACTTAGGAGATGTTCTGAAAGCTGCCACATAATGCTTTTGGGATTCTGTTGCTTTATAAATATATGCATTTATTTTTCTAAGTTTCTCATCTGAATAGTGACCCTTGCTTTTCTATAGATCTATGGAGTTAACCACATCGTAATTAATTGTATATGTGAACTTTGAGTGAACAAGGGCTGTTCAACTGTTTTAGCTCAATCTGGTACTCACCATGTATTGGCTGTAGTCCGTGGTTATGGTTCAGTATTCAGCACTTTGTAGCTGATCCAGACGGTCATAGACTCAAATCGCACTTATGTACAATTGCACACTGATAGAATGAGTGCATTACTGAGGGATTGCTGCTCTGTTGAAGGCGGTGTCTTTTGGATGAGACATTAAACTGTCTTCCCTAAGGATTGTTGCCTAATTCCTCTTCAAACAAGTCGGACGACTCCCAAAAGAATGTTATGAATGAATTTGCCCAGGTGTCCCGAATACCGAAGCAGTCAAGTCAATACGGACACAAACTGGTACCAATGCAAAACATTCCCGACTTTATTAGGAACAAAGTTACAACAACTTTTAGTACTAAACATACTATCTCTAATCCTACTTGGCCCCTTAAGGTTACAATACTTCACGAGTCTCTTGTAGATTTTCACAGTCACTCTCTCTGACTCTGTCTCTGGATCTGCAAACCTACTTTCTTCCTCTCTCTCTCTGGATGGTCAGCTGTTCTCTGCCTCTTGCCATGCTGATCTCCTCAGAAGGCCTTAGATTATTCAAGAGAGTTCAAGTGATTCCAAGAGGGATCTCAGGAGGTGAACCCTGTTTTTAGACCTTTTAGATGGTTTTCTGGAACTTTCTACAGTTCTGGCCAATCAGGGAGATACACCTAATAGTTTGAAACAGTGTCAATCATTTGGATGGCATGGTACTGTTTAGTGTCTTTGTGTAGCAGGATCCAGTGTCTTTCTGTCCGAGCCCGCCTTTGTTTAGTGGATAAAGTGTTGGGGGTGCGTCTGTCCAGGATAGCTGTTGCTTTTTTCATTATGCTAATATCATTAGCACCCGGATGCTGTGTTTGCACTGTGTTTGGTAAGTGGGTTTTGTGATTTCAACGTTTTACTCGGCCAAAGTACCCAGCATCCCTTGTTCTTTGGCCAAGTTAGCAATCTATTTGTGTTTTAGCAGCCAGGAGGCTGCTACAGGACTAATTTGAAGGAAAGCTAAGGAATTGTCCCCGTGTCACAACCAATGTTTATCCCTCATTCAACACTAGAAACAGATTATCAGATCATTTTTGCATTATTGTTCGCAGTACCTTGCTGTGCACAAATTAGCTGCCACATTTCCTACAAAACAAGGACTTCAAAGGTACTTCATAGGTTGTAAAGCACTTTGGAACATCCTAAGACTGTGAAAAGCACCACAGAAATGCAACTTTTCTTTGATTGGGCACTTACTAGCAAAGATTATTAAACCAGGAGTGGGAAACTCCTAGCAATTATTCCGCTCAAAAGCCCACATGTAGGGCATCTACTTGCATCACCTCAAATGCCAACCCAGCTACTATCAGCCAAATGAGCAAGAACTAAAGATCAAATATCAGGCCTTCCTTTGTACACTGATTAGTAATACACTGCACCATGGGCTTCCAATTAAACCACTGGGGCAGCAAGCCCATAAGTTATTGATGGCTGAATGGCTACTTTTAAATTAGAGGCATCTTTTTATGGTATAATAACTCCAACCACAAATATGTTGATGACATGATGTGACCTGTAAAAAAGAGAAAGCTTTTCTTTAAAAAAAAAACGAGTAACTTTCTGTTCAATGTGCCATGTTAATACTCAATGGAGAAAATTTTTTTTCAACCTCATGTTTACACTTCTTTAGGTTTCCCCAAAATCACTTAGTCATTGCACATTCCCATACAAAATCACTCTATATCTGCCCCTTGATTTCTGGCAAGCGACGCTCAAGCAGAATTCTCATGGATCCAAAGGATCAGTGCACCTCCCTTTCACCACTCAGCATGGCCCTCCAACTTGTCCTGATCACCTGCCCTCCGTGCAATTCAGGAAGTGGATGGAGAACTTTCGGTACAGATCTCAGCAGCCACATTTCATATTCACAGAAATGTTTTTTTCTTTTTTAGCTGACATTATATGACATTATGACATATATGACATTAATGTAAAAAGCTAGTCATGTGTTTCTGTGCAAAATACTTCATATTTAATCATTTACTCTAATTTTGCCAAGGCTGGTATCCAAGTATCACTCAAATAACGATTTGCAAAAGTAAATTACTAATTAAAGTGATCAACTACCAGAACAATAATGCTGTTCATTAACAGGCTGTTTGGCAAGCCTGGTTCTATCTAGACATGAGGTACAATGCCAAATTGGCTTGTGAGGTTAATGGACACATTTTGAGCTCGTTTTCTTG
The DNA here is from genome assembly GCA_024137785.1 of Ginglymostoma cirratum. Taxonomy (NCBI): domain Eukaryota; kingdom Metazoa; phylum Chordata; class Chondrichthyes; order Orectolobiformes; family Ginglymostomatidae; genus Ginglymostoma; species Ginglymostoma cirratum. The sequence goes on along the minus strand of JAHRHZ010000051.1, from coordinate 18,675,753 downwards.
ATTAGACACTTATGTTTTATTCTTATTTGAAATGTTTACCTGCATTTACTTGACATACAGAAGCGCTTTTTTTGATTTTTAAAATGACTTGTAGAAATGACAGTCTTGTTTCAAATCCCTGATCTGTCCCTGTAATCTTCTTCAATCCACATCTCTCTGCACTCCCCTAATTCTGGCCTCTTGAACATTACCAATATGAATTAGCGGTAGCTACAACTTCAATTGCTGAATATTTTCTTAAATCTCTTCACTTCTCAACCCCACTTTCCTCCCTTAAGAGATCTTTTGAAAACCTACTTTTGTGACCAAGATTTTGATCATCTGACTCAATATCTGCTTATGTTGTTCAACCTCATATTTCATTTTGTAATGCTCCCCTGAAGTACTTTTGAACATTGATTATGTTAAAGCCTCTACTTACGTTGCTTTTGTTATTGGCTGCAAAACACTTTGGGACATCTTGAAATCATGAAAAGAGGCGGTAAAAATGCAAGTTCTTTCTTACTTAACTTTCGAAGGAAATAATTAATACAGCCAAGTATCCAAATTTAAAAGAAACCTGTCCAAAACCAAAGGAAGGTTTTGTTCTGTCTCCAAACACAATGTTGTCAATACACTAGTTCTACCTAAATTTCTATAACCCAATTTTTGTTACATTAACTAACAAATTCTGGATCATTTTACCAAGCACGTGTCTAAACAGTCTGAAAAAGAAAGAAGCTTCGAGCTGTGTTTTATGCATAACTAGTTCCTAGTCTATGGCTGTTAAAAATAAAAAGAAAGTTTTCCATTAACATGTAAACAGTCTGGAAACACAGGAAAAAAGGTTGATAAATATACATAACTCCTTAACAATGAAGCATTTGTGCTGCTCAGTGAAGCCTCTAAATTGTAAGTTATATTTCCAGGATTATTTCTTTATTCAGTTGCAAATTTTTTTTAATACTTTGGTTCTCAGAATGGTATGAATAATGGTATCACTTGAATGCAATGGACACCTGGTGCAGTACGAAGGGAATTGGGAACTCCAGATTGACCTAGTAAGACTTGCCAAATTCGCATTTTCCCAGCCTTTCCCTGTATGCTCCATTCAGCATCTAATTTCAATCTCCTTCAGCAAAAAAAAGCTGGACACTTGTAACTTTATTCTGGATCTGGGAAAAAGAAACACATTCTCTTGTAAAAGCGAGGAAAAGACGGGAGGCAAAAAAAATTAATCTTTGCAATCTCTTAGAGAAGCAGTAATTTGAAAGCAGGCTTATATTTCATTTGGGGTAGGGGAAGCACCTTCCAATTAAATACTGTAAAAAGATAAAATAACAGTGGCTTTTCTGCTGCCCAATAGCAGTATTGAAGCCCTTCTTTGTTGATTTATTGTACATTAGCCAGTGAGCCATGCAAAGAACATTACGTTTCGGAAAGGACTATTCGTATGCAACCTGCATCCACTCTAAAGACAATCAGGCCTGTATTGCGTTTTGCAAATTTATACCAGGATGTTGGTTTAGAGTGTTTCCCTGAAAAGTTTTTCAAGTAAGTGTCTACTTTCATGGGCAAGAGTGATCGAGGCAATACAAACAAACCTTTGTTTAAGAGCTCACAGATGTATGGCTAGAGCTGCCCTTTTGTTTTCTCCACTAGGAAGTATTCTCAGATTTTGTGTTGTGAACACAACACCGGATTGTAGAGAAGTGAAAAAAAAAGTTTAGAATAGTTGCGTTGTATAATCTTAAGCTTTTTCAGTTTTTTTTTCCCAAGGTTATTTTTTTCAGACTCTCTTCGCTCTGCTTTCCCTCTCTTAATGCCCCATCTTCCCTGCATCCCCCCACCCTCCCAAACCCTCACTCACTCCACCACCCCCACCCGACCATTTCCAGCTTTTCTTTTGCAGGCAAGAATCACATTTTAAAATTTTGACTCTTCGGGACAATCTTCTGTGTTTAACCCTGACTCCCTAAAACCTGTCCACCATCTACAAGGCACTAGTCAGGGGTATGATGGAATTTTCTGCACTTGCCCAGTCGAGCTTAGCTCCAACAACTCTCGGAAGCTCGATACTATCCAGGACAAAACAACCTGCCTGATTAGCATCCCATCCATCTCCTTCAACGTTCAATCTCCCTACCACCAGTTTTCGCACAATGTCTGCAACTACTTGCCAAGGCTGTTTTGACAGCACTATACAAACGCACAACCTCTATGCCCGAGAAAAAAAAAGACAGCAGGCACATGCAAGCACCACTAACTGCAGGTTTTTATTTCCCTCTAAGACACTTACTATCCTGATTTTGGAGACATATCACTACTTTCTCTGAAGGCAGAGTCCAAATCTTGACTTGAAACTGCTTCCCTTCCCTTAGCTGCCACTACATGGACTGCCGCAGTTTGGAAAGGTGGCCCATCAACATTTTTTCAAGGGCAATTAAAGATGGCAAAACGTGTTACTTTGCCAGTGTCAAACACACACACATCCATGAAGCAAGCAAGTGCTGAAATCTTGCTTGTATATCATAACAGTAATGCTCAGGACTTGACTCTTACAAGGGGAAATAAATAAATCAAAGCAATCTGCTCCCACCCTATCACCTTCAACCCCATTCTGACTACACAAAAAATAAGCAAAATACACCTCACCATTTTAACTCAAGCTCACAAAATGTATATTTCCCGTGTCATCAAAAGTGAGGAATTAGCATTTCTTTTTTCTAAAGTTGTCGAAATGGGAACAGAGCCACATGAATACATGTGAAAGACTTAGGTTGCCAGCATCCAACAAGTTAGTGGTGAATCACAACATTACAGCAAGATTGACTGATCCTTTCTCAAACACCTAGCAACTTAGCTAAATGGACTAAGCTGTAACAAAACAATGAAATAAGAAAACGCTAATTAAAAACTAGGGTAAATATTCTGTTCAGCGAAAAGTTGGTGGGAGACTGGTTGGTGAAATGATTACCTGTCCAGCTGAGAGTGTGGAACTGTGAGGATCTATCCCAGGGAGAAGACAGGAGAACAGATTTGTGGAGATAGTGCATCATGCATGGTGAAGGAGTAGGGGTCTGTGCAGAACAAAATAACTTCTTCCAATCGATTAATCAACATGACATCTGGATGAAAAATAAATCTCATTTTCTGAGAATGTAGAAGGCCAAAGAGTGGCATGACAGAGGATTTTAAACTTCTGAAAGGGAATACAGAGAAGATATTTCCACCTGCATAGGAGACCAAACACTGGTATTAATCAACAATAGTCTAATAAACTTTGGACAGAGAAACATCTTCATCCAGGGAGTGGAGAGAGAGTGGTGTCCTGGAGTTGAATACCATAAATGCATTTAAAGAAAAGCTAGATAAGTACATAAGGGAAACATAAAGAGAAGAACTGTTGATAGTGCCATGGGCACGGCTTAGAGCCACAAAGTACTGTGGATAGATTAACCTGTAATTCCAAAATGTGTTCCTTAAAAAAGGGCTGATATAACCAAAAATGGCTGAGTGTTTAAATTAAGTGTTTATTAAGAGGGAGAGAGATCTATGGAATGTCAAACCGACAGCTGCTAAGAGACCTTCAAATAACAGCCCTTCAAAGGGGCTAAGAGGCAAGTCAAAACAGACAGAATTGTGTTTTCTTGTGACTACAAAGACAATTAGGTGCTTACAATCACCGCTCAACAGAAAGCCACCCTCTGCCAAATATGTCAAAGCTGTAGACACATTTTCTGTTTCTTCCTTTAAAGAATGCACAGGAAAGGTGGTTAAAAAGTCAATTCAACTCTACTGGAGAGAGCTAGTGTGACTGAAAGCTTTTGTGTGTACCAGCCCTCTCCCAAGTATCAGTGCACTGTAAAGATCAAAGAGTTACTCACACATTATCCTCGTGTTGCAGGCAGAAACCTACCCTCATTCCAAGTGCTGCAAACCAGTTAAAAAGGAAACAGGACGGCAAAATGACCTTGTCTCACTCTCAATGCTGGACCATGGTTGAAAAGAATGACAACTACAAAGTCTCAAACAGTTTGCAAAATTAAAGGCTGTGGAACCGATCATTCAAATACCAATACCACTGCTACCGTTAACTTCCATTGCAAAGGTCACAACGTTCAACTATCCATATCTTGACAAAGAATTCAGAGACCGATCCTTTCTTTTTTTCTAACTTTTATCTTTTTCCACTCACCTTTTATTCCTAACCTGTGTGCGTGTACGTTGTGTTTCTTTCCATGTACAGTAATTAGCAAACTCAATCCTTTTGTTAATTCAAGAAAGCCTGACTAAATGGGCTCATTGTTCTGGGGGGTATCAAAAAAGTGAATCTTTTCTAATTTTACCTCGTGGCAACACACCAAGGAGTCATTGAATAATGAAGGAGAGCCAGTCCATCCCTCCTTACGCAGGACCTTAATGGATGCCTTCACCAAGTTCATGCAAGTTATTCCCAACAGGATCAAAAAGCTTCAACCACCGTCAGAATGTTAATGAGTGACTGGGTTCTCCATCTCAGCTCCAGGACATCTCTGCAAGAGTTCCTCGGCATGATGTCCTAGGCCCAACCGTTTTCAGCTGCTTCATGAATGATTTTCCCCTCAATCATAAGGGCAGTAGTGGGATGTTCACTGATCATGGCTCAGTATTCAACACCAGTTGCGACTGCACAGATGCTGAAGCAGCCATTGAGTCATACAGCATCGAAACAAGCCCCTCGGTCCCACTAGTCCATGCCGACCATGTTCACAAATTAAACTAGTCACATGAATTTGGCCCATATCACTCCAAACCTTTCTTATTCGTGTACATATCCAAACATCTTTTAAACGTTGTAACTGTACCTGCATCCATCACTTTCTCAGGCAGTTCATTCAATGCATGACCCACTCTGTGTAAAAAAGTTGCATTTCATGTCCTTTTTAAAACTTTCCCCTCTCACCTTAAAAATATGCCCACTCGTTTTGAATTCCCCCACCCCAGGGAAAAGAGCCTTGCCAATCACCTTATCTATGCCGCTCGTGATTTTATAAACCTCTATAAGGACACCCATCAACCTCCTACTCTCCAGTCAAAAAGATCCCAGCCTTTCCAGCCTCTCCTTATAACTCAAACCCTCCATTCCCAGCAACATCCTGGGAAATCTTCTCTGAGCCCACTCCAATTTAATAATATCCTTTCTAAAGCAAACAGAACTGCACAAGATAGTCCAGAAGAAATCTCACCAATAGCCTTAACATGACGTCCAATCTCCTACACTCAAAGATGTGAGCAATGAAGGCAAGTGCTAAATGTCTTCTTAACCACCCTGTCTACCTGTGATGCAAATTTCAAAGAACTATATACCTGAACCCCTAGGATGCCTTGTTCCACAACACTACAAAAGGGCACTAACATTAATTTTGTAAGTCCTGCACTTGTTTGTTTAACCAAAATGCACACTTCGCATTTATCCAAATTAAACTCCATCTGCCACACCTCAACCCATTGACCCATTACCAAGATCTCTTTATAATCTTAGATAACCTTTGCTGTCCACTATACCACCAATTTTAGTGTCATCAGGAAACTTACTATACATGCCTCATATATTCTCATCCAAATCGTTCATATAAATGACAAACAAAAGCGGACCCAGTACCAATCCTTGCAGAAAACCACTGGTCACAGGCCTCCAATCCAAAAAAACAAACCTTCACCACCACTATCTGTGTCCTACCATTAAGCCAATTTTGTATCCAATTGGCAAGCTCACCCCTGAACCCCATATGATCTAACTTTACTAATTAGTCTACCATGAAAAAACTTGTCAAAGGCTTTACTAAAGACCATGTAAATAATGTCTACTGCTCCACTCTTAACGGACTTGTAGAATCTCTTTGGATTATTCTTAACCTTATCTGCCAAGACTATCTCATATCCCCTTTTTGCCCTCTTGATTTCTCTCTTAAGAATGTGCCTACACTCTTTAAACTCCCCAAGGTATTCATTTGATCCCAGTTGTCTATATATGATTCTTTCTTATTCTTGACTAGAACCTCAATATCTTTCTTCATCCACTGTTCCCTACTCTTACCAGCCTTATCCTTCACTATAACAGAAACATAATGCCTCTGAACTCTTGTAATTACATTTTTGAAAGGCTCCCACTTGTCAGTCATCCCTTTACCTGTAAACAGTCTTCACCAATCAACTTTTGAAAGTTCTTGTCTCATGCCATTAAAATTTGCCTTACTCCAATTAAAAACTTTAACTTTTATGGAAGGTTTATCCTTTTACATAACTATTTTAAAATTAATACAATTATGATCATGATTCCCAAAGTTTTACCCTACTAACACTTCAGCTATTTGCCCTGTCTTATTTCCCAAACAGAAGGTCAAATGTTGCTCCTTCTCTTGTAGGTACATTTATGCACAGATAAAGAAAATTTTCTTGAACACATTTAACAAATTCCTCACCATCCAAGCCTTTAACACTATGGCAATCCCAGTCAATGTTTAGAAAATTAAAATCTTCAACTATTACAGCCTTATTATTCTTATATATATTTGTGATCTCTCTGCATATTTGCCCTTCAATTTCCCTCTAATTATTGAGGGTCTATAGTACAATCCCATCAAGGTGATCACCCCTTTTTCTACCTTTAATTTCTACCCATATAGTTTCACTGGATGATCCCTCAGAAATATCCTTTTTAATTACAGTAGCATTGTTTTCCTTAATCAAAAATGCCACTCACCTTCCTCTCTTGCCTCCATTTTTATCCTTTCTAAAGCATTTAAACTCTGAACATTGAGCTGCTAGTCCTGCCCTTCCCTCAACCAAGCCTCTGTAATAGCTATGACGTCCCAGTCCAATATTCCCATACATGCCCCAAGTTCATCAGCCTTACCTGTAAGACTCCTTGCATTGAAATAAATGAGGTTTAATTCTTCAGAGCTACCTTGTTCTCTGACTTGCTCTTGCCTGCCATTTCTAATTAGCTTGGTCTTTTCTGATTCAGAACCATGCTCATTTGTCTTTCTACTTTTTCTGCTACTTAGGAACTCTCTCCACTTTACTAGTTCTAAGACTCCCGAAATAGAACTGGCAAATCTCCCTGCCAGGATATTGTTCCCTTTCCAGTTCAGGTGAAACTCATCCTTTTTGAACAAGCCTTTTCTGCCCCAGAAGAGATCACAATGATCCAAAAATCTGAATCTATGTCCAAATGCAGAAAGAAGTGGACCAAATCCATTTTTGGGCTGACAAGCATTCAATGCATTAAGTCGGTTCTGCCAGTCAATAAGATCGTGGCGTGCTCTAACTATCGTCAATCTACTAGTTTGCCTTTTCCCCATAACCCGCTCCTCATAAGACAGACATCCGTACCTCCTGGATTGCTCGTGGTGCCCAAAGACCTGCATTCCATCGCTTCAGGGGGCCGAACCTCTGTACAGATAGCCCCATCCTCACAATGAGAGAGGGTTGTAGCATCTTGATAGGACAAAATTATGGGGATGTGCTGGCCTAATGGTATTATTGCTGGACTGTTAATCCCGAGAGCTAGATAATGTACTGGGGACTGGGTTTCAAATCCCACCATGGCAGATGATGAAACTAGAATTCAATAAAAATCTGGGATTAAGAGTCTAATGATGACCATGAAATCATTGTCAGGGGAAAAACCCATTAATGTCCTTTCCGTTCCTTCAGGGAAGGAAAGTGCTATCCTCACCTGATCTGTCACTCCAGAGCAATATGGTTGACTCTTAACTGCCATCTGGTATTTGCAATAAATACTGGCCTAGCCCTTATCCTATGAATGAATAAAAAGAAATGCAATTCAAGATGGGTTTCACTCTTAGGAAATATTAGAGGACTTGCTTCAAATCAAGATCATTTGAAAATTTCATGAACTGAATCAAAGTGAGAAATTTGAATGGAATTTTCCCAAGCCACTTTTCTCCATTTTTCTCCATTGCAGGTGAAGACTCCCCGTTAGGATAAAGAATTAAAGAAACCAGGTGCTCTCCATTAGCTTCAATAAGTGCCCTTTTCTACAAGGTAGTTTTGATGTTATATGATAGTGTAAAACAGATGGCAGTGAGTCGGCATTTTACATCTTGCTATTTTTATTTCTACTGAAATCAATAATTGGACGCAATATTTCACACCATCACTCGAACATTTCAGGAATACATTATTGGATTTGACATCCACACGCTTTAATTTCAAGTTCACACAAACTTACCCTATTATAGAGTGTGATTCCCTTCTGATTTTTCCCAGAGAGAGCTCAGCTGTCAGTTTGTGGGTAGCTCTGTATCATGGACTGTGAACTGGGCTGACACTGCCCAAATCCAGTTCATTTGGGCCCCTCACAATTACCAGGGGGTGTAAACACTCATTAATACTCCAGTCTGCACTGGATTCAAATGCAGCTCCAGTTGTAAAAGATAACTTTCTAAATTGTGTTGTCATCTGGATCACATATCAGGATATTATCATTCAACTAGCTGATTGGTAGTACGGAAGTTCAGTATTGCTGGAAAAAAGATTGCTGAAACTTTTGCTTTACATTCATCAGGACAATTCTTAAGAACGACCAACTAATATGACAATTAACAGCCGACCATTGTTTAAATTTTCAACTATCAAATATCGATTTCTCATGGAACCCAACAAAGATGTTTGTGAAAGCTTGGTCTGGTTGGGTTCCATGAGAAATGATACATAACATCTTATCCCATGCATAATTTTGATATGTAGATGATACTTCTGCTATATTTGAATCCACAGCTGCATTAAGAATGTATTAATGGACTCTATCGTACACTCAAGTTCACTTTTGAAGTGGAGCAGTCAAATTTTCTTCCTTTCCTTGATTCCAAGTTGGGAAATCAACCAAGGAGATATCTATAAATATCTGCTGCAGAACTACCTTCACTGGACCCGTTCTGAAGAAGGGTCACTGGACCTGAAACTCTGCTCTCTCTCCACAGATGTTGGCAGACCTGCTGAGTTTTGGCAGCAATTTCTGTTTTTGTTTCAGATTTCCATCATCTGCAGTTCTTTGTTATTTTGTTTCAGCGATCAACATATGCATTGGGATTCCTACAGTTCCAGGTGCTATACGATTGGCCTTACCAACAATTTCATAACAGTTCAAGCCATTTGATCATCATGCAAACATCTGCGAAATTAGTTGCATCAAAACCATGGGATAATGGCCAGGCTGATCAGATCATTCCTCACTATATAGCTTGTAAACTCATGAACGGGCCAAACGGCATCACTTTCAATCCCGAAAAGTGCTCAGTTAACCTTAAATCATAACAAGGTATTTGAAAAGTTTGAGTAACAGGTCAAGCTGGTGGTTTCATGCTGCCACTCTGTGATAGCAACACGAGTGGTGTTCACCTGTAACAGGGGCCTGCCATCAAACCAAGAAGACACCCTGCCTGTCACAAAAATCAGTAATGTGGCATTTGAATTTCAGTGTTGGTGTGACGCTAGGTATATACAATGTGTGTCCCAAAAGCTGGAAGATCATATTAAGAAGACTGTCACTTCAGCAGTTTGTAACAATCAAGAAGCTAACCAGACCCAACCAGTACGTGCTTGCAAACCTCACAACAGATTATCCAATATTAAATATGATTCTTCAATTTTACAACATTTGCCAAATAATGCTGGGTGCAAATAATTACTTTGACAACCAATTTAGGACTGCTGGTCGTACTTTCAGTGGGGTGTATGTGTGTATACTGGAAGCTCCGTTTGTTCGAACACAGGGCTCTTATTTTGCAGTTAGAAAGAAAATGTTCACAATTTGTGCCTGCTTCAACTCAACAAAATAGGCCACAGCCATTCTCTGGGTCATTTCGTAGGACAATGTCTTAACTAGTCAGATTCAACCTGTCTGGTTTAAAATTTAAACGAAGCCTAGCAATTAAATGTCAGTCACACTTACCTTCGTTGCTCAGACCTTTGTGTGTAGGAGCTGGGGCATCATGTTGAGGTTGTACAGAATGATGGTGAGATCTCTCCTGGAGTACTGCATGCATTTCTGGTCACCCTACTACAGGAACGATGTTATAAAATTGGAGAAGGTTCAGAAAAGATTTATGAGGATGTTGCTGGGCATTAAGGGTTTGACTTATAAGGATAGGCTGTGTAGGCTGGGACTCTTTTTCACTGGAGACTGGGAGGTTGAGGGGTGACCTTATTGAGATTTATAAAATCATGAGGGGCATAGATAACATGATTGGCAAGTGTCTTTTCCCTAGGGTTGATGGAGGGGAGGGAGTGGTTCAAAATTCAAAACTAGGGAGCACATTTTTAAGGTGAGAGGAGAAAAGTTTTAAAGATATGGGGCAACTTTTTTACACAGAGAGTGGTTCATGTGTGGAATGAACTTCCAGAGGAAGTGGTGGATGTGAGTACGGTAACAACGTTTAAAAGACATTTGGATAAGTACATAAATAAGAAATGTTTGTGGGGATATGGGCCAAGTACAGGCAGGTGGGACTAGTTTAGTTTGGGATTATAGTCATCAAGGACTGGTTGCACCAATTATTTCTGTGCTGTACGACTCTATGACTCAATAACTGGTACACTCTCCACGGCAACACTTCTGCCAAATAGGTCCATTTTCCAAATAGTCAGTACTCACTGCTTGTACAGTATAAATATTGTTTTCACTTAAATTTGGTATTTCTTGAAAATTTTCCTGACAAGCATGCAAACATACAACAGAAGAAATAGGTTCATTGCAGGCCAATTTGCCCCCCAAGCCTCTTACAACATTCAATTAGATCATGGATGATTGGTTTCTGTTTTGAATTCTACATTCCCTTTTATCCCTCTGATCCCTTTGCCAAACAAAAATCTCCAATCAAACCCTGTCTTAAAAATATTAATCAAACAGAGACTCATTACCTTCTGAAACAGAGATTTCCAAGTCACATAACCATCCCTGACTAATAAATTCCCCTCATCGCAGTCAATGCATTTGTACTATTCACTTCAACCATCATCTACAGGGCACCAGTGTCACCCATTCCCAACACCTCCCTGTATCCCCACAGTACCTTCACATGCAATCACAGAAGGTGCAACACTCCTCCTCCCTCCTTCCTATCCAGATAGACTTTCAAGGTGAATCAACAATTTACCTGCTCTTCATTCAATCTAGACTACTGTATTGACTGCTCACAATGTGGTCTGCTCTACACCAGGGAGACAAAATGCAGACTGAGTAACCACTTTGCCGAACATCTCCATTCTGTCCATGAAAATAGCCCAGATCTTCCAGTTGCCTGTCACTTCAACGCACCATTGTGTTCTTATGCCAACATTTCTGTGTCAGGCTTGCTGCAGTGCTCCAGTAAAGCTCAATGCAAGCTCGATGAGCAACACCTCAATTAGTGCCTAAGTACCTCATATATTCACGACTCAACATCAAATTTAACAATTTTAAAATGTAAAAACTATCCTCTGTATTCATTACCCACACTCACAACCCCAGATGCTGTTCTGTACATGTTGCTCCCAGCATAGCCAACCCATTTTCAACAATTTTTACTTCCAGTTAACACCCATTCAGTGTTCATCTCTCCCCTGGCTAATTGGCAGCAATCCCTTTGTCTGCCTCTCCATTTTTCTCTCTCTTGTTCTGGTACCATCTCAATCTATTCAATTCACTCCTTCCCCCACCAACCCTGCAAACCGAACTCCCATCATCAGCACAAATCAGAAGGATCTCGACTCGAAACGTCAGCTTTCCTGCTTCTCTGGTGCTGCTTGGCCTGCTGTGATCATCCAACTCTACACTGCGTTATCTCTGGGTCTAAAAATGTTGCTGTTTAGGTCATGGGTTTGTAATATGCACAGGCACTATTGCGCATTTATTTTAGTGATGTGCTTTTATTTCTGTCTGGAATAATTCAGATCATACTCTTATCGTACTCAGATTGAGCTCTTGAGAAGAAAACATTATTTTGTTACACACAGCTGGACGTGGAAGGCAAAAACAATACCGAATATTTCAAATGCACACAGGACAAAATGCCTCTGGTGTCGTTGGTGCCTATATAACTTTATCCTTTTCTAGGTTCACAAAAACTTTATGGTTCCAAAATATGACTTACACCAAGAAAATGTAAATGAATCAATTAATAAAAAGAAGGATACACTGTACTTTTTAAACATGTTTAAAAAGCTCCCATACTGACTCTGATCCTCCTCTGATTCAGCAATTTTTTTCAGTCTGACAAAGTCCCGGTCCTAGGGTTGGTGGATTACGGAGGTACAACTTGTATTATTGATCCCATTACCATCCACCTCAGGCTTAATCCACAAATTTTAAAATTGTGCTTTGATTCCAAAGCCCAAATTGTCAATATATATTGTGAACAGCGGTGGTCCCAGCACCAATCCTTGTGGAACATCTTTTCCTACCATCTACCATTCTATATTATTATCCCTTATTTCTAATCTCTACTTTCCACCTTGAAGCTCACTAGTAATCTACTCTGCTACTTGTCCCCAGACTCCACCTTCTCTGACATTATTCACTAGTCTATGAATGACATCTATTCAAAGACCTTTTGAACATCACGATAAATTACATCTAATCCATTATCATCGTCGACTCTCTGTTACCTCTTCAAAAATTTCAACAAGTTTTGCAGGGTAAGGCATGATAAGGTAACCTACGGAACCAATCAGCAACACAGTTTCAACCAGAGACTGCCAACGTTATTAAAATATTTAATTGGCAAAACACCTCTTGGGAGCTGATTGGCATTTTGCTTTCCCACCTCCATCCACCTCACCCCCGCTTTAAACCTGGAGGCTGGTTTGCATTTGTGATTCTTATATCTTCAATATCTCACCCCGACCTTAACATGCGTGTGTGTTCTCACTTGTTCCCATATGGACCCACACTGACGGCGTTGCTAATAAACATTTACAATGTGAAGCATGGGCCATTTAACCCATCGTTCCTTTGCTGCTTTGTTGAAAGAATTTTCAATTTAATCCACTTATCTGCTCTTTTTCCATAGCCCAACTAATTTGTGTACCTAAAATAGGTGCAATTGGAAAGAATGGATCTGCGTCACTAAATATGTTTAAGCAAAAGAAACTGCCATAACAAGATCCCAACCCTAACTCTGATCCTAACCTCAACTATGACCCAGAACATAATCATTGCAAGTTTATTAAGTCATATAAGTCAACATATTACCAGGATTTTCTTTTTTTCAAAAAAAAAGCATCTAATTTTACAGCTTCTACGAGAAACTATGGCATGAGAGTCAATTTTGCAGGTTCACTCTGGTAGACCATCACTTAAATGCCTTATATTGCTCTGTGAATAATACTTCTTGCAATTCAAAATGCACTTCAGTATGGATATACAATGATCCTTTAAAAGGGGCTTGCAGACATGAAATAAATCATTATGTAGACCACCATCTGTAACATTTTCTTTCTGGAGGTCACAGGTTAATGTGGCCTAAACTGGCATGTTTGACTAAAATAACAGTCTTATTCTTTAAAGCGCTGATAATAAAACCCCTCTGGGCATGACAGCCGCTTGACTGTATCCTGTATTTATGAAAATAAGTCATGATTTAAACTCTAAGAATTACAATAAGTTCCCTCTTGACTCTAACACAGAGCAAAGTTCTGTGAAATTGTGTTATATAGAATAGATTGGGATGAGACAAAGAGGCCTTTTATAATCAAACTTACACACAATAGGGCTGATGAGACTGCTGTGGCTATAAATTTTATCATACTTTTGCATTGATGGCACTCCAAATCAGTGACAGCCTTTCAGCGTAACTCACTATTACCTTTACCGCCCAAGACTAACTTCATTATTTGAAGTCAACTGGTACACAAAATTTTGCTATCTTTTTCTCATATGTTGTTGACATTTTCCTAGTCCATCAGATATCTCGGGTACCTATTTTCATAGTCATGGGTTTTCTTTTGTTTCTCTTTCGGGAGGAATAGAGGTGAGAAACAAATTGTTTAAAGGCTAGAAGAGAGGAGAAAGATTTAAGAGGGACCTGAGGGGCAACTTTTTCAAGTTAGTTTGTGCACAGAATAAACTACCATAGAAAGTGGTAGATGCAGGTACAACTACAACTTTTGAAAGATATTTGGATAGGTATATGGATAGGAAGTGTTTCTCAGGTTATGGGCCAAATGCAGGCAAATGGGACTAGTTTAGTTTGGAAAACTTGGTCAGCATGGACAAGTTGGACCAAAGGGGCTGTATGACTCTATGGCTCTTGAATTCCTCTTGCTGAAACAGGAAGCTGAAAAAAGGGCAAAATGTGTCTTGATACTTTGGTCGTAAAGTGTGGGCTGGTGAGGTTACAAAACTGAAAATCAGGACCCCATACTCAGAGCAGATCTCCTTTTATTGACATTGATGGAGAAACCGGCTGATGTGTCTGTCTTTGACATTTGCATTCTGGCCTCCTGCTTCTTTTTCTGAAATCGACCTATGCAATTATTCATGAACAAAAGACAGAGGGAAAAGACATAATGATTTTACAGAACAAAATAAAATTTACAGTTAAATTTTATATAATGTATAACACATTTATTTTTCATAATAATAGTGTTCTTGGTCATATTCCTTGGCTGTTCCTTTTGCTGACATAATTAAAACATAAAGAACAAGTCAGAACCATCATGATAAATTCCACCATTATCCACCAATTCCTAGATTAAACCATTCTGAGACTTGGAACAGCTCCAGTGTCCGTCTGAACTTGCATTTTGTTGGAAGATTTTGAAATGTTAAACAAAATTCCCTAGATTCAGGAAAGGTTCCATCATTGACTGGAAAAAGCAAATGTAACCTTTCTATTCAAGGAGGAGAGAGGCAGAAAACAGAAAACCATAAGCCAGAGTCAATACAGTGTGGAGCTGGAGGAACACAACATGTCAAGCAGTATCCGAGGAGCAGTAAAATTGACGTTTTGGGTTGGGACCCTTCATTGGGACTGATGAACCATAACCCATTTAATTTGATGCTTGTTGTGAGGAATGTGTTAGAGTCAATCATTAAAGAGATTATAGCTGGGTTCTTAGAGAAATTCAAGGTAACTGGGAAGAGTCAGCATGGCTTTATCAAAGGGATCTCATGTTTAACTAATTTACTGGAGTTCTTTGAAGAAATAACAAATATTTGTGAATAAAGAGGAGCCTATAAGCCATACTATATTCGGATTTCCAGACAGCATTTGATAAGGTACCACCTGAAAGATTATTGTGGAAAGTAAAAGCTCATGTGTAAGGAGTAACATAATAGCATGGATAGAAGATTGGTTGGATGACAGAGAACAGAGAGTGTGAATTAATGTGTCTTAGTCTGATTGGCAGAATGTGATTATTAGTGGCTGCATGGGATCTATGTTGGGCCTCAACTTTCTACAAATTACATCAATTACTTATTTGAGGTTTGCAAAGGCATGGTAGCAAATTGTTCAGATGACATCAAGATAGATAGGAAAGTATGTTGTGAAGGAAGTGTGAGGAAGTTGCAGACTTACGTAGATAGATTGAGTAAGAGGGCACAAGTCTGGCGGATGGAATATAATATAGGAAAATGTGAATTTGTCCACTTTGCCAGGAAGAATAATAAAACAGAGTGTTACTTAAACAGAAAACAACTTCAGAGTTCCAAAGTGCAAAGGGATTTAGGTGTTCAAGTGCATGAGTCACAAAAGCATTACTATGCTGGTACAGAACACAATCAAGAATCTAAAAGGATACTATACTCTATTACAAAAGGAACTGAACATGAACGGAAGGATGTTTTGTTTTAGGTATAAAAGGCATTGGTGAAATCACATCTCGAATACTGCGTGGAGGTTTGTTCTCCTTATTTTAGGAAGAATACAAATGCAATGGAAGTCATTCAAAAGCTGTTTTCTAGATCAATACCAATGGGAGAGTTATCTTATGGAGATAGGTTACACTTGACTTGTTTCCACTGAAGTTTAGAAGAGTGAGGGGTGACTTGATTGAAATGTGTAAGATACTGAGTGGTCTTGACAAGCTGGACATTGAAAGAATGTTCTCTCTGATGGTTCAGTCCAGGGAAGCGCTACTTTAAAATTAATGGTCACTCTTTCAGGATTGAGATAAGAAGAAAAAAGCAACTCACAAGAGTGTTGTACCACTGTGTAACTCTCTGCTTCAGAAGGCAGTGGAGCATTGAATATTTTTTAAGAGAAGTATGGATAAATTCTTGTTAATCGGGGAAGCAGTGGTTATTGGGGATAGGTGGGAATGCAGAATTCAAAACCCCAGTGTTTGTATGTAAGATAACCATTATTAAATTCAATAAAAAATTCAGCAAAACATCAGGTAGTAATGAGAACATAGACTCCAAAATGTAGAGTATTTGTGTTAATAGCATAGAGGATTTAAAGGGAAGCTAGTTAAACTGGTGAAGGAGAAAGGAAGAAAAGGGTATGCTGATCATGTGAGATGAAATAGAGTGGACAAACGTTCATGTGTAGCATTAAGACAGACAGAGATCTGTTGGACTAAATGTCTTCTTTCTGCACTGTTAATTGTGTATCAATCCATCTGATCCCAATGGGAAGGAAAATCTAGCTGTTTGCAAATGGACAGATAAAAACATACTACTGCAGACGCTGAAACAAACACAGAGAACGCTAGAGAAACTCAACAGGCCTGGCAGAATCTGCAAGAAAGTGATAAACAGGAGTTAACGCTTCGAGACCAGTAGAACATTTCTGAAGAAGTGTCATACCAGATTCGAAACATTAACTATTTCTCTGTCCTCCAATGCTGCCAGTCCTGCTGAGTTTCTTGAGCATTCTCTGTGTTTGATGCATAATAGATGACTTGTTTTACATTACTGCCAAAAGTTAAAGTTAGGCCTATAAAGCCCAAAGGTAACTATCATATTTGCACAATCTAATGCTTGGTTAACTGACACTAAACCAGCTGGCTGACAAAACTGAAAGTGTCATCTGCTGGGCTTTGCTGTTTTGTTCCAGCAAATGCAGATAGATCAGCAGTGGGACTTCAAAGTGAGAGGCAGCGGCAACTAAATGAATAGGAAGTAGTGGCATTTCAGTTGGCATAGCCAGCTGCCAGTTTGGACTGCAATGTGTATTCCTCAAGTCATGACTACCCAATGGATGGGACTGAATTATGATGGAGACACATTGGAAACAACCCAAATTGCTTCGAACTCAAATACATTTCAATTAGTCCTGTACAAGGAGTCCTGAAGGAACTCTTGTAGTCCTTGTATTAGGCTTAATAAATCAGCTCATGAATTAGATTAGAGCATTGTTGAGCGTGAACACAGTTTTCCTACAAGCACTATGTCAATTGTGTGTCGTGAAGGTATGTGTAAGCCTTATAGTGATTGCCTAGTGCTTTTATATTTGAATTGGAAATTTCAATCTCATTTGAAACATCTGGCTGGAAATTAGAAATATGAAGCATGCTGCAAATTTATGTGCAGCACTATGGAAAACACAATAATTCCCCTTACAGAAAATCACTGATCTCAACTATGATATAAGGGGAATCAGTATTAAGTCATTCCCTTTGTAAAGGACAGTAAATCAGAGGTCATAGTTATAGGGTGGAATACTGTGTTCTGTGATTGGTCAGCAAGTACTGCACTGTCAGAAGTGCTGTTTTTCAGATGACGCATTAAGCTAGGCTTCGTCTACCTTCTCAGAAGATGTACAAGATCCCATGTCATAAATATGGGAAGCCAAGGGATTGGGTGTAAGTTAGAGCCTAGCAAAGGCTGACCAAGAAACTGATAAAGGAAAGGAAAAGATTATTTGAATATGAGATAAAGGAAAGGAAAAGATTATTTGAATATGAGATAAAGGAAAGGAAAAGATTATTTGAATATGAGTTAGCAAGAAACATAAAGCTTTTTTAGAGGTGAGAAGTGTGAAGATTAACTAGGACAAGTACAGGACCTATAACAGGTGGAAACAGGAGAACTTATAGTGGAGAGCAGACATTGAAGTGTTACTGGATTCCAAGTTTAACTCTATTTCTCCATCCACAGATGCTTCCAGGCTTTAATTTCTGCCGCTTAATCTCTGCTTTCTGCAGCACTTTCTGTTTCAGTCTCAGATTTCCTGCATCCATAGTTGTTTGCTTTTATTCTGTTAAAGGTAAGGTACACGTGCAATACCCCTCCTTTTTCAAAAAAGAAAGCTTAGCTATTTACACTGTTAATTAACATATTGGCAGTTTGCTAATACATCCAGATGTCATGATGGAGACATTTCCTAGATGTGCCATTGATTGCTTCTAAGCCATTAGTGATATTTTCTGTCATTCCTACCTGGGTTCAGGATCTTGAAGGTGCCACAGTAGGACTGGGAGGTTGATGAGAAACCTAAACAGAAAATTTGATGGTGATGTTCAAAAATGATAGGCCTCCTCAGCACGCTTTCCACCAGTGTTCACCCATCAGGGATTGATTAACTCCATGGGTTAGTTTATTTAAAACAGATTTAAAACAAATTATAAGTTACGAAACAAGCATTACTGCAAACTAAGATAACAAGGTGTGGAGCTGGAGGAACACAGCAGGCCAAGCAGCATCAGAGGAGCAGGAAGGCTGACGTTTCGGGCCTAGACCCTTCTTCAGAAATGGCGGCAGCTGGAGATGAAGAGGTCGAGGGAGGGTAGGAGACCTTGGGGTGGTGTCCAGGAGGAGGGGGTGTGTTGGAGGTGGGAGAAGGAGTCAGTAGAGGGAGGGTTAGGCTCACGGTTGAAGAAGTAAGCGCGGAGGTGGAGGCGGTCCCCATTTCTGAAGAAGGGTCTAGGCCCAAAACGTCAGCTTTCCTGCTCCTCTGATGCTGCTTGACCTGCTGTGTTCATCCAACTCTACATCTTGTTATCTCAGATTCTCCAGCATCTGCAGTTCCTACTATCTCTGAAACAATTTTAACCCCATTAATAATGCAAACTAACCAATTTCAATCTGATCAGCTCACAAACCCACTGCAGACACACTGGTCCACAGAGTTCAAACATTGTATACACACAGCACATGGAGTTCTTAAAGGTGAACTTTCTAAAATGGAAGCTGCGCATAGGCAGGTTAAGAATGTGGTTTAAAAAGAAAATCATACAGGATCCTGGGCTTTTTAAATAGAGCATTAGAGCCCAAAAGCAAAGAGGTCATGCTAAACCTTTATAAACCACTGAACTGGCCTCAAGGAAGTCTAGTGACCAATTCTGGGTATCATACTTTAGGAAGAATGTAAAGGTTTCAGGGAGGGTGCAGAAAATATTAACAAGAGCAGTTCTAGTGTTGAGAGATTTCACTTATGTGAGTCGATTTAAGAAGCTTTGGTTATTTATTGTAAAGCCAGGTTTACATTGTAGGAAGTGAACATTAACAGGCTGTATTAAACACAATAATATAAAGTGATGTTGAGAGAGGACATCTACTGGACATGGCAGATTGCCTTGATCCACTACAATTCACCTACAGTCGCAATAGGTTCACGGCAGACACCATCTCCCTGGCTGTACACTCATTTCCAGAATATCTGGATAAAAAGAACATCTACGTCAGATTCCTGTTTTCTGACCTTAGCTCTGCCTTCAACACAATGATTTCAACAAAACCCATCTCCAAACTCCAAGACCTAGGACTGTGATCCCACTTCTGTAACTGGATCCTCGACTCCCTGCCCCATAGACTGCAATAAATAAGGATAGGAAACAACACCTCCTCCACAATAATCCTGAGAGGACCAGTTGGTGGAGACAGCTGACACCTTCAGCCTCTCCCTCCTACATGCCAAAGCCCCCACCTGCTTCAAGAAGACCACCATCATCCTCATACCCAAGGAAACACATGCAATGTGCCTTAATGCCTACCGCCCAATAGCTTTGACTTCAATAATCATAAAGTACTTTGAGAAGCTGATCATCAATTCCAGTCTCTCAACCTACCTCAATCCTCTACAGTTTGCCTACTGACATAATAGATCCACGGAGGATGCCATATCCCTAGCCTTGCTTTCATCCCTGGAACATCTGGACAACAAAGACACCTACGTCAGACTTCTGCTCGTTGACTACAGCTCCACCTTCAACACCATTATCCCCTCCAGACTGATCTCAAAACTTCATGATCTTAGTCTCGGCTCCACCCTCTGCATCTGGATCCCCAGCTTTCCCATAGGCCGCAATCAGTGAGGATAGGTAACTGCACCTCCTCCACAGTAACACTCAACACTGGAGCCCCCTAAGGATGTGTCCTCAGCCCCCTACTGTGCTCCCTATACACCTACGACTGTGTTGCCAAATTCTGAATGAATGCCATCTACAAGTTTGCTGACAACACTATCGTAATGAGATGGATAGCCAACAATGACGAGTCAAACTACAGACAGGAGATAGAAGGTTTGGTGATGTGGTGCAGTGAAAACAATCTGTCTCTCAACATCAGCAAAACTAAAGAACTGATCACTGACTTCAGAAAAAAAGGAGGAGAACACGCCCCGATCTACATCATCAGAACTGAGGTTGAGAGAGTGAAGAGCATCAAGTTTCTCGGAGTGACGACCTGCCCCGGACTTCCCACGTAGATATGACAGTCAAGAAGGCACAACAACACCTCTTCTCCCTCAGGTGGCTCAGGAAATTTGGTATGTCCCTAAGGTGCTTCACCAACTTCTACAGATACACCACTGAAAGCATACTGTCCTGGTGCATAATGGCCTGGTATGTCAACTGCTCTGCTCAGGACCATAAGAAACTACAGAAGGTGGTGTGCACAGCCCAGACCATCATGGAAGCCAACCTTCCATCCACCGACTCTATTTACATGGCTCACTGCCATGGAAAGGCGGCCAACATCGTCAAAGACCCATCACACCCCGGTAATGACCTCATACAACCTCTTCCGTCAGGCAGAAGATACAGAAGCCTGAACAAACGTACAAGCAGGTTCAGGAGCAGCTTCTTTCCGGCAGTTATCATGGACTGTTGAATGGACTCTAGCCTCAAATAATGTAACCTGCAATGTAACCTGTATGCACTTAAGACTTTTTGATCTGTACATCCTTCACTTGCTGTGATCTGCCAATACCACTTGTAAACAAAGCTTTTCACTGTATTTCAGTACGTGTGACAATAAAATCAAAATCAAATCCTTAACACCAATGCTCCACAAGGCTGCGTTCTCAGTCCTTTAATATACTCCTTATAAACCCACGACCGTGCAGCCAAATTTAGCTCTAACTCCATTTACAAATTTGCTGTAGTGGGTCAGATCTCAAACAATGATGAAACAGAATACAGGAAAGAAATGGGCAGCTTAGTGGCATGGAGACAACAATTTCTCCCTCAATGTCAGCAAAATGGAGGAGCTGGTCATCGACTGCAGGAAGTGGATTGGAGGACATGTCCCCATCTGTATCAATGGTGCTGAGGTAGAAGTCTTCAAGATCTTCAAGTTCCTATGGGTAAAGAGCACCAACATTCGATCCTGATCCGCCCATGTCAACACTATTGTCAGGAAAGCACACTGTTACCTCTACTTCCTCAGAAGGCTAATGAAATGTGGCATGTCCACAATCACTCTTACTAGTTGTTATAGATGCACTATAGAAGCTAGACAAAGATGGCAGTGCCAGCACAGTAGGTGGTGTTTGGGCTCCTGAGCCTGTCTTTCTCTGTCTCTTTCTTTCTCTCTCTCTCTCTCTCTTTTTCATCTTATTATTTCTCTTTTTTACTTTTCTTCATCTTCTGATGTCATGGGGAAGCTGAAGCAGTGCTCGGTAAGTTGTTGGCTGCGGTGGTTGGTGGGCTTGGGTCTATGGTGGTTCTCGGTGGGTCTGGGGTCTGTGGAGGTGTTCAGTGGGCTGGGGTCTGTGGTGGTGTCCGATGGGGCTGGGGTCTGTGGATGTGTTCAGTGGGGCTGGGGTCTGTGGTGGTGCTCGGTGGAGCTGGGGTCTGTGGCGGTGGAGGTGACCGGAGTGGGGATCCTTGGCTGCAGTATGCCTGAAGCGTAGACTCTTATCTGGGCCATCAATGCTGAACCCAGAGCAGGGGCACCTTGAGACCCGGGACAACTATGCAGCAAAATTGCAGAAACCCTGGATCCACGATTGAAGACCCCTTGCATAGAGGATGAGCTCTATTTATGTAATTTCTTTTTATTGTTTTTTGTAACTCAAAATGGTGCCAGTTTGTGGCAACAAAACACTTTTCTCTGTATCTTTGACATCTGTGACAACAAGTAACTCATAACTCAGAAAGCATCCTATCTAGATGCATCACAGCTTGGTATGGCAACTGCTCTGCCCAAGACCACAAGAAATTACAGAGAGTTGTGAATGCAGCCCTGTCCATCAGCAAACACCAGGCTTCCTTCCATTGACACTTTCTACGTTTCCCAGTGCCTTGGGAAAGCAGCCAACATAAAAGACCCCTCTCACCACAGTTATACTCTCTTCCACCCTCTTCCATTGGGCAGAAGATACAAAAGTTTGAAAACATGTACCAACAGATTTAAGAACAGCTTCTTCCCCACTGTTATCAGACTTATGAATGATCTCTCATATATTAGAGTTGATCTTTAGATAGATAGAATCCCTACAGTGTGGAAACAGACCCTTCAGCTCAACAAGTCCACACTGAACCTCAGAGCATTCCACCCAGGCTCATCCCCCTACAACCCACTTAATCTGCACATCCCTGGACACTATAGGCAATTTAGCATGGCCAATCCACCTAACCTGCACATCTTTGGACTGTGGGAGGAAACCAGAGGAAACCCACACAGACACAGGGAGAATGTGCAAACTCCACACAAACAGTTACCTGATGGTGGAATCGAACCCAGGTCCCTGGTGCTGTGAGGCAGCAGTGCTAACCACTGAGCCACCATGCCACCCTTTCTCTGTAGCTGTAACACTATATTCTGTATTCTGTTCTATTACCCTGATGTATTTATGTAAGGTCTGTTTTACCTGCTTAGTATGCAAAACAATACTCTCCACGGTATCTCAGCACATGTGACAATAATAAATCAAATCAAATATTGGTTTCTTGGAGATGATGCAAGCTTCAGTTTCATGTAATCTGACATTACTGTCATCTGGCTGCTTATGTACATGCTCAGTAGATATTAGAATAAAAAATATTTAACCCTTTACTCCATATTATTCTCCTTAGGGAAGAGAGGAGACTCAAGGGACATGTTCAAAGTTGAATGCCAAAAGAACCAATGGTAACATCAGGAGAATCCTTTTGACACAACAAGTGATTAGCTTTGTGACTTATTGGCAGAAAGTCCTAGGAAGAGTAGATTCATTTGAAATCAACAGATAGAATCAAATTGTAAACCTGAAGTAAATGAGGTCGGAGTTATGAAGTGAATACCTTATCCAGCGTGTTACAGGCTGCAATAGGTCTCAATTTCTTTTAAATAAAAATAACTGCACTGTTCAGCCTCAATGGTTGGGAAGCAGCTCTTCCATGTAAAAGTCAAAATATGTACTATTAAAAAATTGAAAATCAGCAAAGGGATCAATATTTCTCAATCTTGAATCTCACCTCTGTAAAAAGAGATGCAGACCTTAGTTTAGAGTGTCTGTCAGACTGAAGAAACCCTTCACATCCTCTATGTTGGACTGTGCATTCACTTGGATAATTGGTTTTGCTCATAGCCTACAAGAAATATTCTGACTCGTCTCAAAATTCTTACCACTTTAAAATAATGACCTGAACTCCCACAAAGATTGAAAAGATTTCCAAAAGAATGTGATCAATAATGTTTTTGACTTTACATTGAGCAAATCTAGGATTAAATACATAGGGATTCTGGGATTCTATGATTCTGTGATAAAATTCTCAATATCTACAGAAGTTGTTGCAGCAAGTTTTCAAGTTGTGATAGGCCATCTTAATTTTCTCTTCTTTTTCTACATGCAACAATTAATACAGTTTGCAGCAAAATGCTTTCAGCTACTTTGTGGTCATGAAGGTGCCCTAAAAATGCAAGTTTTTTGCTCTTGGCTGTCAACTGTGCTCTCTCACACTTTTCACTAGAAGGAAGTGAGCTCAAGTCACGTTCACACTACAAGAATCAAGGCTGGCACTCCAGTACAGAGGGACTGCTGCACTGATAGAGATGGCAATTTTTGGATGAGATTTTAAAACCCACTCACATGGATTTTGAAGATCCATTAAAACTGTTTCAAGAATGAGCAGGGAAATTACCTTGGTATCCTAGCCAATATTCATAAGTTAATCAACATCATAAAAGCAAATTATATAGTCATTACCACTTGCTGTTGCAAATTGACTGCTGTGTACAACAGTGACTACATTTCAAAAGTATTTTATTGGATTCAAAATGCTTTGTGAAGTCCTACAGTTGTCTTTTTCTCTTTCTCACCATTTTGGCCCCTTTGTCACACCTACTTACATGTCATGACCTCTTGCTAGTACCCTTTGGTTACCATGTCCAACTGATGGTTCCTCATGTGTGAGTCTCTACAATTAATACCAGACTGAACATCAAGCACTTGCTTATCTCCATTGTTCAACTACTCACCCGTGAAGCCTTGTTAACTATCCTGCAACTCTCTCACCAAGTGTGCAACTCAGTACAAGCCTATTTTAACCTTATTTTCATGTTGGGTCTTGAACTGAACTTGAAACTCCAAATCCTTCTTATCATCAAGAGAATTATGCTTAACAACAACTTGTATTTGCATAGTGTCTTTCATGTTGTATCACAGGAGCCTTTTCAGGCAAATGTTTGAGATGTATAAAGAGGAATTTAGAATAGGTCCCCAGTGGCTTGTCCAAAGAGGTTTTAACAGAAGATAGAAACATAATGAGGCAAAAAGACTAAATGAGTAACTCCAGAGTTCACCTACTAAGAAGCTGAGACCATGAGCACCAATGGCTGAACAAAGGAAATTAGGAACGTGCAAAAGGCCTAAATCTATGGGTTGATATTATTCTCAGAACCAACCTTGACTCAGCAATAACACTGTCAAACTGAATCATGAAAGACCATGGATTCGAGATTCATATCAAAGACTTGGCACATAATCTCATCTGATACTACAGTGTATGACTAACGGTATGCTGTACCGTCAGAGATGCTGCCATTGTGGTGAGATGTTACATAGAGGCCTGTTTGCCAGTTCAAATGGATGGCCTTTTTTAAAGACAGCAAATAAATTCTCACAATGGTTTAGCCAACATTTATCATCAAAAAAAACAACATACCTGGTTGTTCATCTCATTGCATTTTATGGTAGCTTACTGTGTACAAACTGGTTTCTTTGTTTTCCCATAGTAAGGAAAATAAATTTAATTTATATTGTATATTTCACTATCTTCCCAAATTTGAATTGATTTCCTTTATTGTTGTCACATGTAGCTAAGTACAGTGTAAAGTCATAGCAAACAAGGACCTCTAGATCATAGGGTGCTTAGGCAGAGCAAGGCTTACAAGGTTATGACTGCACAGGAGGTGCACAAAAGCAAGATCAACATTAGATTTGAAATTAGCAAGGTCTGTTCAGCAGGCTAATAACAGTTCAGGTGAAGCTGTTCTTGAACATTTTGGTGCATGTGTTCAAGCTTCTGCCCAATGGAAGAGGTTGGAAGAGAGTGTTACCAGGGTGAGAGAGACCTCTGATGATGTTGGCAGCCTTTATGCAGCAGCAAGAATTATAGTTGGAGTCCACGGATGGTGATATTGGCTTCTGTGATGGTCTGGGCTGTGCACAAAACTTTCTGTAGTTTCTTACGGTTCTGGCCACAGTAGTTGCAATACCAAGCCGTTATGCACCCAGATGGAATGCTTTCAATGGTGCATCTGTAAAAGTTGGTGAAGGTCCTTATGGGCATGCTAAATTTTCTAAGCCACCTGAGGAAGAACAGGTGTGCGCCTTCTTAACCATCGCCATTTCCCTAGCCCTACACTCATCCTTGGAACATCTGCATAACAAGGACACCTATGCTAGGCTCCTACTCATCGAATACAGCTCCGCCTTCAACACCATAATCCCTACCAGACTAATTTCAGAACTCTGAAACCTAGGTCTCAGCTCCACTGTCGTGGGAGGTCAAGGACAGATTGTTGTTTATCGTTACTCATAGGAACTTGACACTCTGAATCCTTTCCACCTCAGCTCCGTTGATGTAGACAGGGATGTAGCCTCCTCCTTTCTTCATGAACAGCTCTCCAAGTCTGTGCCAATCATCATGCCCTATCTAATCTAAAAAACAAACCTTCTGCCCTTATTTGGTCCATACCTCTTTATTCCCTCCTTCTTCATGTAACCATCCAGATGTCTCTTAAATGTCGTAAACATGCCTGCTTCCACCACTTCCTCTGGCAATGCATCCCAGGCTCCTACCACTCTCTGCGTGAAAAACTTCCCTCGCACATCTCCCTTAAACTTTCACCCTCTCTCACCTTGAACCTGTGTCCCCTCGTAATTGAAACTTCAACCCTGGGAAAAAGCCTCTGACCATGCCTCTCATAACTTTAAAGACCTCTAGCAGGTCTCCTCTCAAACATCGTCTTTCCAGTGGAAAAACTCCTAATCTTTTTAACCTTTCCTCATAGCCAATGCACTCAAGACCTGGCAACATCCTGGTGAACGTTCTCTACACTTTCTCCAAAGCTTCTACATCCTTTTGGTAATGTGGTGACATTAAAACTGCACACAATACACCAAATGTGGCCTAACAATGGTTTTATATTGCTCCAACATGAATTGCCAAATCTTGTACTCCATGCCCTGGCCAATGAAGGCAAGCATGCCATATGCCTTCTTAATCACCTTGACCACCTGTATTGCCACTTGTAGGGAACTATGGATCTGCATGCCCAGATCCATCTGTATGTTAACATTCCTAAGGGTTCTGCCATTCACAGTATAATTCACACCTTCATTTGATCCTCCAAAATGCATCACCTCGCATTTGTCTGGATTAACCTCCACCTGCCATTTCTGTGCCCAAGTCGCCAATCTATCTATATCATGTTGTATCCTTTCACAATCGTTGGCACTATCATCAACTCCACCAATCTCCATGTCATCTGCAAACTTGCTCATCAGACCACCCACATTTTCCTCCAGATCAATTATATAAACTGCAAAAAACAGAGGACCTAAGTTTGATCCCTGTGGAACACTACTAGTTACCAGCCTCCATTCTGAAAAACGTTCCTTCCACCACTACCCTCTGTCTTCTATGACCAAGCCAGTTTTGTATGCACCTAGCCAGCCCACCTCAAATCCCTTGTGATTTTAATTTTTATACCAATTTGCCATGTGGGACTTTATCAATGATCGGTTTGTTTATTTTGCTGACTTTAAGAGAGAGGTTGTTATCATTGCACCACAACACCAAGCAGTCTATCTCTTCCTGTATTCTGAATTATCGGTGTTTGATATCCGGCCTAAAACAGTGGTGTCATCAGCAAACCTGTAGATTGCGTTTGTATGAAATTTGGCTACACAGTCATGAGTGTACAGAAAGTGTAGTCGGGGGCCAAGGACATATCTTTGAGGGGCTCCAGTGTTGAGTGTTATTATAGAGGAGGTGCAGTTATCTATCGTCACTAATTACAGCCTGTGGGTCAGAAAGCTAAGGATCCAGTTGTAGAGGGTGGAGCCGAGACCAGAGCTTTGAGATTAGTCTGGTGGGGATAATGGTGTTGAAGGAGTAGCTGTAGTCGATGAATAGGAGCCTAGTGTAGGAATCCTTGTTATCCATATGTTCCAAGGATGACTGTAAGGCTAGGGAAATGGTATCCGCTGAGGACTGGTTGCATCAGTAGGCAAATTGTAGGGGATTGAGGCAGGCTGGGAGGCTAGAGTTGATGTGGACCATGACTAACTCTCAAAGCACTTGATGATTTTGGAGGTCAGAGCCACTTGGCAGTATTCATTGGGGCACGTTGCATGTGCTTTCTTTGATACTGGGATGATGGCAGTTTTACTGCCATTGAAGTACTTTTGCAGCATTGTCACTGTTTTTAGTATTGTGACAGTAACTGTACTTGAAATATACTTCATTAGCAATGATGCATTTTCGGATGTCTTGAGATCATGATGAGTGATATACATATACTTCTGTTTTATAATGCAATGTCTTGAGCACTTGGTGTGTTAAAGGAGCAATGCAAATGTAAGATGGCATTGTTGCTAATTTTCTCCATTTTCAGATTTGCTTCCCTTTCCAATTCCCAACTAGAATAGAATCCCTATAGTGTCGGAGCAGGCCATTCAGCCCGTCGTGTCCGCACTGACCCTCTGAAGAGCGTCCTACCCAGGCCCACCCCACTACCCTATCACTGTAAACCTGCATTTCCCATGGCTAATCCACCTAGCCTGCACAACCCTGAACACTATGGGCAATTTAGCATTGCCAATCCACCTAATCTGCACATCTTTAGACTGTGGGAGGAAACCAAAGCACCCAGCAGAAACCCACACAGACACAATGCCAAGTGATCAACTGTCCTACAACAGCTAGCAACAGAAAAAGATTCATCACAACACAACTTGCAGTTAAGTAATGCTTTTAAGGTAATTAGACATTCCAAGGTTTTTCATTAGAGTGTTACAAAGGAAAAGTTATCACTGTGCCACATAAGGCAATATTAGCGCAAACGACCAAAAGGTTGATTAGACAGCCAGCTTTTTAAAAAAGTCTTAATGGTGGAAAAAGAGGTTCAGAAGTAAGGAGGCAGAGAGGTTTAGGGAGGGAATTCCAGAGCTTAGGGTGGAGGTAGCTGAAGTCTTGGCTGCCAGTGGTGAAACAGTTAAAATTGGGAATGTTCAAGAGACCAGAAATTGATGGAGGTAGGTATAAAATGTGAGAATGAGGGTAAATATACATGCAAAAAGGCCATGTTTAGTTCAATCAATTTGTCCCCAAAACAAATAGACTCACCTGGGAGTTAATACTGCTTGAATTCCAACATTTCACCATTCTC
The DNA here is from genome assembly GCA_024137785.1 of Ginglymostoma cirratum. Taxonomy (NCBI): domain Eukaryota; kingdom Metazoa; phylum Chordata; class Chondrichthyes; order Orectolobiformes; family Ginglymostomatidae; genus Ginglymostoma; species Ginglymostoma cirratum. The sequence goes on along the minus strand of JAHRHZ010000051.1, from coordinate 18,646,736 downwards.
CTTTTTAGCTTAATTTAAGTTGTCTATAATCACAAAGTGCCATACAATAAAAAGAAAATAAATAAGCAAACTCCATATCATTGTCTTTGTAGGGATAAGCAACACTGCAAACAAATTAACATGGATGGAGCTGTGATGTCCTTCGGACAAAGGGATTCCTATTTGAAAGGGATTTATAGTTCACTCTGTTTATCTGACTTCCATTCTGCCTCTGTGCTATTGGACATTTGTGTATCATATTGAATGCATATTATGCCTGTTGGTAACTCTTTAGACAGATATTTTTCTTTCTTCTTTTGTTAAATGGTTACACAAGTGAAATAAAGAGATAAATATCTCAGTTGGATAGAAATCTGCTTGTACGCAGAGAGTTTTTTAATCTCTACTTCCCATAAAATGAAGACCTCCTGGTGATCAAACAGTTCTAAAATGTTGCATGTAATTATTTCTGATGGATACTTATAGTTAGCTCAATTAATCACGTTTTTATCCCTGGAGCATGCTGGTACTTCAGAGACTGGAATCTGAGTCATAAGCTTGGCTAGCATTTGGTGGGGGGAAGGTTTAGTTGTTGGTGCTGGGGGAGGGTCTGGTCTAGTTCTCAGACTGAGTATTTGTCATCTCAGCTCCAGGGGTGGAGAAAGGTGGGTTCTGAAAAGGAGTCCTATTGGACTTAACATCTACTCTGTTTCTCCCACCACAGATGCTCCAAAGCCTGTTATGTTTCTTCAGCGCTTTTTGGTTTTTATTTAGATAAAATTGGAAGGGTCAATCAAAAATGACAATGGAACAGTATCAATAGCAGTTGTGAAGTCGTCCTGATTTTGGAAAGGGTGCAGTGCAGATTTACCAGAATTTTACCAGTTTGGCTTTCATTCCCTGGAAAAGATATACAGGTTGACCAAAGGATATCCAAAATGTGTAGGCCATGTGGTTTGATCTTGCTAGATTTCTCATAGCGTCCAGGGATATTCTGTCTAGGTGGATTAGCCATGGTAAATGCAAGGTTACAGGGATAGGATAGTGGGATGCTCTTCAAAAGGTCCATGTAGACTGAATGGGTCGAATGGCCTGCTTCCACACTTCTAAGATGCTCTGATTCTATTCTATGAATATAGAAAGTTATGAGTGTTCTGTTTGAAGTTTTGAAAAACAACGATAGCATAGGCAGAGAAAACGTTTCCTGGTCATAGAAGAATTTAACGCAAGGAAACATAAATAAAAGCAAAGTGCTGGAGAAACTCAGCAGCTCTGGGCAGCATCTGTGGAGAGTAAAACAGAGTTATCATTTCAAGTCCAATAAGACTCTTCCTCTGAGTTGTGAGTTTTTATTGCAGATTTCCAGTATTTGCAGTATTTTGCTTTTACAAGGAAAGCATAACCTTAAAATTAGAACCAAGCTGATTTTAAATGCCTGGAGAGAAATGAAGTAACACTTTTTCATGCAACGGCTGGTAAAAGTATATAGCAATCTCCTCGGTTGATGCTGATTCAGTTAATAATTTTAAATCTGGCCAGTTATCACATTACTACACATGGAAGGTCTGTGCAAAATTTGACTGCCATGTTTCTAACATTCCAACGACCTACACAGCAAAAAATATTCTATTGGCTGTAACAGACTTGAAACATCCTGAGCTTGTGAAAAGTGTGATATAAATGTAAGTTCATTCTTTATTGGTGAACAGTTCTAAACTTTGAATTCAGACCCGCCTGAAAACTGGTTGAATCTATTCATGTTCATTTAATTTAGTTCAATTATATTCAACCGAAGAGTACGAAGTTAATCGCATCAGCATGGGTTAGAATTAAACCCAGGTGCCAAAGGTAAAATTATAGAGCCTTTTAAGGAGTGCTTGAAAGTTCCAAGGTGCAGTTGAGAAATTCTGTGAACGTACATTCAAATACAGTGTACTAAGATGGGATAATCAGTTAATTATCTTCACTTGTCAAGATACACAATTGTACCAAAAAAAATCCCTACTCATTTTTTATTTGGTCAAATCTGCCAATAATCTTCATTCAAAGGGATTCTGTTGGACAGCTTCAATGCTGTAGAAGGCTAGAAGTTGGTCTTAACCATGGGAAATGCAGAATTATAGGGAAAGGGTAGGGGGACAGGTCTGGCTGGAATGCTCTTTGGAGGGTCGGTGTGGACTTGTTGGGCCGAAGAACCTGTTTCCACACTGTTGGGATTCTATGGTCTATGATTTAGAACAAAGCCTTGAGGGCCTCTTCTGTCATTGTAGTCAGTGCTACTCCCTATCAGTACTTTTGAGTTGGCAGTCTGTTTTGAGAATCAGGAGGCCTGGAAACCTGGGCAGCGCAGAAGGTAATGATCTTGAAGATAAGAGTTTGGCAACATTATTTTGCCTTAGACTTGGCCATCTAAGAAAGAAAGAATGAAAGGCAGATAGACATAACGGAAAAAAATTTGAATAACTGGCATTTATGAAACATCAGTCAGACGTGTGCAAAATCAAACTTAAGTTTCAGCACTGGCCCTTATAACAGTGCTGAGACAGGCTGGAGCATGATTTGGGATTTCTCTGCTAGTTAAGAAAAATCAAAGCAGTTGTATCTTTTGGCATATAAGGTACATGCCCCAGACAGTCCTCTTTCAGTTGAGAATGCATAGGTATGGAATATAGGTTTTGTCTCATGTATAAGGTGTACATTGTCCCATGTATAAGGTCTACAGCATGTCACTAAACACCTTGGACCAGGAGTCAGTTACATGCAGATCTTCTTGGCAAAGCCTCTCACATAAAGACTTAATTTAAATTTGTTCTGAGGAAGGGTCACTGGACTCGAAACTTTAACCCCGATTTTTTCTTCACAGATGCTGCCAGACCTGCTAAGCTTTTCCACAAAGTTGCAGCAACTTTGTTTTTGTTCCTGATTTACGGCATCCACAGTTCTTTCGGTTTTTAATTTAAATTAGTGTCAATCTCAAATACTTAGAAGGAACATAAGACTTTGGAGCAGGTGTCAACAGTGTTCATGTCTCAATTAAAAAGCAAGAAAGACTTGCATTTATCTCATGCTGTTCACAATAACTGGATATCTCAAAGTGCTTCACAACCAATTAAGTACTTCTTGAAATACTTGCGCGGTTATTCTGCAGGAAAACAACTTGCATGCAAGAAATTCCCCCAAACAGCAATCTAACAATGACCAGATAGTCACAAACTCTGAGGTAGAACATGAATTCACAACCTTCTGACTCAGGGGTGAGACAAGAATGCAGCTTTTCGAGCAAAGATCTTTGAGACGTTATGAGGTTGTAAAAGGCACTGTGTAACTGCAAGTAATGGCTCAGTAGCTCTTCATGTGATCATAAAAGACAGAGGACCTGAAAAGTTTAATTTCCATTTGACAACTGAAAATGAATAAATGTTTCCAACTGCTGATGAGAAACAATGTCAATGATACCTCAAGTTCCCGGAAAAGACTAATTCTGCTTTAATAAAATCAATGGTCCTGAACTAGGTGTCTTTTAGCATTAGCAGTGCAATAGAGGCACTGCATGCTCATTTACCACACTTTCCCATCTTCATCCCAGTAAACCACTGCCGCACATCTCTCCCTCCTTCATCACACAAATCTGCCACATAATCCCACTGGGCAGCTGGGATCATCTCAAGAAAGTAACCATTACAATTTAAAAAGAGATTTATCCCTGCCATTGCTTTATTCCAACAACTGGTGATGGCTACTCTCAGGTTTGTGAGTGTACACCAACACCTTGTTATCTCAGATTCTCCAGCATCTGTAGTTCCTCCTATCTCCAGAACACTGCTGCAGGCTTTCCTCAGGGACGTGTCCTAGGCCCAACCATCTTCAGCTGCTTCATCAATGACCTTCCCTCCCTCATAAGGCCATAAATGGGATATTCATTGATACTGCATATTATTCAGCACTATTCACAATTCCTCAGATACTGAAGCAGTCCATGTCTATTTGTACCAAAACCCAGACAATATCAAGGTGGCAATTAACATTTATGCCACACAAGTGCTAGGCAATGACCATCTTCAGCAAGAAAGAATCTCACCATCGTCCTTCACACTCAGTGGCATTACCATCACTGAAACCCCCACTAGCTACATCCTGGGGTTCACCATTAACCAGAAACAGAACTGGACTAGCCATATAAATACAGTGGTTACATGAGCAGTCAAAAGCTAGAAGTCCTACAGCGAATAACTCACTAAAGCCTGTCCACCATCTACAAGACCCCGGTTCAGGAGGGTAATGAATTGTTCACTCGACGCTTCTGGCTAAAGACACATTCTAAAGCTTCAGCCTTATCTTTAGCACTGATGTGTTCACTCCTCCTCATTGAGAATGGCAATGTTTGTGGAACCTCCCCTCCAGTTAGTTGTTTAATTGTCCAACACCATTTGTAGCTGATAACACAGTGTGGAGCTGGAGGAACACAGCAGGCCAGGCAGCATCAGAGGAGCAGGAAAGCTGATGTTTCGGATGGGGACCCTTCTTCAGAAAAAAATCATTTATAGTTGGACCTGATAGGACTGCTTATCTTAGATTTGATCTGTTGATATCTTGGCTCTGCCTATGCTATGCTGCTCATGCTGCTTAGCGTGCCAGTAGTCCTGTATTACATGTTCACCAGATTGACACCTCATTTTAGGTGTACCTGGTCCTGCTCCTTCTCTTTCTTTCTTGGGTTGAAGGGCGAATGGGGAAGCTTCAAATTTATATTCTGCCACAAATGCCTGAGCCTCTGAAGACAATAACCAAATTTGTTTTCTCCCACCACAGGGAATTTTTGCCTGTTTGAATGTTTGGCATGGAAGAGGCGTTTTCTGGAGCACGCTTGGTTGTCACTGCAGTCTCATTGCCAAAAAGTGGTGATGAGGAAGGAACAATTCAGTTTGACTGCAATTCCCTTAAAGTAGAAAAAAACCACATGCCATGAAAACAGAAATACCGCAGGTTTGCATTTGTCCTCAGTTGATGGGAACGAAATTTGTAGAAATGCTCTGTGTTTTCTGTTTGGTGTGTGGTAGCTGATCACAATTTTCCTATTGCAATGGCATCAAAATTATTTGCTTAGATGTGGGTAATTTCGATTAACAAACATGCAAATATGAAGTGTATTGCAGTCAATACAATAATATCAAAGATTCCAATTGCACATTTGCTGTGTCTTGGACAATATACAGCATTTGACACATTCAGTAGTCAGATCTTTATTTTGTAAATACATTTTGTTCTGATACTATTGTTAATAATCTCTAAAGCAATACTTAATGTACAAGCAATATCAAACCTGATTTACCACATTTGATTCATTTTATAAATTCTCATCTTTAAGCCGTGAAAACTTCCTACTTACACATTCTGCAGATAAAGAAAGGAAAGAAGATTTCTAGCAGAACAAAAAGAAAAGGAAAGTATTGCTCTGGCAGAAGAAAGAGAAAAGGAGAGGAAGGTTCTAGCAGAAGAAAGGGAAAAGAGAGAGAATAAAGGGAGAAAGAGAGAGAGAGTTGAACTTCAGAAGTTGGCAATTAGACAGGAAAGTCAACTTAAAAAGAGGGAGGTGAAGGTAGAAGGTAGACTTTGTAAGGAGGACCGTGATGATGAGCAAACTCATCATAGCCAAAGGTCTGTCAGGGTATTATACAATTATGTCCAAACATTACCAAAATTCGATGAAAAAGATGTAGAAGCCTTTTTCATTTCCTTTGAGAAATTGGCTAAACAGATGAACTGGCCAGAGACTGAGTGGGGTAATGTTAATTCCGACCAAGTTAGTAGGCAGGGCTACTGAGGTGTTTGCAGTGCTGTCAGAGGAGGTGTCAGGAGAATATGAAGAAGTAAAACAGGCTATTTTGAGTGACTACAAATTGGTACCAGAAGCATTTAGACGATGATTCAGAAATGTAAGAAAGGAACCAGGTCAGACTGATATCGAGTTTGAAAGAATTACACAGAGCAACATTGATAAATGGATGAGAGCATTAAAGATAGAAAGGACTTATGGGACTCTTAGGGCTATTATTCTGCTGGGGGAGTTTAAAACCTCACTTCCAGAAGTGATAAGAACTCATGTTGAGGAACAGAATGCTAAAACAGTGAGCAGAGCTGCAGAGATGGCAGATGAATATGCATTAGTGCATAAATCAAAATCTAGCTTCTGATAGCCAATTTCATTCTGTGAGGGATAGAAATTGGGAAAGAGGGAGCTCCTTCAGTGAAGAACAAGAAGCAGATCACGCTGGGAGAAAAAAAACCCAAGAGGGTGGAAAAGAGATGAAAAACCTTAGGTGCTTTTACTGCAATAAGGTGGAACACACAAAGTCACAGTGCTGGTGGTTTAAGAAAGGTATTGGGAAAAAGGATGGAGTAAAAGAGGATAAACCAGTGGGATTATTTAAGGTAGTGAAGGAAATCAAAAGAGAAGTCGAGGAGCTGCAGGAGAGTGTACAGCCTAGTCATGGGCTGGATAGTAAGATAGTGCTTGAGCTTTTCAAAAACTTCACCTGTGTGGGTAAAATTTACTCAGATAGAGCAGGGGAAGTAGGTAAAGAAGTTAAAATGTTGAGAGATATGGCAGCTAGTCTGTCTCTAATAGTAAGAGATAAAAATATTTGCACTCCTTCTGAAACATTGTCCAAGAGAGTGATAATCTGTGGAATAAATGGAGAAAGGAGTAGTGTACCTCTGTGTAAGATAAGGCTAGAAAGCCCAATGAAGACTGGGGAAGTGATGGTGGGAGTGACGGAAGAATTGGCTGTTCCAGGAATACAGTTTATTCTTGGAAACAATATAGCTGGATCACAGGTGGGAGTGATACCCATTGTAGTGGAAAAGCCAAAAGAAAACCAGAGAACTGAGGAGTTAAAAGGAAAATACCCTGGAATTTTTCCGGACTGTGTGGTGACAAAATCTCACAGCATAAGTTAAAACAAGAAGGGAAGACAAAAGAGAATGATGAAGGCTTTGAGGTCCAGTTAGCTGACACTCTGTTTGATGAGATGGTAAAGGAAAAACCTAAGCAGGTACAGGATCTGGCAGAGGTGTTTAGCTCTGAATGATTAATGAAGTTACAACAAAATGATGAGACAATAAAGGTTTTGTATCATAAAGCCTACTTGGAGCAGGAATCAGAATATATTCCAGAATGCTATTACCTTTAGGATAAAATCTTAAGGCAGAAATGGAGACCTTAGCAGGTTAGTGCCAATGAGAAATACGCAAAAGTTCACCAGATTGTGTTGCCAGTAGAATACAGACAGGAAGCAGAGGGCTAGCATACGAATTACCTGTAGAAGGTCATCTAGAAGTGAGGAAGACTCAGATTAAGATACAGAAGAATTTCTATTGGCATGGATTACATAAATATGTAATTGAATTTTGCTGTACCTGACATATGTGCCAGATGGTAGGAAAGCCACAGGCAGTAATAAAATCAGCGCCTTTGATGCCAATTCCCACATTGGAAGAACCTTTTACATGGGTTATAATTGATTGTGTAGGTCATCTCCCTAACACCAAAAGTGGAACCATTATTTGTTAAACATGTTGGATGTATTCACCAGGTTTCTGGAGGCAATTCCCTTACGGAATGTCAAGGCAAAAAAGGTTGTGGAGGGGTTGCTTGCTTTCTTTACCTGTTGTGGACTACCAGGGAGATTCAGTCAGGCCAAGGATCCAATTTCACTGCCAAATTATTTAAGGCGGTCATGGATAGTTTAGGCATCAACACTGTAAATCAAGAGCGTACCATTCTGAAACCCGTTCAGCATTGGAAAGACCCTAAAGGCCATGCTGAGGCCTTACTGCCTGGATTACCCAAATGATTGGGATAAAGGTATCCATTTATATTATTTGCTATTAGAGATGCTCCAAATGAATCAACTCAGTTTACTCATTTGCACGGATATTTGGACACAAAGTAAGAAGGCCTTAAAAATTAATTAAGGAAAAGTTGATAGGTCCGAAGTCAGAGATCTCACAATTGGATTATGTTTCTGGTGTGAGAGAAAGATTAAACAGAGTAGATAAATTAGCTAGGCAACATTTGAAGGTAGCACAGCACCTAATGTAACAAGAAGCCAGTACAGAAATCTAAAATTCATATATTTGCCCATGGGGATAAAGTATTGATGCTGTTACCAATGGGAGGAGATCCCTTCAAAGCAAAGTTTAGTGGTTCAGTTTGAGAAGAAGTTAAGTCAGGTGAATTATCTGGTAAAGCTGCCAGATAGGAAAAAAAATTATCGGATATATCATGTGAATGTGCTGAAACATTTCTACGATAGGGAAAGGGAACAGGAGAAACAAATATTAATTTCTGCTCTCAAAGTGATGAATTAAATCCAAATGATTTGGATTTTGATGTGCCTCAAGAATAAATTGAATAATGAGGAAGTCCTTAAGGAATAGGATAGGTTAGTGAGCCATCTGTCCCAGGAACAGAGAACTGAATTGAAAGACTTGTTACAGTGCAATGAGGGCCAATGTAGAAATAGAATGGGGAGGACTAATGCCTTCGTACAAAATTGACAGAGTGAATGCAGTTCTGATAAAATAACACCCTTACAGGCTTAATACTGTCAAAGCAGTGTAGGTTCAGAAGGAAGTGGAAGCAATGCTCCAATAAGACATCATAGAGACAAGTCAAAGCGAGTGGAGTTCACCGATCGTGTTGGTTCCCAGATCTGGTGGTACTCAATGATCCTGCATAGATTATTGGAAGGTCAATGCTGTGACCAAATCTGACTCATACCCAATTCCAAGGCTGGAGGACTGTGTGGAAAAAGTAGGATATATCACAAAGTTGGACTTACTTCGTGGTTACTGGCAAGTAACTTTGTCAGAGGGAGCAAAAGGAAGTTTTTGCTTTTGTAACCTTTTGGAATGAAAAATGCACCAGTCACTTTTCAAAGACTTATGAACAGAATTGTCAAAGGACTGGCTAAGTGTGCCGTCTAAGTATAGGACTTAGTGACCTTTAGCTATTCATTAAAAGATCACATGAAGCATTTGGCAGAGCTCTTTGAGATACTCTGGAAAGCAAAGTTGGTCATAAACCTGGCAAAAATAAAATTTGCGAAGGCAGAAGTGACGTTCTTAGGGCACAACATCGGACTCAGGTGAATGACACTGGGAAACGTGTAGACAAAGGCCGTCGAGGAATTTCCAAGACCATCCTTGAAGAAGGAATTTCTGTGATTTTTAGGATTGAGCAGATTCTACAGGAAATTTGTGCCAAACTTTAGTAGCATAGTGTCATCGTTGATGGATTTGTTAAAAAAGAACATAAAATTTCTGTGGACAGAGCAATGCCAGGGGGCATTTAAGAATTTAAAAGCAGTGTTAACCATCATACCAGTTTTAGCTGTGCCAAATTTTTTGAAACCATTCAAAGCCGGCATCAACACAAGTGATGTAGGTGTTAGAGCTGTGTTGTTACAGGAGGATGATTGTGGCATTAAAAAGGCCAATTGGTTATTTTCTTAAAAATCTTAATATCCACCAGAAAATATATTCAACCGTTGAAAAGGAGTTATTGAGTTTGGTAGAGAGATAGTAGGAACTGCAGATGCTGGAGAATCTGAGATAACCAGGTGTAGAGCTGGATGAACACAGCAGGCCAAGCAGCATCAGAGGAGCAGGAAAGCTGACGTTTCAGGTCTAGACTCTTCCTCAGAAATCTTGAGTTTGGTAATGACCTTACAACATTTTAATGTTTATGTTCGCAAACAATGCATCAGAGATGATTGTGTTATACTGATCACAATTGTTTGACATTTCTGGAAAGATTTAAGGCCAAGAAAATCAGATTAATTCATTGGAGTCTCATGTCACAAGCACTTAATTTGCAGGATGTACATGTTGCGGGTCATGAAAATATTGTCACGGATGCTTTATCGTGAGTTTAAAAGAAAAATGCCTATACAAGATAGAAACAGTATTGTTCTATGTTATATATATAGAATTTGTATAAAATATGTAACTTTAACTAGACCTATGGATCTAGAAATAATGGAGTTAAGTTTAAAAAAAAGCAAAAATGAAGCCATCTTTTCATAATGATGGTTCATTTTTTTCCTTAAGGGGAGAGGCGTTATGAAGTTGGGTAGAGTACTTGTGGATTGGGAGGCAGGAATTTGGAATCTGGTGCTTATAAAATGCTGGAGATAGGGGGAAGAATTGCATGGTCCCTTTAAATGATTATGTACTTTTGCTGTGCTTACAGATTTAAAACGGATGTCTGTGAGGATGAATGAAAGTTTGCAAATACACAGAGAGCACCCGAATTGAAATATTTGTATCAAAAGGCTGTACAGTTAGTAGGCCAAGCAACAGTTTTTAACCAAGACAACAGGCTTTTGAATTTACCTAATCAATTTGAGCCAGGTACTTAGATACCAAAAACCAATTAAATTTAAATCTGATGGTTTTGACAACATAGGACCAATCCTATTGTAAGAAATATTGATATGTCATTGAGGGTATAAAAGAAGGGGGCAGTTTGACAAGGCCACAGAGCTAACTGCCATCGACCAGAGCTAACAGCCCTCAGATCTCAAAAGAGAAGCTCTGGCTCACAGCCTCTTCCTAAGAGAAAGCACCATCTAAATTACAACTAGTTAATATTCCTGACAGAAGAATCAATGGAGAAGGCACAGAACATTCCAGAAGACACATAACCTGGCTGTACTTTCAAGAGACTAAATTCTAGATTTTTTGTATAAGAGGGACTTGTATTTACTGGAGCAGCATACCATCAGAATCTTGCTTTATTCAGGAATAGCTAGTAGTTAGAAGGGATTTATTCAGTTTGTTAATAGTTTAGTTAATTTATCCACTGTTAGAGTTAGACAAATAAATTGCTACTTGTTGATGTTAAAGTCAGTGTCAGGAATTTATTTTATTTAAACACTAGAAGTTGCTGAAAAGCAAGTTACACCACTTGTCATTTTACAGATCAATGGGGAAGGTACTTCTCTTTGGATGTTTCAGTGTTAGTTCTCAGAGGGCTGCGTCAATCTTCGCTTTATAAGAAAGTAAAGTTAACAATACTTATATGGTATTTCTATTTTATTAAAATATTAGGACATCATAGTCAACACATCAAAGAACTTGCCTGGCAAGTCAAAATCAAAATTTTGCACTTCATAGATGAGCATTCTGTGTCTTAAAACATCCGTTCACTCATTTCAGAAAGAGAAATGGTGAAAAAATTATCAAAGATGTGGAAAGTTGCAAATATAATTCCATTTAATTCACCATGGAAATCTTTCCAGCAAATATCAGAACACCTGGGCAGCCATGCCGAAGTACTCACTTGTCTCTCAGCAATATTGACACTACAATATTATCAGTGTCCTTTCATCTATACATGAAAACAGATACCCAGCAAATCCAATTAGGATTAGGTACCTTGAGTAGAGTAATCAGATCAGTCCTATTCTTATTAAATAGCAGAGCAGGCTCAAACAGCCAAGTGGCCAATTCCTGCCTATGACTCATATCTTCTACATATTTCTGTATGAGAAGCAGGCAGAACCCGTGAGAAGCGGGTTCTGCCAAATGAAGTGTCACAGATGAAGTAGCTATTGGTTCATTGTGAGCAATTGATTTGGATGTTAACAGCCATTGCTAACCCACTGACTGTCATCATGTTACACACTGGCCAAAGGTGACAATGCCCTTTCCACCACTATTGTCTATGGGTGAAGAAGGATCTGAAAGGAATAATACTTGACTGAATGTAATAAGCATTGAGAGGATGTCATAAGGACCTTGTGGGACAGAAATGTAGGATTTCATGGGAGACAGATGTGAGGTTAGCTCCTCTCAACAGCAATTTTAGTTATGTAGAACCTATTCTTACAACCCATATATAGTTAAAGAAATGCAATGAACTACATCTTGTTTACTCTACTAGTCTCTTCTCAAAAGACCCTTTGTTCATCAGTACTCCCTAGGGGCCTATCATTCATTGTAGATATCCTGCCTTTATTAGATTTCCGAAAATGCATCACCCTGCAAATATCAGGATTAAATACCATCTGCCATTGTTTTGCCCAGTTTACCATCTGATCAATATCAATCTGTAGCCTGAGACCATCCTCCTCACTATCAACAAACCCTTCCACACAAAGACAACCTAGTTCATAGAGTCATACACATAGAAACAGGCCCTTCAGCCACCATGTCAATAGCGAGCAACAAATACCAAACTATACTAATCCCATTTACCTGCACTTGGTCCGTAACCTATTATGCCCTGGCATTTTAAGTGTTCATCCAGATGCATCTTAAATGTTGCAAGAGTACCTGATGCCATCCCTATCTCAGGCAGCATGTTCTATATTTCTACCACCCTCTGGGTGAAAAAACATTTTCCTCAGATTCCCTCTAAACCACTTACTCCTCACTTTAAACTTACATCCTCTGGCCTTAGACATGTCTATCATGGGGAAAAGATTCTCATGACCTAACATATCTATGCCTCTAAAAACTTTGCATACCTCAATGAGGCGGTATACTCAGTCTCCTCTGCTCTAACCAGTCTCTCCTCCTAATTGAGACTTTTTATCCCAGGCAACATTCTGGTCAATCTCCTCTGCACTGTCTCCAGGGCAATCACATCCTTCTGCTAATGTGGCAACCAGAACTGCACACAATATTCCATTTTTGGCCTAACCAATATTTTATAAATTTACAACTAGGCGTCCTTGCCCCCATATTCTACACTCCAAAGATTGAAGGCAAGCATCCAACATGCTTTCTTCACCACCCTGACCACCTGTGCTGACACCTTGAAGGATGCATGGACTTGTACACCATTGTCCCTTTATTCCTCAGTATTCCCCACTGACCTACCACACACTGTGTATATCATTCCATTATTACACCTCCCAAAATGCACCACCCCACACTTATTAGGTTCAAATTCCATCTGCCATTGCTCTGCCCAATTTACCAGCTGATCAATATCAGACTGTAGCCTGAGACCATCCTCCTCACAATCAACAATGCCAATTTTTGTGTCATCTGCAACCTTGCTAATTATACCTTTTACGTCCGAATCCATGTGAAGACTTATGATTAACATTGTTCTGCATATAGTGAGAAGACATTGTTTAATAAAAGGTTCCAGGGATGAGAAATATCAATTATATTGCTATAGGGATGGGGCCTGTCTTCCCTGGAGAAGAGGACACTGAGGAGATGTAATTGAAGTATGAAAAATCATGAGCTGTCTGGACAGAGGAAATAGGCATAAAATGTTTCTGTTCATGAAAGGATTGGGAGAAAGAGGGCACAACTGTAAAGAAATTAGTAAAAGAATCAAAAATGATATGAGGGAAAATATCTATTCATGCAGTGAGTTGTTGGGTCTGGAGAGTGCCGGAGGCTGAGGGATGACCAAATAGAAGTTTATAAAATCCTGAGGAACGTGGTTATGGTGAATAGCCAAGGTCTTTTCCCCAGGGTAGGGGAGTCCAAAACCTAAAGGCATAGGTTTAACGGGAGAGGGGAAAGAATTAAAAGAGATCTAAGGGGCAAATTTTACATTAAGAGGATGGTGCGGGTATGGAATGAGCTGCCAAAGGAAGTGGTGGATGCTGGTTTAAGTACAACACTTAAAAGGCTTCTGGATGGGTACATGAGTCGGAAGGGTGTAGAGAAATATGGGCCAAGTGCTGGCAAATGGGACTAGGTCAGATTGGGATGTCTAGTTGGCATGGACGAGTTGGACCAAAGGGTCTGTTTCCTTGCTCTGCATCTCTATGACTCTGACACTGCCTGAGAATGTAGTAGCGGTGACATGTTCATTTGAGGCATTCATCTGGGTTATGGGGAGAAGGAGGGAGAATGGCAGTAAATGAAATGCTTATTTGGAGAGTCTGCACAGATATGATGGGTCATATGCCCTCCTTCTGTGGTGTAACACTTCTATGACTGTAAATTTTATCTCCCACCATCTGTGTCAATCCTAGTCAAGGACACAAACAAGCTCAGACCCATAATGATGTTTACAGATGGTTGATGTGGGGAAAAGAAAACAGAAAAGGCTATGGAAAAACAGCAATGTAAACAGGAGCAAAAAGCAACAGTAAAGACAATGGAAGAAACAATAAATGAAAATCTTGGCTGGAGAAGATGGTCGTGGAAAAAGAAACAGTGGTTGAAAAACCAGCATGGAAAATAAAACCGCAGGAAAGAACAGCAGTGGAAACAGCAAGAGTAAAGGGCAGTCAAGGAGAAAACCTTACTCTTTACTGGAATAAAACGTAGAAAGCCCAAATGAAGCGGAGGCAGAGCGCAGCTTGCAACATATGTTTAAGAGGCACAAAGTGCTTTGGGACTAGTAAAAAAATTCTAGCAAGAAACATGTCAGTACCATTCTCTACACCGGCTGTTAGTACAAGTGACCTTAAAAGTAAAGCAAAATACTGCGGATGTGGAACTTTTGAATACTAGAGAAATGAAGCAGGTCAGGCAGCATCTGTGGAGAGAGGAACAGAGTTAATGTTTTGAGTTGGAAGACTCTTGTGCAGAACTGAAGCTAGCTGGAAAATGATGGTTCTTTTATGTTGGTGACAAGAGGGAGGAGGAGTGGATGGAACAGATGGTGAGGGTGCCCAGATAAAATGATAAATGGAGTGCTCTTGGCGATAAAGGAATATCTTCGCTCCTTCCACAAGAATGACCTTGCTTGACCTGCTGTGTTCATCCAGCCCCATGCTTGTTATCTCGGATTCTCCAGCATCTGCAGTACCTTTTATCTCTGATACAATTGACTTTCCAGTTGCTTGCCGTTTCAATAAACCACCTGCACCCACACCAACATGTCCATCCCAGACCTGCTGCAGTGAATGAAACTCAATGCCATGGAGCGCCAGCGTTTCATTTTCTGCTTTGGCACTTTACAGCCTTTAGGACTTAATGTTGAGTTCAACATCTTCAGAGCATGAACACTGTCCTCAATTTTGATCCATACCACCTCCCTCCATGTGTCTTTTTTGTGTTTTGTTGGTTTTGCTTTTGGGAGAGCCAAGCCACTTCCTCAAAACTATGATTCATATCTATTCTATGTCTCAAATCCTCCTTTTATCATCATTAGCACTTACTTTGTGTTTTGCTCTGGGTACCATCACCAACTCGCCCACTTGCTCCTCTTCTCCCTTTGTCAATGGCAGACAAACCATTATTTTCCAGCCTACTTCAGATCCAATGAGGAGTCTTTGGACCAGAAGTGTTAACTCTGTTTCTGTCTCCAACATGCTACCAAACCTGTTGAGTTTTTCCAGCATTCTCTGCTTTTTTTTTTCATATAGCAAACAGGGTCAAGGAGAATCCCAAAGCTTTTTAGGCATATAATAGAAGAATGAGGGTAGCAAGGGAAGGAATAGGCCCCATCAAGGACAAAGGAGGGAAGTTATGCGTGGAGCCACAGTAAGTGGGAGAGATCCTTAATGAGTACTTTGTATCGGTATTCACCAAGGAGAAATGACCGATGCTGAGGTCAGGGATGAGTGTGTGAATACTCTAGAAAATGTCAATATATAAAAGGAGGAAGTTTGGGTATCCGAAATTACACTAAGGTAGACAAGTCCCCAGGGCCAGATGGGATCTATCCCAGATTACTGTGAAAGGCAAGGGAGGAAATAGCTGGGGCATTAGCAGATATCTTCACATCCTCTTTGACCACAGGTGAGGTTCCAGAGGACAGGAGATTAGCCAATGTTGTTCCCTTGTTTAAGGAAGGAAGCAGGGATAGTCCAGGAAATTATAGGCCAGCGAGCCTGACGTCTATGGTGGGAAAGCTCTTGGAGAAGACACTGAGGGACAAGATATATGCGCATTTGGAATAAAATGAACTAGTTAGCAACAGGCAGCATGGCTTTGTACAGGGGAGGTCATGTCTCACTAACCTGCTTGACATTTTTGAAGAGGATGACAAAGATAATTGATGAGGAAAGATCTGTGAATGCAGTTTATATGGACTTTAGTAAGGCATTTGATAAAGCCCCACATGGCAGATTGGTACAAAAACTGAAATCACATTGGATTTGGGGTGAGATGGCTAGGCGGATACAAAACTGGCATGGTCATAGAAGACAGAGGGTAGCGGTTAGAGAGTGTTTTTCAGAATGGACACCGGTAACTAGTAGTGTTCCACAGGGATCAGTCTTAGATCCTCTATTGTTTGTAGTATATATAAATGATCTGGAGAAAAATGTGGGTGGTCTGATTAATAAGTTTGCAGATGACATGGAGATTGGTGGAGTTGCTGATAGTGCCGAGACTGTGAAAAGATACAACATGAAATAGATAGATTGGCAACTTGGGCACAGAATTGGCAGATGGTATTTAATCCAGGCAAATGTGAGGTGGTGCATTTTGGAGGATCAAATGTAGGTGTGAATTATACTGTTAATGGCAGAATCCTTAGGAACAGTAACATACTGACGGATCTGGGCATGCAGGTCCACAGTTCCCTAAAAGTGGCAACACAAGTAGCCAAGGCGATTAAGAAGGCAAATGACATGCTTGCCTTCATCGGCCAGGGCATGGAGTACAAGAGTTTGCAAACCATGTTGCAGCAATATAAAACCCTTGCCAGGCCGCATTTGGAGTATTATGTGCAATTTTGGTCGTCACATTATCAGAAAGATGTGGAGGCTTTGGAGAGAATCCAGAGAAGTTGCCTGATCTCAAGGTCGTTGGCTATGAGAAAAGATTAAAAAGACTAGAGATAACAAGGTGTAGAGCTGGATGAACACAGCAGGCCAAGCAGCATCAGAGGATCGGGAAGACTGACGTTTCGGGCCTAGACCCTTCTTCAGAAAAAGGGTCTAGGCCCGAAACGTCAGTCTTCCCGATCCTCTGATG
Organism: Ginglymostoma cirratum; assembly: GCA_024137785.1. Taxonomy (NCBI): domain Eukaryota; kingdom Metazoa; phylum Chordata; class Chondrichthyes; order Orectolobiformes; family Ginglymostomatidae; genus Ginglymostoma; species Ginglymostoma cirratum. Next base: position 18,629,846 of record JAHRHZ010000051.1, on the reverse strand, counting down.
CTGCTTGGCCTGCTGTGTTCATCCAGCTCTACACCTTGTTATCTCAAATTCTCCAGCATCTGCAGTTCCTACCATCTATTAAAAAGACTAGGATTGCTTCACTGGAAAGACAGCAGCTGAGAGGGAACCAGGCAGGCAGACATGAGAAAGTAAGTTTTTGTATTTAAAACCGTCAACAATCAATGGGAGATTCAATTTGGACTGTCAAAGTAGTGGCTTTTACCAAGTTCAAACATTCACCCTCTATGACGAAGCATTATATAATTAATAGAATCATAGTATTTTCAATTAAATAGTTAGTGACGAGGTCTTTGGTCAGTGTGTCAAATCTACATGCAGAAACCAATGACCAGAGAACAGCCACACACTGTTTAATAGAATCACAATTTACCAGCATTTGATGAAATGCGTCTGATTCAATCATCTTTGACCTGAAGTATTTTTCTGAAAGCACTTACTGATGTACCAACATAGATAGGTCTTCTGTGAGCTATATATGTGTTCACTGGCCATCTGTTCTGAGACAATGTACAAGTATTTCCTTCTTGCAGATCACTGCTACATCTCCACTTTCCATCCCCACCATGAGCAAATGACTCCTAACTCTGAAATCAATACTGGCTGGGGGTGCTGTAGACAGCGGCAGGGCGATGGAGGAAGGATGGTGCTGCAAGCAACATTGATGATGCGCTGGCTCAGGACTGATGGCCGCTCTTTAAGTCATATCTTTCTATTTTTTTCTTATTCTCAAACTATTCAAAATGGCACCAGAGGAAAAGCTTTTCACTGCATTTTATCCATAGAACCCCTACAGTGTGGAAAAAGGGCATTTGGCCCAACAAGTCCACACTGCCCCTCCAAAGAGCATCCCACCCAGACCTGACCCCTTCCCTGTAGCCCATGGCTAATCCACCTAACTTACACAGCCCTGGGCACTACAGGCAATTTAGCATGACCAATCCCCCTAACCTGCACATCTTTTGGACTGTGGGGAGGAACCAAAGCTCCCAGAGGGGACCCACACAGACACAGGGAGAAAGTGCAAACTCCACGTAGACAGTTGTTCAAGGCTGTAATTGAGCCCAGGTCCTTGGCACTGGGAGGCAGCAGTACTAACCACCAAGCCACCATGCCACGCTGCTTCTCATTGTAAAATATATGCGACAATAAAATTATTCATTCATTCATTCAGGATGGATCTGCTGGTATGGAAAGGAAAGGAGCAGGAGCTGGTAGATGTAAATTATTCTCTCTTTTCCTTACTACCAATTGTTGCACTTTATATCTCAGAGATATGTAGAGATGAAACACTCCAGGTTCTGTGTGTAAAAGAAGTTTTATTCAATGTTTTAAACTATCCATTCTCTCGTGCTTTCGGATCCACCACATCACTTTCAAATGATATTATTGGATAAGAAAATAACTCATTTTGAGGTGATAAAATATGCTACTGTCACAATTTATCCAGTCAACTTCACTTACATTTATTACACTACTTTGACACTTACTATCCAAGAAGCAATCATAATTCACCATGGGAACAAAAAGATAATACATTGATCCTGTACAGAAATAACATCTTCATAAGTCATTCATGGTCTGACTTTTTTTGTGGGCTTTGAATGACTTCCTTGTTGATGTAAAAATAGCATATCCCACTGTTCCCCAATGAGGATCAGCTGTCTAAAATGTGGAAACGAATAAAACAAATAAGCCACAGTAATAAAAAGCAACTGCAACTAATTATTAGATTTAAAGTCCCCTGCTGTCATGAAATATAAAAGTTAATCTTTTTTTCCCTTTGGTTTCATGACCACACTTTATTAATGAGGTAGTACTTTGAGAGCAGCTCTGTTTGCTTTCTGCTTCAATGACAATATTAATGATGACATAGAATAATGTTTGAAGCACTTCATTGGTACAGCACACTAACGTGTTGCTTATTGTCATAAAGGGCACTCAATAACTACATTGTCATTATCTCTGACAATTAGACGTTTAGTTTATCATATGCCTGTTGCTGATGTGCTATTTAATTTGCGTTGAAGTAAATCTGCAGCAGTTGTGTCCACAATAAGTTAACAAAAAACATTTCTCAGGGTTAATCTAACCATTGAATATTTTGCAAAGCACAATTTCCTTTTGAAAACATGCAAGATGAAACCATTTTTCCGCAAATCAATGTTGCTTCTTACATCACTGGTAAAGCAAACAAAAATGGCCTGTGCCTGAACGAGAAAACATTATCAGACCTTTCATTGATGCCAGCAGTATTACATTTTAATTTGTCACATTTTGAGAATATGCAGAATGCAAGGACTACTCTGAGTGCTTGCCATTGTTCTGTCTGAAGGAGGAGAAATACCATTCAATATTTTCCTCAATCAAACAATTATGTCATCAAAGTAAATGATCATTAAACTTGAGTCATGTTATCACAACCCTAGTCAGTGTTTGTTCAATTATTTTCCACGGTGAATAAACAGCCATTTTACTAAACGCACTAAGGTCTATAATTGCGGTCTGCTTTTTTGGCAACATGGTTAGTTTGGAGAGTTCACTTGCTTTTAAGTGAGACCTTAACTGTTCTTAATTCCTAGGCCTCTGTAACTCCTGGGTCAGCCACTTCCTGCCTGAACAGGAAGGCAGGAGATCACATGGCTAGGAGGCCTGTTTCTTAGCACACGGTAGGTGGTGGGAATGAAATCCAGAGACATCTCAAGCAGCCTGGGACTGGGAAGTGGGAGGACAGACGAATTCCACATTAAACCCAGAGCTACTCATACATTCTGGTCTCAGGAAGGACAACAAAATTCTGATGCTCATTCTTCAAACACATTTCTCTATCACATTTAGTCCTGACTGTCCTAGGCTCCTTTTCAGGAGCACTTCGATTTTAAAATTCTCATCCTGCTTTCAAATCTGCCTTTGGCATTGCCTTTCCCTATCACTGTTATCTTTTCCAATCCCAAAACACTCCAAGATATCCTAATTATAATTGTAGTCCTTGTTGCACAATGAGTGGCTGACTGTTCTGGTATTGAAACCCCTTCTGAATTGATTTGGTCTGGCAGGAAATTGTCGACACCTTCCCCCTTCATCTCAAAATTCAAATTGGAGTTGGGTCTCAGTGATGTCTGTGTGACCTGACATGCAGACATGGAGAAGATTCCTTCTGGCATTGGACAAGTCTCTTTGACGCTTGATCAGGAATTTGTGATCAATATTGGAGGAGCATTCAAATCAAATCTACCATGTTGTATGGGTATGTCAGCCCAATGCACTTTCTGAGGAGCTGCTCATGATGAAGGTTACCGCCACTATTCTCTTTAAGTTTAAAAACCTACTTGATATACTTAGTCCTGTATGGTAGAGGGAAACTATTTCCTGATCTAACTCGAAAGACTTCTTGCAGTTAATAAGGTATCATTTATTGCATGTTCGCAACTGGTTACAGGATACATTGATAAAGATACTGAGCTGGGTCTTAAGATATTTTGGCCAAGTTTGAGTTGTGTCAGGTGTTTTGGAGGGTTTGCCACCATAAGGACTAGTAAGATTTCTCACCGTACAAAACACGCCTCATTAACTACCTACCCTGCCCCATGGAGTCTCTCTTATCTGTTTCTAGCCCCATCATAGCACATTCCATTACCAGAATAACTCAAAAATCCATGGATATTCACCAAAGACTGGCATCCTTTGCACCTGTACCATCTTTGAAAGGCTACCGCATACCTGGACAAGAGTTGAGAATCCAGTGTTACCACTGGATTGGTAATGACAGAGCAACCACAAAGCCGCAGGACTAACAAAACATAACCAGTCCAACTGACACTTACTCACACATACAAGCCTATTCTCTCATCCTAAGTTGCTGTTTAGCCATCATTCCACACACTTTACGCATTTGGACCTACATCCTAAATGAAAACCCCTTAAATAATTGTATTCCTTTCTCCAGTGCCCACAGTAGAAATGAGTTGGGGAACATGAAATTTTTCTTTTACTCATTCATGAGATGAGGGTGGTTGCTGGCTAGGCAGCATATATAACCCATCCCTAATTGCCCAGAGAGCAATTAAGAGTCAACCACACTGGTGTGGGCCTGGAGTCACATGTAGGTCAGACCAGGTAAGGGTGGCAGCTTCCTTCCCTAAAGGACATCAGTGAACCAGATGGGTTTTCCTGAAAATCAGCAATGGATTCATGGTCATCATTAGAGTCTTAATTACAGGTAATTCAAATCCCACCAACTGCCATGGTGGGATTTGAACCCAGGTCCCTAGAACATTATCTGGGTCTCTGGGTTAACAGTGATAATATCACTAGGTTATTGCCTCCCCTGAATGAACAATTGTTAAGTTATTGGACAAGTCTAAGCCTGATCTTTTACTTACAGTGGCAAAAGCAAACATAAACAAAAGGAATAAGGCTGTAGTCTCACCCACAATAAAAAAACCCAATGCTATTTATTCTAACTGTCCATAGTGTTCTTCAGCATCCAACTAGCATTTACTGGATCTAGGTGTCAGTCGGGCCTTGTCTGCATTGTAGGGCCCTGTGCAGTTGAGCCCTGTCATCCGCAAGGAGAGAATCTTCATTCAAAATGTCTTCATCCTTCCCTTCAGACGACTGCTGTCATTCCCCAGTTCCTCAGCATCTATCATATCGTCCTGTTGCCTGCTCCAATGGTGCATAATGCAGCACATTCTGTGCAGATCGTACTGGAGGGGAAACCCAGATCGCTCTAAACTGCAGAACCACATCTTCAGCAACCCTATCGTCTGTTCAGCCACAGCCCTGGTTGTAGCATGGGCACCAACTTGATGAAGGTGCTGCACCAGCTGAGTGACCAGTGAATTACTTCATAAAGGAAGTACCCACTGTGCTCCAACACCCTTCCCATCTCAGGCCCACCTCAACCGTTCCACTTTCCATTGCAATTATTAGAATTTATTTGGGCAAAAAAAATTCATTATCACACTTACGTCAGAGCCTCCATGTCCATTTATACCTTGCACTATGCTAACAGCCTCAATATGGAGCCTCATGGACTACAACTCATAGAGTGGTAGAGTCATAGAGCTGTACAGCAAGGAAACTGATCCTTCGGTCCAACTTGTCCATGCTGACCAGATATCCTAAATTAATCTAATCCCTCTTGCCAGCATTTGATCCATATCCCTTTAAACCCTTCCTATTCATGTACCCATCCAGATACCTTTTAAATGTTGTAATGCCTCCATTACTTCTGGCAGATCATTCCATACACACGCCACCTTCTGCATTAAAATGTTGCCACTTAGTTCCCTTTTAAATCTTTCACCTCTCACCTTAAACCTATGCCTTCTAGTTTTGGACTCCCTTACCCTGGGAACTCACTACTGCATGCAGCATTTCCACTTAACAGCTCTTACCTATTTCATTCTCCCAAACTACTAAGACTTCCTGCCCTCTGTACCTCTTACTCACTGGAGACATCTCATTGTCCATTGACACAAACTGCTCTTCTGTCATATAATTTCAATCCGACCCTTTGGTTCATTGCTGGAAATATGCTGGAAAAAGGGCCATGGCGGGAGTAGGGATGTGGCAAACGTCATTCCAGATATTCGCCAATTAACCCACTTCTCCTCACATAACAAAGAAAGATACAACTCCTAGATGCTGTAAATGTTTACGCAAAGTATCCAATCAACTCTTTTCCAACTTGCCCTGAATTCCCTGAAGTACTCAACTCCAGCACACACTTGTGAGTCAACCTGAAGGCTGAACAGGCTGCTTGCTGTGGAGCATGCAGGGACATTGTACTGTGTACAGCTGGGATGGCTGCGACAAGAATTTGGTGAGTTGCAGGAATTTGCATTGTCAAGTTTCAAATGGGAGGTGAGGAAAACTGAAATAGTCATATGAATAAAGCAAGTCGGACTAATAATAAGATGCAAATGCATAAAAGCAGGGAGTCACAACTCAATCGCATGATTCTGAAATAACCATTCAAAGCTGAAGGGGAAAACTACAAAACGTTTTATCATCATCAAACTTCTAATTCCTTTCTTTCTTGCTGTATTTTTCCAACTTTCTTGCCATTGATCCAACCCCCAGAAAGAGAGACGAAACTTCCCCCTATTGTTACAGAGACTTTGTGGAGGACAAAATGTTAGGTCTCACGCCTAAAGAGCCCTAAGCTGTTCTACCTACAAGTCTATATCATGTCATCATAGTGGATGGTACTTATAGCACTCATCCTCAGTACTAACTCTTTCAGATAAGAACATAAGAACTAGAAGCATGAGTAGGCCATCTGGCCCCTCAAACCTGCCCCGCCATTTAATAAGATCATAGCTGATCTTTTTGAGACTCAGCTCCACTTACCCGCCCACTCACCATAACCCTTAATTCCTTTACTGTTCAAAAATTTATCTAGCCTTGCCTTAAGAACATTCAACGAGGTAGCTTCAACCGCTTCACTGGGCAGGGAATTCCACAGATTCACAACCCTTTGGGTGAAGAAGTTCCCCCTGACCTCAGTCCTACATCTGCTTCCCTTTATTTTGAGGCAATGCCCCCTAGTCCTAGTTTCACCTGCTAGTGGAAACAACCTCCCTGCCTCCATCTTATCTATTCCCTTCATAATCTTATATGTTTCTATAAGATCTTCCCTCATTCTTCTGAATTCCAATGAGTATAAACCCAGTCTACTCAGTCTCTCCTCTTAATCCAACGCTCTCAACTCTGGAATAAACCGAGTGAATCTCCTCTGCACCCCTCTAGTGCTAGTATATCCCTTCTCAAGTAAGGAGACCAAACCTGCATACAATACTCCAGGTCTGGCCTCACCAGGACCTATAACAGCTGCAGCATAGCCTCCCTGTTTTTAACCTCCATCCCTCAAGCAATGGGAGACAAAATTCCATTTGCCTTTTTAATTACCTGCTGCGCCTGCAATCCTACTTTTAGCGATTCATGCACAAGGACACCCAAGTCCCTCTGCACAGCGGGGTACTGCAATTTTTTACCATTTAAAACATAGTCCATTTTGCTATTATTCCTACCAAATTGGATGACCTCACACTTATCAACATTGTACTCCATCTGCCAGACCTTTGCCCACTCACTTAGACCCATATATAATAGCCAGTGGATACTAATTGACTTCTCAACCAGTGAGCAATCTAGAAAATCACATCCCTGATTTGGAGTTGGGTAGGATTAAAGGTGCACTTTAAGAAAAAGAAGTCAATACCTACAACTTATCAGTGGAAGCAATTATTCACTTTGACTTTCCTCCTTTATCTCTTCAAACAATACAATCATATTCATGTTATGATATAGGAAGACAGAAAGTGATTAAAGTATGGTTGTCACAAAATTGAACATCCCCCACCCACCCCACCACCACTCCAAAAGGCACTGACACACGCTGAGTTTCAAAACAGCAACAACTTTCTTTGTGCATAGCATCTTTAAAACATTAAAATGTCCCTAGACGTGCTAAGCTAGATTTGACACCAAGCCACACAAAGCAATATAGGATGGGCAACCAAAGGCTTCGTCAGAGAAGTAGGTTTTAAGCTGTGGGTTAAAGCCAGAAAGAGAGATAAAAACATTTACAAGGGGATTCTCAAGCTTAGGGACAAGGTGACCTGAAACCATAGATGCCAATGGTGAAGTGACTAAATTCAATGATTATAGTGTACATTAAAAGCTCTATATAAATGCAATTTGTTATTGTTCAGAGTTTCAGGTGGCTGACTGACACTTTTTGGTCAAACATGACCCAGAGGAAAAACCTGTAAACTCTACTTCTATAGTCCAACAGATTTGTGGGAACTCTGATTTGATCTCTCCCCTCTCACTACTGCAGGACTTAGGTATTTTTTTTAAATTTTAGAGCCTTTATTACTGCACTAACAGATACCAGCTAATTCAGTATAGTCCAGGGTTTGAATCTGGCCATCATTGACTCAGTGGTGTCTTAGGATCACCTGCAATCATCAGGCTGCATCAAGTATCTTAGATAAATGAATGGCTATTACCTTACAAGTTACCTTACAAATGTTTGCTAAATGTGAAGATAGCAACCTCAATCCACTCTTTTCACAAGTCTTCGGGGCAAAACCCCGTCTTCTGAGCGAAGTTTGCAACATGAGAAAACACAAAATATGAAAATGAAAAATCAATTGCACAGCACGGTGAATTTAACTAAATATTGCGCTATTAGCATTTTAACAACAACATGCTTTTTTTTCACTTTCATGCATAATGCTGGGGATAATTTCCTAAAATGCACTAAGTGGGTGTGCATGAATGTACTTCATATCACACTTCATTGGAAAGCTTCATTTATTTCCAAGTAAATTGATGTTGAATGGGCAAAAACATTATGTAAAAGCAATAACTGACAAAAGAGTGAATTATACACTTCAGGATTATTAAGCTACGTGAGCTTGTCTCTTGGTATGACAATTGCTGATGCGTGTTTTGCAATATCATACCTGTCTGGACAGTCAATAGAACAAGAAATTATTATCATCTAATGATTGTTCATTATGCTACCATAAAACATAGGTAGTAAAACAAAATTATATCATAAAACTGTATTACAATCAATACCTACATTTACTGCTGTAAAAATGACCAAAATTATCAATTACCTCATAAACTTTGATTCTGAAATCACAATTTAACCAAAATGATCATAATTACAGGGCAAGTCTGCGCTTACAATCAGTCGAGGCCCCCAGCTGAAGTGTTTCATCCAACACACTGAAGTACAAAAGGTCAATTAAGCTAGTTCTGAGAACAAACAGACCTTCCTCACATGCGAGACTTCAGAGGACTTTGTTGCAAAGTTGCTCGTATTACGTAGAGCTGGATATCAAAGCACTGGAAAAAAGCTATTCAGCCTCTTGTGTCTGATCTGCCATTCGTTCAGCTGATCTGTGTCTTATCTCCAGCTACCTGTCTTGGTTCCCTAAATAATATTACCAAAAACGTTCTGACACGCTCACGACACCATCACCACCACCTCCACCCCCACACCCACCAGTCAAGCCTGAACAGTTTCTAGGGACAAAAGGTTGTAAATTTCCTCCACCGTCTGTGTGGCAAGGCATTCTGCTCCCAAGGGCCCAGCACTAATTTTAAATGGTGAAGATTGTGATTTGGTTGTCACGACACTAGACTGTATAGAGGCCGAGGCTAAGACTCTGGTCATAGAAGGAGTAAAACAAAGGTTCACCAAACATATTCCTGAGGCTGACCCATGATGAAATGTGAAACCGCTGGCTCACTATGATGAAGCTGTAAAGGATGTTGGCTAAGCCACAGCTGGAGAACTGTGTGCAAATCTGGTCACCACACCATACTGGAAGGATGTGATTGCTTTGGAGAGGGTACAGAGGAGATTCACCAGGTTGTTTCCTGGGTTGGAGCATTTCAGCGATGGAGAAAGACTACAAAGGCTAGGGTTGTTTTCTTTAGATCAGAGAAGGCTGATGGGCATCCTGGCTGAGGCCTACAAAATTATAAGGGGCACAGATAGGGTGGATAGGAAGAAATGTTTCCACTTAGTAGAGGGAGGTATAGATTTAAGGTAAGACATTGGAGGTTTAGAGGGGACTTAAGGAAAGCTTTCTCACCTAGATGGTGATAGGCACCTGGAACTCACTGTCAGAAGGGTGTTTGAGGCAGGAGTCATGATGACATTAACTTAGATGAACACTTGAAGTGCTATAGCATGTAGAGCTATGGGCCAAGTGCTGGGAGTTGGGATTGGAGTAGATGGGTCCTTGATTACTGGTGTAGGCATAATGAGCCAAAAGGCCCCTTTTTGTTCTGTAATAGTCGATGACTATGTATCCCTGGAGTTTAGAAGAATGAACAATAATCTCATTCAAACATACAAAATTCATACAATCACAGTAACTAATGGATTTTAATTTCAGATGATAAATCTAGAATATAGAACTATCAACAATTGTTGTGAACACCCATTTCATTCACTGTTGTGCTTTAGGTAAGGAAATCAACTGTCTTCACCTGATATGGTCAACATATGACTCCAGACCCACAGTGATTTATAGTTCACTCTTAACTGCCCTCTGCAATGGCCTAGCAAGCCATTCAATTCAAGGGCAATTTATGATGAGCAACAAATGTGGGTACAGTCAATAATGAAGACATCTCATGAAAAATGAAAAATTGAACTAATTTTAAGATCCCTGATTCTTCATCCTCAGCCCCTGCCTTCCCAATGTTTGACCCAACAACCCTGATCACATCTCCTTTAGCCAAAGCCCAGTGTGATCTACCCGCTGCCCAAATTTTGACCTCTTCTGCCCTGGTTGGCAGTTCTGAAAAAGCTGATTCTATTTGAATAAGGCCAGGGGTTCAATATCCAAGATGCATCAATAGTATATCTTTGAGTACACCAGCATGCGGGGAACCTCAGCATGTATGTTGTCTAGAGTCCATGGTGTCTCCAACAGTTGGGTCAGAAGTGAGATAGGGACGACAGCCACATTCCCAAAGACACACTCTACTGTGAGCATACCATCAGCATAAGACCAATAGGTTTCCAATGTCTGCAATAGAAGGAGATCTGGAAGCAAGACTTGAAATGATAACCATCAGGCTCAACTTGGTGCTAACCAGATTGCCTGGAGAAAAGCAATAAGGCAAGGTGTGGAAAACACCAGACGGAAAACAGCTTGACAGTAAGTAAAACAGGCCAAACTCTTCCATCTGTGCCAGCTGTGGAAGGAAGTGCCAACCACAAATCTGCCCTATAATCACAACAGATGATGTTGAATCCAGAATTAACATACACCCTGGGTACAGTTCATTGTCTCTCAAACTGCATGGATGCCAATGCCTCGAAAGATCATGTAAGTGGAAAAATACTACAGATGCTATCGACAAGATATGCTGCAGAAATTCATGAAAAATCCTTCGACAGCTCCTTCCAAACCCATGGCCACTTACATCTAGAAGGACAAAGGCAGCAGATACAGGGGAACACCACCACTTGCAGTTTCCAGTAGAACTACTCACCACCGGAGGAAATATATCACCATTCCTTCACTGTCACTGGGTCAAATCCTGGAATTCCCTCTCTAAGGGCAACCTACAGCATTTGGACTACAGCAGTTCAAGAAGCCAGCTCACCACCACCTTCTGAAGGGCCGCTAGAGACAGACAATAGATGCTGGCCAGCCAGCAATACCTCCATCCCACAAGTAAATATATATTTTTTACTGGAAGCTGGAAGTCTGAAACAAGCAGAAAATGCTGGAGAGACTCAGGAAGAAACTTTTTCGAAATGAAGAAGCATCCTGCTGGAATTTAAATGTTAACTCTGTTTATGTCTCCGCATATGTTAGCAGACCTGCAGCAGTTTCTTAAGCATTTCCTTTGTTTGTTCCTCAACAGCTCATTGTTGAGATGGATGCCATTGAGCCTGTGTTTACAATTACATGAGAAAAGTTGTGAACGGAAACTGATCTGCTACAATTATGATGCATCTTAGTACTTTATTACCCCAGAACATCCACCCCCGCAGTATTGCTTACGCAAACTGTTGGTGCAAAAATTCCCCTCAGTCAACATCGCCCCCACACTTGGATATTTCAAGAAACTAAACATTACAAAATAAATTGCAAACTTCTGCAGTTTGCAAATCCAAGAAAACGATTTAAATTTCATGTTTTCAAAACTATTCTTTAACATAGTAGAAAGATTTTAAACTTTCACTCTTGTGCTTGGTGACCTACATTGGCTCCCAACCAGGCGATGTCTTAAACATAAGAAATAGAAGCAAGAGGAGGTCATTCTGCCTTTTGTGCCTGTTCCACTATTAAACGAGATTGGGGCTGATCTTCTATTTCAACATTGTTTTGTCACACTACCCCAGTATCCCTTGATATCTTTAATATGTATAAATCTATCTGCCTATTCAAAGATACACTATCCTCTGAGTGAACCTATTCCTTCTCATCTCAATCCTAAGTGGTATTTCCCTTTCTCTGAGGCTGTTTCACCTGGTTCTCAATACTCCAATGAAGGGCAAACATCCTTCTTGTATCTACCCTGTTGTTTCTGGTAAGAAATTTATACATCTGTTTGAGATCAGCTCTCATTCTTCTAACCTATTTAAATTTTCCTCAGAGGACAAACCCTTCATTCCAGGAATTGATTTGACTTACAGTTATTGTCGTGCCTCTGTGGTAAGTCTGTCTTTCTTTAAGTAAAGGGACTAAAAGTACCCACACTATATTACAGTATACTTGATTAGTTTATTTCCTGTCTCCTTATTTCACGTTAAATTCTCTTGACTCCACTTGTTTTTTTTTCTCATGCTCCTTTTTAGGAGGTCAGTTAGCTCAACTGGTTGGACAGCTGGTTTACACAGTGAGACAGAGTGATGCCTTACAGCATGAGTCCAATTCCCATATCAGCTAAGTTACCATGAAGGACTATCCCTCTAAACCTTTCTCCTCACCTAGGTATAGTGACCCTCAGGTTAAACCACCGCCAATTTTCTCTCTCGAGTAAGTAAGCACTCCTTTGGGATAATGTGACAGATGAAGTGGTGGAGGTCGATATGATTACAGAATTTAAAAGGCATCCAGATGGTTATATGAATAGGAAGGGTTTAGAGGGATATGGGGCAAATGCTGGCAAACAGATTTACATAGGATATCTGGTCGGCATGGACAAATTAGGCCAAAGGATTTGTTTTCATGCTGTAAATCTCTATGACGTTTATTTTTCTTTCTTAATCTCTTTTCTTGGTCTTCTTTTGTAGAATTCTAAAATCTTTCCAATTCTCAGGGTTACCATTTTTTGACAACTTGAAAGGCATTTTCAGACACTTTCAAAAGTATTTCCAACATTTATGTTTGTTAATAATGATTCAAAGCCTTTTCTTGCTGGGTTTTACGGATTGAAGGAATGTTCTTTTGTTGTAAATTATGTATCAGTTCTTTAAATGTTAGCAATTACTTATCTACTATCCCATCCTTTCCAAATAATTTCCCAATCCACCATAGGAAATTTGCCTCCCATTGCTTCATAGTTTACTCAGCTCAGCTTTAAAGCGTTAGTTTCTTATTGAACTACATCACTTTCAAACTTAATGTAGATTGCCATCATATTGTGATTACTCTTTCCAAAGCCTCTTTTACTAGAAAATTATTAACTAGCTTTTTATCATTTCAGAGTGTCAGATCTAAAATAGTACATTCCCTAACTGGTTCCTCAGTACAAAGTTCAGGAAAACCATCTTGCTAAAATTCCAAGAATTTGTCCTTTCCAACTTAACATTTAAAGTTCGCATTCTTGCTTTCAAACCTCTCCATTCAGTTTTCGCTAAATCTGTTTGTAATCTCTTCCAACAGTGTAACCCTCTGAGATATCTGTACTTTTCTAATTCTGGCCTCTTGTACATCCCAAATTTTAATTGCCCCCACCATTGGGACCCATGCATTTAGTTACTTGAATATCAAGCTCTAGAATTTCCTCTATACACCTCTTTGACTCTTTATCACACTTTCATCCTTTAAGACACACCTTAAAAATGATCTTTGACCAAACATTTGACCTAATATCTCCTTACATGTTATGGTGTCATGCCTTGTTTTATAATATTCCTGTGAAGAAACTTGGGAAGTTTCACTGCATTAAGGTGCTACATAAGTACAAATTGTGCCAATTTACACTGATTTAAGTGTGCAAATATATATTCTTCATATGGAATGTACAAGAGCAAATACAGTTGTGCATTTTTGAACAGTAATTGAAGCATGGAGGTAATGCAGCCAAGCAGATGCACATTGTGCTAATGGGATCCTCGTAGTTTAAGCTGGGCCAATCTTTCCATTCGTTGGGACTTAGGTGTCAGTGATGTTGTGTGGTCTTCCTGCCATTGATCTATGCTTCCTTTGACAACAATACCAAACTGTTCTTAAAAGAAGTAAAATATTCCAAGGTGCCTCACAGGAACGTTATCAAACAGAATCTGACACTGAACCATTTCAGGAGATAGTAAGAACTGCCGATGCTGGAGTCTGAGATGACAAGGTGTGGAGCTGAAGGAACACAGCAGGCCAGGCAGCTTCAGAGGAGCAGGAAAGCTGGTGAAAGAAGGGTCCCGACTCGAAACGTCAGCTCTCCTGTTCCTCTGATGCTGCTTGGCCTGCCATAAGGAGACAGTAAGTCAGGTAAGTTAGGTTTAGAGGAATCATAAAAGATGAGAAAGAATTAGAGGTGGAAAGGTTTAGGGAGGGAATTCCAGAGTTTGATAGCTGAAATTCTCACTAATATTGCAATTCCAATAGTCATGTATTTCAAATAACTATTAGATTGCTCAACCGTGCAGAGATTTGAAGACTTAAAGTTTTGAGGTACAGTATTAGTTATGAAACTAAATGCAGATTGCTTCATTTGCGGTTATGTTCTCAGTCTACTAAAATGTACTTTCAATATGACTGAGATCACAGTACAAATAAAATGACATGACAAATAATCGACACATTTTTAAAAAGACCTCCTGCAACTGTGTGCTGTGCCACATGAAAGAGACTAAATATTTCTAAAACATTAAGATTCACTGACCCTTAAATTTATTAAATGTAAGGGTGAAAGATGTACTTCAAGTCTGTTTGGTTGCTGTTCCTTAAAAGAAACTCTGAAGATGTTGACCACAACCTGCAAATTTTACACATGGAGCTTTGCTTCCTTATTTTACTCCTTCACTTCCTGTCTTCATTATTAGGCATTCCTCAGAGAAAGGAAGGAATGTGCATTTGTGTAGCATTTGTTTCATTGTTGTATATGCATCTGAAAAGGTCTGAAAGCAGTAATATTTGGTTGAGCACAGTACACATCACCCATTATGATGATGTCATCGGGCCTTTGTCGGAATAAAGAAGGAGCTTATAGGAGACAGACCAAATGTGCTAAAGTCTCTGTTACATTGTAGGTCATATTCATGTAACCTGTAAATACTGTGGCACTGAAA
This sequence comes from Ginglymostoma cirratum, assembly GCA_024137785.1. Classification (NCBI taxonomy): domain Eukaryota; kingdom Metazoa; phylum Chordata; class Chondrichthyes; order Orectolobiformes; family Ginglymostomatidae; genus Ginglymostoma; species Ginglymostoma cirratum. The sequence continues at coordinate 18,614,818 of JAHRHZ010000051.1, read as the reverse complement.
TAATATTGTTTCACATTGTTCACTCCTTAAGGTTCTTCTAAATAGACCAGAAAGGAGCGTATATTATTCCATGCTAGACCACTTCCGGTTTGAAGGAACTTATACGAAATAATCACGACCTCAGGGTACCCCAAAGCACTTTACAGCCAGTGGAGTCCTTTACAAGTGTGCCCAATATTGTAATGTAGAAAATGTGGCAGTCAATCAGCGCACAGCAAGCTTCCACAAGCAATGTTGTAAGAATAATGAAATTTAGATGTTGATTATGGGATAAACAAGGACCAGTGCACTGGGGAGACCATCCCTATCCTTCATCAAAATGCTGTTGTAGTGTCCTTTATATAAACCACAACAATTTATGCTATAGTCTTCCTGCAATTTAAAATACAGTACCTTGGGACACCTTCACAGGAGTGTTGTAAAAGTAAATCTTGACACCAAGAGTCATGAGGTATAGGGGATATCAGGGCATATTCAGGCATCAGGGATATCAAGTCATAAAGCCTTGGTAAAAGATGTTGTTTTTAAGGATGTCTGAAAGGAAGAAAGAGAAGAAGAGAAGCAAAGAGGCTTTGAAAGAGCATTCCAAAATTCGAAGACCCAGACACATAATGCACTGTTACCTTTGGCTGGCTGGTGATTTGAGAGGGTGGATGAGATGGGGTTGAGTTGGGAGGTTCAAAAACAGCTTCATTGCTGCTGTTATTAGACACCTGAATGGACCTCTCAAATTTCAAATCTAACGTTGATCTTGTTTTTTTGCGCACTTACTTTGCAGACATAACGTTGTATTCCTCACTCTGTTCTATCACCCTAGTGAACCAGATGGATTTTTCTGACAATTGACAATGGATTCATGGTAATCGTTAGATTCTTAACTCCAGATATTTATTGAATTCAAATTCCACCATCTGCCACGGCGGGATTCAAACCCGGGTCCCCAGAACACTATCTGGGTGTCTGGATTAATAGCCAAGTGATAATACAACTAGGCCATTACCTATGGTAATGCACATCTTTAATTTCTCTCAAAAGGAAGGCTGCAAATGCTGTGGCAAAAAGGTGCAAGAGACGATGGTGACCAGCTATGTGGCATTCTAGATTTTAGTTTGCTCTTGCAGGATACAGAGGCAAAGAATGAACCTACCACTCTTCTTGTTGATTAAGATGATGCATTACCTTCCTATACTCCTGGATTCACGCAACTCTGCTCAGGTCAGACTGCCTCATTTGAGGACACCAATCCCTTTGTGACAAAGCAGTACAGTTATTTACTTGCTCCTCTAAACCCACAAAGAACATGTAACAACAAGCAAAATTATACAAAGTAATTCCTCTCCATGATGAAGGCCAGAGCACAGCGTGGACACAGGAAAAAAACCAACATCATAAGTCTCAGTTGCTGCCAGCTGAACTTTCATATAAATGGGAGATCAATAAGACTTTATCAAACTTACAAGCTGAAGGTAAGGAACCTGCCAATTATAAGCTGAGTGCAATGAACAGGCACAAGTGATAGATGCCCTAATAATTAAAGTGCCAGCCACTGAAGAACTCCAATCACAATGAACACAAACAAGGTTTCACAATTTTCCACACAAAAAAAAATTGACTGCAATATCTGAGAAATATTGGATTAAGGAGTTAGAAATGTTTATTTAATTGTGCACGTAAGAGATTTCAGGGCTCTGTCATAGATTTATGGATGTTGCAGCTTCAGACAGGTTGGATGGTGTCCCATTTTTATCAGCAGAAGTCAACTGGAGGCAATACATCTTTACATTCAACTTGGGCTACAGATCCACAAAGCTCATAATATTGCACAAAGCACCAGTGTCTATCTATCTTCACATTCTCTTGATGCTCTCCTTCTACAGTTATCATTCTGATTGTGTAGGCTATTTGTCAGAATGATCAGCTGGCATCTATTTAGCAACCACTTTCAAAGCTTTGCTTTGCTTCTTTCCAGCTGCACACTTACTTGCATGCCAAGTGATTCAGTTTCTTGCATTTGCTTCCCACATTGGACGTGCTATCCCTTATTTTGTGCAGTGGCCCAAGCTTTAGCTACATCCCGTACTCTGGCCATTTTTTTTTTTGCTAACGTGTCTGCAAATATTTATTAGTAGATAGTACAAACCGTTTCTTCAAGTTCTTCAGAAGTTCTTCTGTCTGTGTTTTCTGTGCCTCAGTGAGATCTAGGATGCAGTGCAACTTGCAGCACTCTTTCCCAGCACTGATAATGCAGTTACTGTCATTTGTTATTCATGCTTCTTCTTCAATTCTATAGGGTGGCATGGTGGCACAGTGGTTAGCATAGCTGCCTCACTGTGCTAGGGACCCAGGTTTGATTCCAGTCTCAGGTGACTGTCTGTGTGCAGTTTGCACATTTTCCCCATCTCTGCATGAGTTTCCTCCAGGTGCTCTGGTTTCCTCCCACAGTCCAAAGATGTGTAGGTTAGGTTGATTGGCCATGCTAAATGGCCTGTAGTGTTCAGGGAGGTGTAGGTTAGGTGGGTTATAGGGGGATGAGTCTGGGTGGGATGCTCTGAGGTTCAGTGTGGACTTGTTGGGCCAAAGGGCCTGTTTCCACACTGTAGGGATTCTATGAATATAAAAAGGGAAAAAAAAACTACTTCAATAGCTTTGCCACTAATACTGGAGGAATTCCAATCATTATCAGATTGTCTTTCATTTTGATAGAATGAGGAATATAATATTCACAGCTATTCCAACTCACTCGATAATTCAAAGTTGCAGACTTTCTTATTACACTTCTTTCTTAGTAATGTTTTACAGTCACCATCCCTCATACACCCTGAAAACCTGTACAATGTCTGCTCGCCACTCCAAATACTATGTTTTGTGCGATAACAAGGTATAGAGCTGGATGAACACAGCAGGCCAAGCAGCATCAGAGGAGCAGGAAGGCTGATGTTTCGGGCCTAGATCCTTCTTCAGAAAATGCTCTGCACCAGCTCTACACCTTGTTATCTCAGATTTTCCAGCATCTGCAGTTCCTGCTATCTCTGAAACTATGTTTCGTGCAGCATTTTTACTGATTATTACTTCTAAAATGAAAGCAAGTTTACACCACATGACTACAGCAAGCCACAAGTTTACAATGTACAAATATATTTCTCCAAACTCCTGATTATTATAAATACTTCGTTGGCTGCAAAACATTGCAAAGTACTGAGATGTTTACAATCACTACAAAAATGAAAGTAAAAACCAAAAGAACTGCGGATGCTATAAATCAGGAACAAAACCAGAAGTTGCTGGAAAAGCTCAGCATGTCTGGCAGAACCTGTGAATTAAAAATAAGAGTTAATATTTTGTATCAGAGATAAAAGGTACTGCAGATGCTGGAGAATCCGAGATCATGGGGCAGGATGAACACAGCAGGTCAAGCAGCATCATAGGAGCAGGAAAACTTGACGTTTCAGGCCTAAACCCTTCATCAGAAATGGGGGAGGGGAAGAGGGTTCTGAAATAAATAGGGAGAGAGGGGGAGGTGGATAGAGGATGGATAGAGGAGAGGATAGGTGGAGAGGAGGCAGACAAGTCGAAGAGGCGGGGATGGAGCCAGTAAAGGTGAGTGTAGGTAGGGGGGTAGGGAGGAGATAGGTCAGTCCAGGGAGGACGGACAGGTCAAGGGGGCGGGATGATGTTAGTAGATAGGAGATGGGGGAG
>JAHRHZ010000051.1:18529277-18611022 GCA_024137785.1 Ginglymostoma cirratum | reverse complement strand
AGGAGAGGATAGGTGGAGAGGAGGCAGACAAGTCGAAGAGGCGGGGATGGAGCCAGTAAAGGTGAGTGTAGGTAGGGGGGTAGGGAGGAGATAGGTCAGTCCAGGGAGGACGGACAGGTCAAGGGGGCGGGATGATGTTAGTAGATAGGAGATGGGGGTGTGGCTTGAGGTGAGAGGAAAAACAGGTTAGGGAGGTGGAGATGAGCTGGGCTGGTTTTGGGATGCGGAACCTACCCCCACACCTCCTCCCTCACCCCAATCCCAGGCCCCAAGAAGACTTTCCACATCAGGCAGAGGTTCACCTGCACATCTGCCAATGTGGTATACTGCATCCGCTGTACCCGTTGTGGCTTCCTCTACATCGGGGAAACCAAGCGGAGGCTTGGGGACCACTTTCAGAACACCTGCGCTCAGTTCACAACAAACAACTGCACCTCCCAGTCGCGAACCATTTCAACTCCCCCTCCCATTCCTCAGATGACATGTCCATCCTTGGCCTCCTGCAATGCCACAGTGATGCCACCCGAAGGCTGCAGGAACAGCAAATCATATTCAGCCTGGGAACCCTGCAGCCCAATGGCATCAATGTGGATTTCACAAGCTTCAAAATCTCCCCTACCCCAACCGCATCCCAAAACCAGCCCAGCTCATCTCCACCTCCCTAACCTGTTTTTCCTCTCACCTCAAGCCACACCCCCATCTCCTATCTACTATCATCATCCCGCCCCCTTGACCTGTCCGTCCTCCCTGGACTGACCTATCTCCTCCCTACCCCCCTACCTACACTCACCTTTACTGGCTCCATCCCCGCCTCTTCGACTTGTCTGCCTCGTCTCCACCTATCCTCTCCTCTATCCATCCTCTATCCACCTCCTCCTCTCTCCCTATTTATTTCAGAGCCCTCTTCCCTCCCCCATTTCTGATGAAGGGTTTAGGCCCGAAACGTCAAGTTTTCCTGCTCCTATGATGCTGCTTGACCTGCTGTGTTCATCCAGCCCCATGATCTCAGTTAATATTTTGTTTCCAGTAACCCTTCCTGTGAGGAACCCGCTGAGCTTTTCCAGCAACTTCCAGAAACAAAAGTCATTGTTTCTCTCACAAAGGGCAGTGTGTTCAGTACAAATTGAGGACGGAGAACTGAAAGTTAACCAAAACGCTAGTAAATATGTTTCAGTTCTTTAAAAAAAGGTAAATCTGAAAAGAAAACAATATGGAAAATGATTCTTTCATGCTCTATGAACTAAGCATTTGTGATTCACACGATAGTAAAAGATCACGTATTGATGAGCTATATTAAAGCATGGGATGTAGCTTATAAAGCCATGAGTCAGCTAACCAATGCTTTCAACAGCTCTCTATCCTACAGTTTTGTGCAGAAACAAATCTGTCTTAGCCTAAGCTTCTGCACATGCACTCACATATATAAGAACTTATACTTTTTTACAGTTAGACAACTGTACACCAACACATACTAACACATGCATGCCTGATTCCTAACAAGGTGTGCAACAGAAGTTTGGATCAAGCAGCTAGTTTTGTATTCTCCTGCAACATGTTTAGAAGAGAAAGGATCAGTAACTGATTTTTCTTAAAAAGGAGCAAGCATCTGAATTGGTTTTCTTTACCTCCAAGATATGAAATTGTACATTTCCATGAAAAGGTCCCCATGCCTGTGCTTCAATGTGCTGTTGTTTAAAATCTGAGATAAACTACTTCTGTAAAATTTATAATGGCAAACACCAAAAAAGTTAGCACTATATGAGAGAAGATTAATTGCTTCAAAATGGTCACATTGCATGCAACAAAGTGTTCAGCATCATTTTACAGTTATATTTTGGATCCCAATTAGGCATGTACATCAGCATAACAATAGTTACATTTTACTTGCTTCATTTTATGTAGTTAAATGATAAAATGAACTACTTAGAGCAATGAACTAACTACCTTAAAGCAATGTATCCCACCTGTTTGCTGAGTACAAAACAATCAAATAGAACCACTACTTTTCAAGGAATTTTACTTTCTGGTCGGACAAGGGATATAGGCAACATGCTTCAGAGGCCTTATTCCTAACATTGTTTAAGAAGGCTCAATATCATACAGGACAAAGCAGCTTGCTTAACTGGCATCCCATCCAACGCCTTAAATGTTCACTTACTCAACCACCAACGCACAGCGGGGTGTACCATCTACAAAGTGCAGTGCAGCCAATCACCATGGCTCATTCTACTGCACATTCCAAATCCATGACCTCTACTACCTAAAAGGACAAGTCTTGGAGACATCTGTGAATACAATCACGTGCAAGTTCTCACTGTTTGTTCAGTGTTCACTGGATCAAAATCCAAGAGGCAGCTCACCACCATCTTATCAAGGGAAATTGGATATAAGCAATAAATGCTGGCCTTGACATGTATACTTTAAATAAAAAGCTCATTTTAAAACTTAGGCTTTACTAAAATCATGACTACCTACTTCCTCCTCTATAACATTGCCCATCTCCTCCCCTGCCTCAGTTCATTGCCTAGACCTGGACCCCTGAATTCACAATCTGTAATCTAAGCTCATCAAAAAATTTTATGGACAATATCCAACTTGCACTGAGATGCATTCATCTGTCATAGCCATTGACTCCCAGACACGTAACACCTCAATTCTTAAATTCTCATACTCGTTTTGAAATTACTCCATGATTTTACCCACCCCCTCAACTTATTTCTGTCACTCCCTCTGGTCCTACACAATATGAGATGTCCGCGCTCCTCAATTATGATTTGTTACACATCCCCTATTTTTGCTTGCCCAATATGGGGTCCAAGCCTTCAGCTGTTTTGTCCCTAAACTTGCAATTTTCTCCCTTAACTTCCTGTAAGATAATTCCAAAAACCTACTTCTTCGAACAAGGTTTTTGTCACCTCTCCTATTATCTCCATACATATTTTGATGCTAAATATTGCTTGTGAACAACTTTTGGACATTTTATTACGCCATCGAATCCCAAATTACAATAATGTACAATGTTTCTGCCTGACCCGAACAGTCACTTTCCCATGTCTGAAAAAATAATTATTGTAAAATTGGAACAAAGTGTATGTTTCTCTTACTTTACTTTAACAGTACACTTACCCAGTTTTCAAAAGGCGGAAGAGAAATTAACATTCCACCAATATTTCAGCAGTTCCCTTATGTTGGTTCACATAATATTTCAAAGTACAAAAAGTAATTATACAATATGTTATTATACCCATGCATTTGGTACGTACTCTTTCTTTGCTTAGTACATTTTTCATGTTACATTTCTTCATTTGGCTTCCCAGAGCTCTGGTTCATGATTGTGTTCAAAGGCTTTGTACTTCATTTACTACTTTACATTGCTCCTAATTAATGCTAACTAGTCTACAATAGGCCTCTCTCTTCATTTAATTTGGGTATTTTCAATCAAGTCTCTGTTCTTTCAGAAAATAATTAGTTTATTCACACTTCATTAACATGCAATGTAATTTCTAAACATTTATCAAAATGATTTCTTATTAATTCTTTCCAATATTATCTCCTTTAATGAAACTGTTAAAGTCTACCCAGGATTCCGCAAATGGTTGAGGCAATCTCGGATGTTCCATATAAAACAATGGCATAACTTGAGATTCGGGCCTATAACTGTTAATTAGTTCCAATGTTGGTTAGGCCAGAAGTGCCTTTGCTCGAAAAAAATTCTACCTAAAAATTAACTCTATAAAGTATTAAGTAACAAATTTTGCACTTTAATACTGATATTTGGGAGGGAGAGGAACATTTAGAGAAGCGTTCTGATCAGATATTTTATGATTGTAATCTTTATTTGTTTTCTTTCAGAGCGCAGTACTAACTGCAAGAAAAATACTTCATAGTTTGTTACCACCTTGCCCAATATCTGTAGGATTGGTATCATGAGGTGTGATATATGTATTCAGCTGTGGATAGGCAAGTAGCACTGTCACTTCTAAGAGAGCACTACACTACTGGAGCTGCTGTACTTTCAAAGATAAATTAAACCAAGATCCCAGCTGTTTTCCCTGTGGACAATATGGCACTATTTTGAAGGATAGCAGGTGAGTTTAAGTCAGCGTTTTGGCCAAAGTTACTGCAGTTCCACACCCTAGCTGTGTTATATGTGTAGATTTTGTTTTGCTTAAAGGGCTCATCAGGCCTTCCTATGTGCAAACTGGCTGCCACATTTTACGCATTAAAATAGTGGCTACATTTCATTACTTCATTGGTTGTAAAGCCCTTTGGGATGGGTTACAGAAGGCATTCTTGAAATGCAAGGTTTCCTTTCTAATGATTTTCAACTGGAGACTTGTTTCCAATTAATCTGGCAAGAAGGGAACATAAAGAGAAGCAAGACCAAAGGCAAAATTTAAATTAAAAAAGCTGCTCAAGTTTCCCCATCTCCAAAGAGCTCTTTCACTACAAAAAGTTCTTGCTTAGCTTTAAATTTGTACTTGTTAAAACTAAACACAGCCTTTAATATAAAGCACAAACCTTGGTTCCGTAATGTCATTTTCGAAGTAATGAACACTAGGCACTTCATAGTGAGTTATTATTCACAGTTAGTTTACGTTAATAAAACAAAGGGCTTGTGATTCCCAGGATATACTGGTCAGTTTTGTTAAAAATTTAATCCAGACCAGTGAAGTGGAATGGCAAAATGGATTGTCCCTTTGTTAAACAGTTTGAACTAGGGTTTTCCTGTGTACACAAAAATCTTACTGGTAGGCAGGAGCCCTTTGCTTTTATGAAAATGTTCTTTCTTCTATTAAAGGGCTCAGAAATTACTTGCAATGGATGTTGTTTTGCAAAAGAAACAAGATAATAAACACTGCAATGATTTGAACGTAGCGCATTCAGTGTTTGTTTACAAGAAGTTGTGCTACCTTTAAATTGAACAAGCAGTGATGTGTTTGTAATGGAGAGAAAGGGCCACCAGTGTTATAGACAAAATTTTAAACTAGCTTCACCAAATTGCAGAAACTGAGTTTTTAATTCTGTTTTTGCAACCATTTTGAGTTCAGCGAAAAACAGTAGCAGCAGTACTTGTCAAATAGACTGCAATCAAAAAAACCTATGCATCCTCCCAGATGTTTCTCCCCGGGAACAATGAAAGACTTACATTTATATTGCGCCCTTTGTGACGAGTTGTATTGGGCTCTGAACTTCATGATTACATTAGAATATGAAGCATAAAATCAAGCGTTTTACCCCACCTTCTGTGGTGATATTTGTAAGGAACACAAGTACTTGTCTGCCTCCTCTCCACCTATCCTCTCCTCTATCCATCTTCTATCCGCCTCCCCCCTCTCCCTATTTATTTCAGAACCCTCTTCCCCTCCCCCATTTCTGATGAAGGGTTTAGGCCCGAAACGTCGAGTTTTCCTGCTCCTATGATGCTGCTTGACCTGCTGTGTTCATCCAGCCCCATGCTTGTTATCTCTGCTCTTCCTACTCTCTCTGCTTAACGTCAGCTTTTCAGCAAAACCTTCCATTCCCTTCTTGCCAATGCACTCTGAAAGTCACCAAAAAACAGGTAGTATGGTATCCTCTATATCTAGAGGATTCAAACACAAAACAGGTCAAAACTATGCTACTGCCCTAACTGAGATTCAAACAGTGCACCCAAAAGAAATATATTGGCTGTGGAAAGCACAACGAATTGACCATTGAACTGATGCTGCAACATTTTCACTGAACATTGAGAATTCCATCAATTGACCCAGACTCACACACCATCTCCCCTGTGCAGATGGTGGCTGAAAAGGTCCAATTTGGTGCTTTTGTTTTCCATGTGGCCAGTTCTAAATCTTGTTTGACAGTGCGATCAAGAAAGCCATTCCTGGATGCAGTAGCCCTTCCCAATCATCTCTCCATCAGCAGATAACCCATATGCAATCTAAAGCTATCTGAAGAATCCCATCAGCAGGGTTCACAAAAAAGTTCCTGGTCCTTTAAGCGTGATCTAAAGTGATGAAGCAAGTGTTCTAAAGGGTAGAGGAGATAACACAATGTTAAGTTAACCCTTTCAGACAGAATAAATGAAAGGTGTAATAACATTACTACTGGGGACAGCATAATGAAGCATTAAGTTCGTATTCAAAAAGCAATAAAATACTTCACTACTATTTACTGAGAGGTCACCAATCATGTGTGGACACTCTTAGTTATTTGTTGTCCATAATTACACTTGATCAACAACTCTACAATGGCTTGAACTCATTCATGGAGTCTTCACTGATTGTATGACTGATGAAGATCGCAAATTGTGGGGCTATGAGTTTTATGCATTTATACATACATCACAATTAACACTCATTACAACTTTCAGGCTAGACTTCAACAAACAAACATTGTCCATCTGATTTCAGCTGGACCTTAGCAGGTTCAAGAGGGCTGTTGACACTTGCATGAGATTTTATCTTAGAGCCTGAGTGAACATATTTAGGAAAACAAAGCATAAAAAGAGAAAATTGAAAAAAAAAATTCACCGAAATCTTTGAGCTTGTTCCTTCCTGCAATGCTTGCAATTGTAATTCTGTGGAGCTTCTTTGCTGATTACAGCTAATTAGTGGGAGCTTATATCTGACTGATGTGACAGGTACATACTAATGGAGTGTGTAAGAGTATGGAGATTATGAGTGGAGAAGTGATTCTAGGCAGGAATTGGCAACAAAAAAAAACTTTATTGGATTACAATATGAATGGGAATTTGGTGAGAAGGAAAGGGCTTTTGTAAGAAGAGGTATAAAGCAGGAAATAGCTGTAAAACCAGTCATGACAAATGGAATTCAGTACATTGCAATTATTCTTACACAACATAAATGGGTCTTGGGCCAAAGAGGTATGTGTCTCAACAAGCCACATGAACTTGGAACAGAATGGACTTGAGACATTATTAATAAGTTATTTTGGATGCTGCTCTATGTTTGTAGTTAGATGATTATTTGGTTTGAAAAATTAAGAAATAAATTAACAAATAAATTCATGGTCATCCCAAGTTAAATCTTCGACTTGAGCCAGAATAATAATTGGTTTATACAATTGACCTCAGTGCTCCTGAAGTTGAGCAATTTATTTTCTAACAAAGCTCCATAGTTCCCATTCCTGAAGACAAACTGGGAAGTCTGGTAGTGAAGTATGAAGATCTTAGAAATACAGGATTGGCTAGACATTTGCAAAAAATAAAAGTTTTGGATTAAAACAACACCTTACATAACTAAATTTTCCAAGGTGCTTCACAGGTACTGTTCTACAATGGGAAATATAGCAGACAGTTTGTGCACAGCAAGCTCAAAGAAAGAACCATGTAAAAAATACCAAACATCTATTTTTTAGTGATGTTTGAGAGATAAGCATTGCGCATAACACCAGGGATAACTGTTGTTCATTATTAATATAAGCAATTTGGGTGAGACTTTGTAGGAGGCATGGTTAGTAAGTTTGTGGATGACACCAAAATTGGTGGCATAAAGGACACTGAAGAAGGTTATCTAAAAGTGCAATGGAATCTTGATCAACAAGGCTATTGGGCCAAGGAATAGCAGATAGATTATAATTCAGATAAATGCAAGGTGTTGCATTTTAGTAAGACAAGCCAGGGCAGGACTCATACAGTTAATGGTGGGGCCCTGGGGAGTGTTTTCGAACAGAGAGTCCTAGGAGTCCAGATACATAGTTCATTGAAAATAGTGTCACAGGTAAATAGGATAGTGAAGAAGTATTTGGCACACTTGCCTTCATCGGCCAGATCATTAAGTACAGGAATTGGAGGGTCATCCATGTTTCCAATTGATGGATGGCTCTCTTTCCTTGTTTTTATTCACCATGGCTGATCCACCTAGCCTGCACATCCCTGAACAGTTTGAGACAATTTAGCATGATCAATCCACCTAACCTGCACATCTTTGGACTGTGGGGGGAAACCGGGGCACCCAGAGGAAACCCACACAGAGGGAGAACATGCAAGCTCCACACAGACAGCCACCTTGAAACACCAGTCACTCGTGCTGTAAGGCAGCAGTGCCAACCATTGAGCCACCAAGCTGCCACCAGTGGAAAGCTCTTTATTTTTTCTAATCAACTTGTTCAGAGATGTTATTACACACCTCTGGAGGTGGGACTTGAACCCAGGCCTCCAAGTCCAGGGGTAGGAACTCAACCTCTGCATCCTAATGAATAGCTCCCTAGTCTGCAGGCAAGATTGCTGTTACCTTCATTCAATTCTACTCATTGAGCTACTTTCCACAGCTAAATACATGCCATTCAGTCGAACTGCTTCATGCCAGTATTTATACTCTACACAAGCCTCCAGCTGCCCTGTTGTATCTGATGTTATCAGTATGTGAGCATATGCAGAGAGGTCTTAGGCATCTATGGTGAGAATTATATGCCTGTCCTGGAAGCAGGCTTGCAGGCAAGGTGAGAAATCATTGAGCATTAATTTAAATATCTATTCCTGCCACTGCTGGGCACATCGACATTTTGGAAGACTGTCCAGTTAAACCTGGCAGCCACAGTGGACAACTGAGTTCCCCTGCTCAGTGACTCTATGGCCCACAAATGGGTCCCCATTGGCCTTGTGATCACCCATGTGGAACAGAGTCATGGCATCTATAGCTAGTCAAGGCAGGCTTGCATCTGACTTTCTAGACAGTTGCTGGGATCAACCATCTCTGTGCCAAATCCCAACCTATTAAAGCCATACTCCAGGTTCTCTTATAGTAAAAGATTCTCCACATCACTTCTCAGGAGCACTCGCATCCAGAGCTTTAAAACTGAATGGCATGAGAAGATGTTAGAACAAGTGTCTGAAGGTTTCATTAAAGAGGCAGTTTATAAGAACCATTTTGAAGGAAGTGAGCAAAATAGAGGTGGAGAGATTCAGTAAAGAAATTTCAAACCCATAGGGCCCAGGTAACTAAAGGCTGGTCTTTCAAGGGTGGGGAGAAGGAAATTGAGGGTGTCCATTGCAGTGGTCAATTTGTCTGTGTTTGTTGATGTAAGTCCAGTAACTTATCTATATTCACTGTGCTGTATTGGTTAAGCCTGGATGTTGACTTGGAGCTATAGTAAACAGGCACCACGGACACTAACGCTAGGACAAGTGTAGAACAGGCAATTTTATGATTAAACAGATATTACAAAACTCTTGGAATTAAACCTGTTGCATGTTTAGAAATGAACACCATCTTTGTATCACTTCGAGTTATGTAGAATATATCACAAAATGACAAGTGCAAGATGCCAAAACTGGAGGATTACAGAGGTCTTAGAGGGTAAGGATGATAGAATTTCTCTGAATCAATAAACGGGTAGAGGGTAAATATTTAACTGCAGCTAGTGATTTTGCCAGCTGCACTGCAATCATCTGAAGTTACTGGGATATTCTATGACTATAACATTTAGGAGCAGAATTAGGCCATTTGAGCTGTCTCTACCATCCAATCATTCTTAACCCCATTCTCCTGCCTTGTCCCTGAAACCCTTAATCCCTTTGCTAATCAAGAGCCTAGCTATCTCTGTCCTAAATACACACAATGACTTGGTCACCACAGCTCTCTGTGGCAATGAGGGCAATGAGTTCCACAGATTCACCACCCTCTGGCTGAAGAAATTCCTCCTCATCTCAGTTCTAAAGGGTTGTTCCTTCACTCTGTGGCTCTGCCCTTGGGTCCTAGTCTCTCCTACTTGTGGAAACATCTTCTCCACATCCACTCTATCCAGGCCTCTCGGTATTCTATAAGTTGCAATGAGATCCGACCTCATTCTTCTAAACACCATCAACTACAGACCCAGAGCCCTCAACCGTTCCTCATACTGACAAGCCCTTCATCACCCGGATGATTCTTGTAAACTTTCTCTGGACCACCTCCACTGCTGGTAAACTCTTCTGAGATACAGGCCCCAAAAGTGCTCTTAGTATTCCAAATGCTGTCTGACCAGAGCCTTATATAGCCTCAGCAGTTTATCTCCGCTCTTGTTTCCTAGCTGTCTTGAAACAAAAGCCAACATTGTATTTGCCCTCCTAACTGCCAACTGAACCTGCCTGTTAACCTTAAGAGAATCCTAAACTCAAGTCCCAAGTCCCTTGTTTTTCAGATTTCTGAAGCCTTTTCCTGCTTAGAAAATAGTCTACACCTCTATTCTTTCTCAAAAAAAGTGCATAACCTGAAACTTGCCAACATTGTATTCCATCTAGCATTTGTTTGCCCACTCTCCTAGGCTGTCCAAATCCTTCTGCAGCCTCCCCGCTTCCTCAACACTACCTGCCCCTCCATCATCTTTGACAGACACTGATTTCAGGTGCAGTAGAGCAGCTACATCTACTCAGAAACATGTTGCCCACATGCAATTGCTATCCTAGATAATAAGAATGCTGACATATCTCAGTATCACATTGTTTAATAATGTAACGTTTAATAATGTAACATCAATGTCTTGATGTGTGATTACAATAATATAGCATTTCTAGGTATGATTAATTCAAAGCTTCTGTCAGCAGTTAGGTCTGCTTGTATAAATGCCATAATCGGGCCTCATTTGATGCTCTTAAATTATTATCTTCCTTTCTCATTGGAGAAGTATCAGTGAGATTCAAGCATAGTACATGTTGTAACAAAGAGCTGAATATGAACATACACACACACAAACATATGAATTATGAGATGTATTTCACTCAGTATCAACAATCTGCTCTGCCTTTCAGTAACATTATGGCTGATCAGATTACCACACATTCCCACCTTCCCTTGCTACCCTTTCACCCCCTTGCTTAACAAGAATCTATTTAAATCTGTCTTAAAATTATTCAAGGATTCCCACCACTTTTCAGGAAGACAGTTTCAAAGACTCTCAGCTCTCAGAGAAAGAAAAAACACCTCATCGCTGTTTAAATGGGCCATCTCTGACCTTTACTCAGTGATCCCTAGCTCTATATTCTCCCATGGAGGAAACTTTATCTCTACATTTTCCCTATCAAGACTCTACAGGATTTTATTGTTTCAATCAAATCACTTATTCTTCTAAATTCTAGCAAATATAAGCCTAGAATGTCCAACCTTCCCTCAGAAGACAAACAACCCATTCCAGGGGTCTGTAAAGTCTGTGTCATCTGTAAAGCCTTCTTTGAATTGCTTCTGATGCATTTGGATGCTTAGGAGACCAACACAGTACATGGCCCTCCAGATGTGGTTTCATCAATGCCTTGGTATTTCTGAAGCAAACCCTCCTTGTTTTCAATGCTCATTGCTATAATCAATATCATTCCGTTAGCTTTCCCATTTACATCTCACCTCTCACGATAAAACTCAAAATATCATCTGAATAAAAATAGGGGAACCCAAACATTCCAGCAACCCCAAACAGCTGATGTCACAATTTCCACTCTTTCTCCTTATGTTCTAATAGAGTTCTCAATCAACACCACAAAAACAAAATAAATGGTTAATTGTACATTGTTTATGGGACCTGGTATGTTACTCTATTTGCCCATGGAACAAATGTGGCTGCATCCAAAAAGAAAATAGTGCAAGTTACCACACGCTGCTTCTCACATGACACAAGTGAGGTGCAACTCAATGCAAATCTTTCTTTTTACCCTTCTGATGCGTATGGGCCAACTACACGAGCAATTAAGGGGAGAAATTCCTCATGTTTTTGTTTATATTTGTTCTTAGGACTTCCACATCACTGTGAAGTGCATTATTTATTGCCCATTCCTAAATACCCTTGAGAAGGTGGCGATGAACTGTCTTCTGGAAACAATGAAGGCCATGTGTTGTAGGCATAACAGTAATGCTATTAGAAAGAGAATTCCCAGTGATAGAGAAGGAATGGTGATATAGTTCCAAGGTGGGATGTGTATGACTTGAAGAGGAACTTGTAGCCGGGTATTTGTGATCCTATGTGTCTCCAAGCCTTGGCCTTCTGAGTGGTGGAATCATAGAGCTTGGAAGGCACTGTCAGAGAAGCTTTGGTAAGTTGCTGCAATTTATTTTGTGGATAGTACACACTGCTACCAGTGCAGAGGGAATGAATTTGAAATTTGTGAATAGATTATCCGTTAATCAGATTGCTTTGTCTTGGGGTGATGTTGTGTTTTTTTGAGTGTTCTTGATGCTTCACTCATCCAAGCAAGTGGAATGTTTTGCAGCAAAGTCTTAACATTGTTTTCCATCAGCCTCCTCACTTTTAAACATTTCACTAAAGAAAATGAACAATGCGAATCTTTCTCTACCCTGTTTGTAGCATCACCAAATAAGTGACGAAAGGAATTTTTTCTCTCTCCTTGGTGATGGAGCTTGAAGTAGAGGAAAAGATTACAGTGCTTATTGCATTCACAGTCTCAATGAGATGAGTTCATTTTACAGTTTGGGTACAAAGGAAGATTTGCCAAGAAAAGATGACTGCATAGCCTACTGCTGAATGATACAGTTCGGAACTTGGCTCCTGCTGAAAGATTTTCTTTCCTTATCCTCTCACACATTAGGGAAAAGCATTCACTGCAATCGTAAGCATTCCCCTAAGCAGGAAGGCAAAGGGTTAAAACAATAGGCTGGTAATCGGTTATTGCTGGTGAAATGTTCAAACAATGGGCCCATCAGCCTTTAATCAGAATTAGTATGCGGGGATGAGATCTAGCACTTTGCTGCTGTTAATGGGCCCTGTAAATGAAGACTGAATTGCTTGCCCTCTGAAGGGACAGTTAAACAGCCTGTTTACCGAAACATTACAGATCCCAGTACATCGATTGCATGTTCAACATAAAAATTAAAGCTTTATTCCCATTAGATAACTAGTTATGCTTAAAGATCACAGAGCTGCATTTTTTTTTCTCTCTCCCACTCTCATTGTACTGGACAGAAACAGCAGGCAGCACCTTATGTGCAATTGATTTCATGCAGAGTTTTGTCTGATAGATGCACCTATCTGGTTGAGATTATGACAAGAAAGCATTCTATAATCCTTTTGCCAATGTATTTATGTTTAACAGACAGTCAACTCTTATCACTGATTGATAACACTTAACTCAAAACATATTTAAGCATTAGGAATGTCAATATTTCCCCACCAAGTGAAGGTGACCCTTGATCTTCTGTTTGCTAAATGCACGCGGTGGTTTGCTGGAAAATTTGTAAGGGTGGTTATGTGGGCAGGCGGTTATGGATTTACTATCTTAGCCTGAAGTGTTTGCTGCTGATTATGTGATTAAATCAATAATAATTTCTGTTTGGCTTCTGCGCTTCTTGATTCATGCTCTTTTCTACATGGCAGAGCGGAACAATGAGCTCAGGCTTTCATGTATAAGTGCTGTTTTATGGATAGTGGCATAACTGTTGTCAGGTAGCACTTGAACCTCAGTGCTAGATAAGGGGGAAAAATAAGATTTTTTTTAGTAAGGTGTCCTTTAAATCTGCTACTGAGTGATTTAATGAGATTAGCTTTCACTTGAAAGTGTACATGCAAGTCTAGCCTAACATCCAATGGCCACATATGGTTTACAGTCCAACACCTGTTTTATTTTCCAGCTCTGTAACACTACAGTCTCAACTAATATGTAGCTGGAGGACTGTAACTCATTGTCCCTCAAGCAATAGGAATTGGCACCATACCTGTGATTCCCCCACACACATTGACCTGTTGAAGTCAGTTATGCCACTGTGGGCAGTAAATGCATAGAGTGGCAATCTGACTTTGTAGGTGTTGGCGCAGCCATTAGCTTCCAATTGCCGAAGAGGGAAAAGTGCTGAATGACTGCTCACGCAATAGATAGACAGAATGGAATACTGCACTTCATGGAGGCCCAGCTGGGACATGTAGAGCTGCAAGTATGCCGACAACTACATATTTACCACAGCAAAATTTCCCAAGGTGCTTTGCAGCCAAGTTGTCAATTAAAAAGAGGCATGTAAGGAGGTTTTAGAGCAGATGACAAAAGTTTGGGCCAAAGACTTTGGTATTAAGGATCAGTTTGAAGAAGCAGAGAGACATAGAGGAATGGAGACATTCAGGGAGTTCCATTGCTAGGGGTGCAGGCAACTGAAGGTACTGGTGCAATAGTGAGCTGATAAGAAGAAGGAGCTAGAATTGAAAGGGTGCAGAGACATTGAGGTAGTCTGAGAATGCAGGAGGTTATGAAGAAAGGGAGAGGACAAGGCATGGAGGGATTTGCATACCAGATGGAAAATTTAAATTTAATTTGATACTGGATGAAGTAACTCCACAGCGGCTGGCATCCCATCACAAAGTCATTGTTCATTTACATGTGAAGAATCCTTGACACTGGTCTGGCTCTCTCAGAGTGAACAGGATGTCTGACACTCCTGTTTATATCTGTCAGCCAGAGTTCCCTAACTGGACCAGATTAACAGTCCCAATCAGGGAACCCATATTCTATGAGGTCCACCTGGCTGACATTATTACAATCACTACACCAGAGTTTGAGCCAATGTTTATCAGCATGCATGGGTGATGTGGATTGGACTTTGTGCAAGTTAGAATACTAGCAGCAGATGCTTTGATATGCTTAAGTTTAAGGGGGAGGAAGATGGGAGGCAGGCCAGAAGATTATTAGACTCGCTGAGTCTGGACAGAAATGAATGAGATGTTTGTTCAGTCCCTGGGATGTGTTTTAAGTGTGATTTTATTATGCAATGTGACTATAAACTATTTACAATAAAAAAAATCAGCACCCCGCAAATAATTTACTTATGATCACTGACGTCTGTGGGTTAATTTGGGTATGAGCCAATAAAAATCAGTTGTGCACTTACAAATAAATAACTGGCACAATTGTTTGTCCAATCATACAAGATAGCAGGACACAGCTGACAGCAGTGTACATAACAACAGTGAACAGATTGATCTGCCCAGCCAACTCAAACAGTAACAACTTCAACAGCTGATCTGAACGGGGTTAAAGGTCAATGTTGTCATATCCCAAAGGTCAAACAACCAATGTGTAGCATGACATCACCTGCACACTAATTAGCATCACCATGTATTCAATGGCCTCAGAACAAAGTTATTTTCTCAATAACATCTGTTTCTCTGTAAATGCCTATTATCTGATCTTGAGAAGCTTTGGCATAATACATTCTTTCTGTACTTGAAGCCTCTTAAACTTGAAGATTCTTGCATTTACTATTAGCAGAATTACGTTGATCCCAAGTTCTGGTATTATAACTTTCAAATTAGAAGAAACCTGACATAATTTTTTAAAGTTTCAATGTCTGCTTTATCTATTTTAGAGAAAACTGGTTACTTCATCATCCTTGATAGTTCTGTGGGGCCTTGCAATCTAATGGTTATTAATTTTAACATGCAATTATAAGCATGTAGAAAATTAGCCTCTAGGTGGTAAGGAGGTTTTTTTTCAGCAGTGTTATATCTGCATAATATATTCTGATACAGCTTTAGCTCAGTGATTAAACTACAAAAGCCAACTCAGGCCTTTGTGTACCTTGTTCCATCGTTGTTATATGTCACTCTGCAATCCGTTTTATTACTGTAAAAATATATAAATCAATACCAAACAATTTGTATTTTTAGAAAATTTATGACAGAATATCCAATATTAATTAGAACCTATTTATCAATGGTGTATCTGGTGTTGTGAGAGCCTTGGAGACGTTCCTACACCAGCCCTACACCTCCCTGATATATTGGCACACTCATAACGCTAGCCTTTTTTACATCTGTAATATTCATTCTTCCATCGTTGTCGGCCATGCCAAATTCCACTGCCCTCTCTTTTTCCTCTCCTTGACATTTTTATTCAGCCTGCTCAGGGACGTCATGACACACCTCTGGAGCTAAAGGGACTGGAACTTAGATTTTCTAGCTCAGAAGTAAAGAAATACCCCTGTGTCAGAAGAGTCCTCACTCTTCTCTTTTAAGATGTTCATCAAGACCTACTCACTTGTCTTCTTAGGTAGCTCAGTGTCAAATCGTGCTTGTCAATTTCTCTCTGAGATGTTTTATTATGTCAAAGATGCTATGAAAATGGTAGACATTAACCATACTCTTGTAGTCTTTGCTGATCTTCCATTGAAATAGCATGCGGAGTTTAGGGAAGCTCTCCACCCAACAAGAGTCTAACCTGTAAGTCTCACATGTTACCTTATTTAAAAGGAAAAGGCAGTTGACCTCTTCACAATTTTTATGTTAAACCGAAGTATTTGCAATGAGAGGATTTTTAAAATGATTACCATCACAGTGATACAGTACATTTCTGCGGATTAACCTTTAGATCCCTTGGGAAAGCTCTAAACAGCAACATTGCAGAAGCTGGAGACATGAAAAATGTTAAGTCTTCAGGAACAGCAAAAAGCAAATTCACTATTCAAGCAACTGTTTCAGCTAGCTGCATCCAACCAAACTGCTTTCTATGAGACCCATATTGTTGAAATCTGAACCAAATAGCATTGCATAATGTAACAGCTCCCTTGATAATGGATCAGACCTGCCCACCGTGTCCAAATGCCACCAGGTCACGTCTTCCAGTTTCTATGAGGCATTGCAAATATGGTAACACAGAAGGTCTTGGCAGCATAGCATCAGATCAAAGCCCATACTCATTAAATGCTTAAAAATGTTCTCCTGCAGAAACAGTCCTTTTGTGATTTTGGTCAGTATCCCCTGCCCAATGCTGATTTACTCCTGCAGAACAATACTTTGCTTTCTACAATATAACCCTAAGCCTAACCCTACCTTGTAATACACCCATGTAGTCATTGGATTACACTAGATTCCAGTCTGACATCAGTTTGATTAAAATTCTCATGCATATTTAAAAATATTCTGTAGCCTCACCTCTCCCTATCTCTGTAATTTCCTCCAGCTGTACAACCTTTTGAGATGTTGCAACCCTCCAAACTAACCTTTGTGCATTCTTAACTTCCTTCATTCCATCATTGGACGGTGTGCATTTAGTTGCTTAAGCTTTAAGTTCTTTCTCTAAACCCGATCGACTCTCTCCCGTATTGGAATGGTTCTCAAACCTATGTCTTTGACCAACCTCCTGATCGAATGCCCCAAAATCTTCTTGTAGCTCAGTGTCAAATTATGTTTGATAATGATCGTTAATGCTTTGTTATATTGAGGTGCTATATAAATGAAAGTCACCAAGTTTGCTGTTGAAGAATATGAATGTGAATATATGAAAGAAAAAGATTTTATTAACTAACCTTGGGCAGTCTGCCTTAAATAGTACCACAATAAAGTCACTCCAGAGGACAGAAATTCAATAATTGATGCATTTACTTCAAGCGAATTAGGCAATTATGGAAAATGAACAATACTAATTAGATTAACCGTAATATTGCTTAATATTATTGATAGTAATATTATAAAAGAGCTATTTACATCTTCCAAATAAGAATGAGGATTATTAATTCTTCTTCATCAATATAGCAACAGATGTTCTGCAGTAATGAGTTGTTAGGAAAACGATGTGGCTATGAGAGTGAAGTTACGGAGCATAATATCTACCAAGAGAATATTTTAGGAAATATACAGGGAATCTTCCTAGCCACTGTAAAGTAAATGTTTCTTTTTGATTGTCTCTTGGCAAGTAAATAAGTGTAAGAATATTGCTGGTGTGACAGGTTTTTAAGTTATGGATGGCAAAGTGGATCAGAACCAGGATCCAGCATATCTCCACTCTATTTAAATAGCTAAGCAATTGCGAATTGCATCTGGGGAGCGATGGCCCTCCTTCTGTCTCCCACAACCCACTTGTCAGGCCACCATACCTTGAGTGTGTCTGGGACCGTTCCCAGGCAAATCTAAGAGTTCCACCAGTAGTACCCATGAAAAGTGCAGCACAACTACCTGGTGGAAGACGAAGCTCTTACTTTTGGCCTCATTCCATGAAGAGATTGACTGGTATCGTTTTGTTTCAACAAGAATGCATCATCTCGGGCTTACAAACAATGAATTCCACCTGCCATGTTTTAGCCAGTTTTATCATTATCCCCTTTCTGTTTCCTTTCATTTTCTATGTCTTCTATTTGGTATCACCTTTAAATTTCGACATGCTTCCCTCTAGGCCTAAATACTTTGCCTGTTGCGTCAGCAGCACAAACTGCTTCTAATTCAACGCTAGTTAGCAATGTCACTCAGGCAGACTCAAAGTAGTTTGGTACGGGAAATTAAAATTGCTGCTAGAATTCACAAAGTCATAATCTTTAGGCTCAATGTTACAGCACGTTGAGGGCCAGAGTAGCGGAAGCTCACTCTACATCTTGTCGTCCTATAGCCTAACTCAGAAGGGTTTAATGATGACACTGAGAACCCAAAATGAGAAGATTTTCACTTTCCCCCAGCACCAAAACCCCTCGAATTGACGAGCACGAAAGCATCACAAAAAGTTGCACTACTCCTTTCACATTCTAGATTGTTCTCGTCCCTTGGATTGCGGCGAGTGGAGTGGGAGAGTCAGGAAAATGGGAGGAAGCCATGACAGATTGGTGCACTTTCCCAGTGGTGGGCAGGGAAGCAGATCAGAGATGGTAAGAACTGCCGATGCTGGAGTCAGAGATAACACAGTGTGGAGCTGGAGGAACACAGCAGGCCAGGCAGCGTCAGAGAAGTAGGGAAGCCGATCAGTTGCCTACACATTGCGTGGCCGATCTACACAATTAAAGACCCACTTGGGGTCATATTACTTGCTCGCAATCATTTTGCCAGTGGCAGGAGGGAAAGAGAGGGTAGTTAGTGTGAGTGATTGGGAGGGGTAGTCTGTTATGTATTTTCCCCAGAGTTGGACTTGGTTTTAATCTGTCTGGGTAACTACCATGAAACCGTTCAAAATCTTTGACTCAAGCTCAGATTCAGAGACATTCATGCAGCGTGTTAGGGAACAGAAGATTTGCCTATCAGAAGTTCTAACTTCCCAAGTAATTCCCATGGAGGTCAATGCACCAGGATATCCATGGAGTCACAGTGTGCATCTTAGGGCATGAAGTCGTGGGCCAAAAAATTGCACCCCTTCAAGCTGACTCTATTTTGAGGTGTCTTTGTGGTTTCCTGATCTGCCTCAGAGCCTCCCATTACTCTCACTAGGGCTGCCAACATTTCAGAGCTGCCAAACTCTGTGTTAATAATTCAGACATTTAAAACATTAATGATACGGGTTTTCTGCAGACAATACTATTGATTGTTCTCTCCATGGAACACAAGCTAAAGTATGCCATCCTTGGAATTGTTGACGCGTTCCCTTATTTGGAGCTGAGGTTGATTTCCTTCTAGCCATGCTGAAATCTCTAACCAGGAGATGAACTCAAAAAAAGGTCTTTCAGAGGAGCATTTATTTCCAAAGGAAAGTAAATCCATACAGAAAATTATATTTTAATTATTTACATGTAAACATGTTGTTCCTTTAATATGTTTTGGACTTCAATTACAGAAGTGAGTATTCAGCCTACTGGATCATCCATGGAAGTGATGAAAAATACCTTTGAAGATTATTTTTAATTGCCCAATGCAGTTCTTCCTGAGATTGTAGACTTGCTCACTGAGACGGTGTGTTTGGTTTCAGACGTTTCATTACCCTGCTAGGTAACATTGTCAATGCGCCTCCAGTGAAGCTTTGGTGTTCTGTCTCGCTTGTTTTTTATATGCCTCAGTTTGCTCGACTGGTTGGCATTACTTCCGGTTCTGTTTTTCTGATTGTGATTATGTCATGCTGTTACTTGATTAGTCCGTGGGACAGCTCTCCCAATTTTGGTGCAAGGTCCTATATGTCAATAAAGAAGGCCTTGCAGAGTCAACAGGGTTGAGTTTGCTTCAGAGATAAAAGGTACTGCAGATGCTGGAGAATCCAAGATAACAAGCATGGGGCTGGATGAACACAGCAGGTCAAGCAGCATCATAGGAGCAGGAAAACTTGACGTTTCGGGCCTAAACCCTTCATCAGAAATGGGGGAGGGGAAGAGGGTTCTGAAATAAATAGGGAGAGAGGGGGAGGCGGATAGAGGATGGATAGAGGAGAGGATAGGTGGAGAGGAGGCAGACAAGTCGAAGAGGCGGGGATGGAGCCAGTAAAGGTGAGTGTAGGTAGGGGGATGAGGAGGAGATAGGTCACCTGCACATCTGCCAATGTGGTATACTGCATCCGCTGTACCCGTTGTGGCTTCCTCTGCATCGGGGAAACCAAGCGGAGGCTTGGGGACCGCTTTGCAGAACACCTGCACTCAGTTCGCAACAAACAACTGCACCTCCCAGTCGCGAACCATTTCAACTCCCCCTCCCATTCCTCAGATGACATGTCCATCCTGGGCCTCCTACAATGCCACAGTGATGCCACCCGAAGGCTGCAGGAACAGCAAATCATATTCAGCCTGGGAACCCTGCAGCCCAATGGCATCAATGTGGATTTCACAAGCTTCAAAATCTCCCCTCCCCCAACCGCATCCCAAAACCAGCCCAGCTCATCTCCACCTCCCTAACCTGTTTTCCCTCTCACCTCAAGCCACACCCCCATCTCCTATCTACTAACATCATCCTGCCCCCTTGACCTGTCCATCCTCCCTGGACTGACCTATCTCCTCCTCACCCCCCTACCTACACTCACCTTTACTGGCTCCATCCCCGCTTCTTCGACTTGTCTGCCTCCTCTCCACCTATCCTCTCCTCCATCCATCCTCTATCCACCTCCCCCTCTCTCCCTATTTATTTCAGAACCCTCTTCCCCTCCCCCATTTCTGATGAAGGGTTTAGGCCCGAAACGTCAAGTTTTCCTGCTCCTATTATGCTGCTTGACCTGCTGTGTTCATCCAGCCCCATGCTTGTTATCTAGGGTTGAGTTTGCTGCTGTCATTTCTAGTGTCAGGTGGTCCAACTGGTTTCATTGCTTTAGGCTTTGTAATGGCTTGGTACAATTGAGTTGCTTGCTGAGTTATTTCAGAAGACAGAATCAACCACATGACTGTTCGTTGACAGTAACATGTAGGCTACACGAGGCACGAACAGGAGATTTATGTTGCTAAACAACATTAGTGAGCTAGATAGGTTTTCACAATAATTGGTAGTGGATACTTGATCACCATCAAAGCAGTTTTTAAAGAATTAAAATTTCAGAATGTGCCACAATGAGATTCAAAAACATTTCCTGAGAGCTTTAGTTTGAGGGTCTAGATTACTCGCTTAGTAATATCTGCACTATGCCACTGCATCCTATCACCTGTCCTAATGTCTCCTTACATCGCTCTGTATCAAATTTTGTTTTTAGGCATTTTGAGGCATTTTACTTCATTGTGTTTCATCCTAAATGGAAGGTGTTGCTGCCTTAATCTGTACTAGATCCAGCTTGGATCACAATGTGCCATTCAACTGCACTGTGGTCAATTATCCTTCCTGGACCAGCCTCAAACAATAAATGTTGAATGTTAAGCAGGCTGACAACTTGTGCTATGGGGATAATAAGCAACTCACTTGTCTAAACAATTAAATATCACAGTGTAACATAATGCACAAAATGGCATACTTAGGGTGAAATGGATGAGTAATTTTGAAAGGAGAGGCTTGGAGGACACAGTTGTCAATTGGTTAATCATTTGTTGGAAGTGTCACTCACTTTTGAGTGGCAATGTGTTGGAGGATCACCTATACTCATCAATTAGTTATATTGATTATTGGGGCTAGTAGCTAAATTGATCGCAGTAACCGGATTCTGCATGATATACATAGATGTGCAAACTGCTGGCTCATTCTCACAGACTATTAAAGATTTGCTCATTCGTTTTTTTTCCCCTGCCTCAGTTTTATTTTCTTCTTTCCGGCAAAGGTCACTGGATTATATTTAGCTGAAATTGTAGCTGATTTTATCAATGGGCTGAAGCAGAATGGGTGATTTACAGATGTTCAAGTAAGCACTTTTAGTGCTGGACAAAATAAAGGGTGAAAGAAGCACCCAGGGTGAGCTGAATGGCTTTGATTCAGAAGAGAATGATTGTACCTGGGAGGATGGCTTGGAAGCAAGTGTAATGGGAAAAAGATGGTTTTCCAACATTTGACCGGAGGAAGTTTTGGTTCATCTATGATTGGATGTCAGATCAGTCTACAACTAACTGTGAAAGGTTCAAGAGAAGTGGTAGAAAGATAAAAACTTGTATGTAGAAGCTGACCCAGTGGAGGAAAATCAGTTAACTTCAATTATGTAATGTGCAAAGCAGATGCAAAAATTATTATTATAGAGTCATAGAGTCATAGAGATGTACAGCACAGAAACA
Source organism: Ginglymostoma cirratum (assembly GCA_024137785.1). NCBI lineage: Eukaryota > Metazoa > Chordata > Chondrichthyes > Orectolobiformes > Ginglymostomatidae > Ginglymostoma > Ginglymostoma cirratum. The sequence goes on along the minus strand of JAHRHZ010000051.1, from coordinate 18,588,760 downwards.
GGCTATTGGGCAAACTCATCCACGCCAATGAGATGTCCTAAATTAATCTAGTCCCATTTGCCAGCATTTGGCCCATATCCATCTAATCCCTTCCTATTCATATACCCATCCAGATGCCTTTTAAAATGTTTTAATTTGACCAGCCTCCACCAACTCCTTTAGCAGCTCATTCCATACATGCACTACCATCTGCATGAAAATGTTGCCGTGTGGTTCCTTATAATCTTTCCCCTCTCACCTTAAACCTATGACCTCTAGTTTTGGACTCCCCTACCTGGGGAAAAGACTTCAGCTATTCACCCTATCCATGCCTTTTATGATTTTATAAATCTCTGCAAGGTCACCCCTTAGCCTCTGATGCTCCAGGGAAAATAGCCCCAGCCTATTCAACATTTACTGGAAGGAAAGTGGGGTTGACGATTATCAGATCAGCCATGGTCTCATTGAATGGTGGAGCAGACTCGATGGGCTGAAAGGTCTACTCCTGCTCCTGTGTCTCATGGACTTGTGATCTTCTAATACACCATCATATTATTTTTGCTGTCTTGGGCAAGGTCATGGTAAGACAACCAGAGTAAGACCATTTTTAATCTTCTACACAAAAATGAAAGTCAGACCACTGGGGATGATGTAGTATCAGGAGTTAACTCTAACTGTGTAATCTGCTAATGAGGTGCAGTATACATCAGCACAGGAAGTAAGAGAGCATCACATGATATTACCCACTCTTGTATGATCTTGGGGGAATTATGATGTAGCCAAAGTAAGAAGTGTTCCAATAATGTTAGTGCTTTCCCTCGCTGAGCAGCCTGTTGAAATACTCTGTGTTGGCCTAACAGTATTAAGAATATTATAATTAGGAGAATATTATCACAGGCTTCAGGGCTTTGATGTCAAGGCCAAGTGGGGATACTGAACCCCATCCTTGCCAATAATGGGTCAGCTCAGCAATTTTACCAGAGGCAGCATCCCGATTTTAGCAACATGACACCTCCAGCTTTGGCAATTCGTTAAAGGAGGTGGGCAGGTCAAATCAGATGGCTTGTGAAAATATGTCCTTGTCACACCCACCAGGAGAGGTGGGTGTTGCTAAGAAAGGATTGGGATCGAGAGAGCACCTCAAAATTAAAATGACCTTGAGGAGATAAGCATCACAATAAAAATCTGAGAGGCCAAGCAAATAGGCTTTATCACATATTTGAGAATTATTAGCTCAACTGGTTACCTTTTAATATTGCAGTTGTACCAAAGATCTTTCAGCAGATGTTGAGAAAAGCTTTGGAAGCATTGGAGGAAAAAAATCTGTGGATGACATACTAATCAATGGATTCACTAAAACAGAGCATAAGGCTAGATTGAGGGTGGTGCTGCTATGTCTACAGCAAATAGAACTGACCCTCAACTACAAATGCCAGTTTTCACAGACTAGGGCACATCCTACATGCATCAGAAGTCAGAGCTGATCCTCAGAACACCAGAGAGATTAAAGAAATTGCACCTCCTCAATACATTTAGAGTTTCAGCAATTTATGGGGATTTTGAATCAAGCTTTTACCCGGTTGGCAAATGTGAATGAACCATTACTTAGATTGCTAAGACAAAAGCAAATTTTGTGCTGGGAAGAACCCCAGCAGATGTTGTTTGAAGGGATCAAAGAAATGATGCTATCATCAGGCATATTAGTTCATTATGATCCAGATCTGCATATGCTTATTGCCGCAGATGCATCATTAGCTAGATTCAAAGCTGTACTTTTCCAGATTCAGTGGGACTGAAAATGCAGACCAGCGTACTATTCACCTCATTCTTTGACTAAAACAGAACAAAGACATACAGTTATCGAGAAAGAAGCCTTAGCTGCTACCTGGGCTAGTGAGAAATTTGTAGACTGTGACCTGGGACTTAATTTTAGAATTGATACTGACCACAAACCTTTGGTTATTCTTTTGAATGCTAAGAAATTAACAAAACCAATTGTGCAGAGATTTTGTTTGAGGATGATTAGATTTGATGCTAAAAGTGAATATGTGCAAGGGCAGAAACAGACTGCATGATGTGCATTGTTGCATATTTGTTTAGCAAGGCATAAACAACGGACATGAATTTTGTTGTTGAAGACATGGAAGCTTTTAGTTCAGTAACAACAAAGTACCAGCAAGAACACAACATTGTTTAAATAAGAACAGAAATATGCAAAAGTCACATAAATATTGTGCTCAAATGCATGAATTTTCCATTAAAGTATGGTCAGAATATTTTCCACACGATCCCATTCTGAGGCAATATTTGACCAAATAATACATCTCAGTTTTGTGGCTGACTTGTTGATTTATGATGAGAGATTGCCCATACCCAGTATTCTCAGACTCAATGTCCTTGAGTGGTTACACCAGGGTCGTTTGGGTATTATGAAGTGTCATACCAGAAAATAAAATTCTGTTCATGGTCAGGGCTCTCGAGATCATTAGAAGAGATTATTTCCAATTGTAACACATGTGCAACCCACTGACAAGAGCAAACCATTGACTGATGTAGAAAAGGTTAGCGAGAAGGAGGATGAACATTGTTACAATCAAATATGCAATACGATCATTATGACAGTGCACCCAGATTCCTATACGACAATGCACCCAGATTCCTAAACCACAAGACTGAAGAATCAGTAAGGATTCATGATCAACATAATTGAGACAAGTTCTTGAGAAAACATTAAATCCACAATCCTATTTTGTGGAAAAAGAATATGAAATTCTGAGAAGAAAAAGGTGTGTACTACTTTCTCTGAGGAGGCGACCTACAAAGTTGACCAATTATTCAAGAGACCTGGAAAATGACCTAAACAGTGAACTGGTATCATGTGATCATTTTCAATCTGGCCAATTGAGTTCAAGAGCATGCATGGAGAACTTAAATTTGAAGTATTGTCTCAGAGAGCTGAAAATCTAATTGAAAAGACTGTTAAAACCATCATTGTGAATTAGAAATTACGGCAGAGACTTGGAGGAGATGTAAAATAAGGAAGTATTATTGGAGGTGATGTAAAGTGTTCATGTGAATATGTAAATAAGATCAATTCCTATATCATTGAGAACTGATATAACATCACGTGACTACTGGAGATTGTTCTCTACTGCAACATCATGGTAGAGGGGAAGTCTTGGCCTGTATTTATTCTGTCTAAATAAAAGGTAATGTTTGCTGAAGCAAAAGACTCCTGCAATACTTACCAGCTCATCTTGAGGACCCAACAATGCTAAAATAACAAATTTGAGTATTTCATTAATTCAACTGTATACGAAAGGCACAACAAAACCCTATTAATTTCAATAGTTGCCTTTGAATGTTGTCCAGTGGAGAAAAATACTTTTGCTGAGGTAGAACAGACTATAATCGAGCAACAACATTAAGACTTGTTATGAAATCACAAAGCACATGAACTTACATAACTGCAATCCTATAAAACTAACCATGTGCTTGCGAGTGAGAAGGAAAGCTTTAGATTGCAGTATGAGGTTGATGGCCTTGTTGTTTGGACAGAAAAGTTAGAAAATTGAATTTATTCCAGAGAAATGAGGAATAATAGATTTTGGGGAATGAAACTAGGGAAGAAAATACATCATAAGTGAAACAATATTAAGGAGTGTGGAGGAGCAGAGGGATCAAGAAGTGTCCACAGATTCTAAAAGATATAGAATAAATCCTAGAATACTTAAGAAATCTTTAATCCATTTGGTCAATTCATTTTGTGCAGAACTGGTCATTAAAATAGTTGGATCTAACAGATTATCTTTGTGCCTTTTCAGCAGCTCATATATGCATGGGCATAATGAAATATGAAGACGAATTGTATCATATATTTTTTAAGACAGCTTGTTACTCTTATACAAGACTAACAAATGTTTTTGTAGTTTGCTTGTGAGCAAGGCTGTGAGGTCATGCTGGTCAGCAAATCCAATGGATGTGAATTTGAAGCTCTCAAAATAATTCAGCGAATTTCTACAACCGATTCTTGTAGTGAGATTTCCATGTATACTGGCGAAGAATTAATTCACCTTCATAACAGCTATATGTAACCCACATTTTAGTACACCTTGGTCAATATTGCAAGCTTATTTACAAACGTGCTGCTGAGGGACGCCTTCGGCCTTTTCACAATACAGATACACTGCCATTTTCTGAATCTGTACTAATTGATCTTCTGTACTTAACAGTTCACACCATCGAATTCAGTTTTAATTACACCATGCGTATCCAAATCAGTGCTTGTAGCCATTGGGATCCCTTCAATCCAGCCCTCATTAACATTTTCATCAGTTTCCATGAGAAGCACTTTTAATGCTAATCCCCTGCATAATTCGAGTAGCAAGATAATACGTTCTCCATCTTTGAATCACATTAAGATTTCATTACACTCCATCCCACGCTCGAATTCACTTTTGAGATGAGGTAGCCTTTGCTCTGCAAATGGATCCTCCACTAGTGTCTACTACAGCCTAGTCAGCACCTATGTTGGTATTCTTGCAGTTCCATAGTCTTTAGCATGGCTTTGCCAGTAAGCTTGTAAATAGGACCCTAACTATCTGCTCACCTTTCAAACTTGACACAGAACAGGAGTGTATTTAATCTAACCCATGGGACAGTAGGTCTCCTAATCAAATCATTCTTCACACAATGTATAAACTCACAAATAGGCCAAAAGCTATTACTTTCTAACTTGAAAAGTGTTTGATCTACTTCAAATTATCCAAGAAAGGTAAAGTTTCTCAAAAATCTGAGCAGTTTAAAGAGGCCATTTCGTGCAGCTACCACACAGTGCGATGTAGGTGATATTTTCCACTAACAGAATGCTGCAATTGAGTAACCATGTGTACGGATTTTAACGTCAATGCAATACCAGTTACATAGAATGTAAGCTACAATGACTGGTTGATCAAATCAAATGGTATGTTCCTTCAGTTATTTGTAATAGACACAGTACAAATCATACTCAACCATGTGCTTTCTCAAAAAACAAAACAAAACATCTACTATTAGATGTGATTGCACAATTGGGTAGAACTTGTTGAACAATCCTAACTACATAAATATGTGCAACAGCCAATTTAAAATAACCAGTCAAGCTCATTAGCAGGGCGCATTTACACTCGGTAGAAGCAATGTGCATTAATTCCAGAGAGCTGTTTGCTGCAAACAAAAAGAATACATTCAAACCTTGCAGATGTTTTGAATAACCTGGGGAGCTTGGACAGCTTATAATTTCCCCACTTCCTTCTTCATGGCAATGCTTCAGCCAGTCAAAGTCAACTTGCCAACTAAACTGCACCCATATCTCCTTTGCTATAGATTGTTGTGATTGTTTGAAATTTGGGATTCTTGCATTTGTCCTGATAATTGCAAAACAAAAAGCTTCAGCTATGTCTTTCTTCCCAGCAATATCCCCCTTTCCTTCAGTCAACTCTCTAACATATTCTGAATTCCTGTGAAGGTTCACAATTTCATTGTTATTACCAAAACAATGTTCCATAGTTTTATTACGCTTTTTGCAAAAGCTTTCTTTACATTCTCTTTCCTAATTCCATAATAAGGGTAATCATTCAAATTACAAAACAAAATATGTGCTGTGAGCAAAGTTCCCTTTAATTTCACTTTAGCCAACTTGTTGCACTCTGTGGTCCCTTTAAGACCGTTAAAGGACTCATGGGTGTGCATGGCCTGTTTACATTCTGGTTTACTGCGTGGCCATTCATCTGCACAGCTTACACGAACATTGGTTGCAATGGTGATGCACCATTCATCCATTCTAGTCGTCTGAGTGTAAGGATTCTGTGAGATCCATGCTGTCTGTTCATTTTAATGATCTCCAAGTGGGGGTTGTAAGTGCTCACTGTGAGGCTAAGTGCTGTTCCTTGACTGTAAAAGTTTCAGTGAGAGTGGACATACTGGAGTTAAGGGGAAAGATCCGATATCTAGAGGAAATCACACTTAAACTTAAAATTAAATTAAATCACAACTAAAGGGAACAAATAATAGGGCACCAATTTTAAATGTCTCTAATGCCTGACATGACTGCACAACTGTGTAGGACACTGTGAGCATTGCCATGGCAATTAGTGAATTTGTCTTGAAAATGGTTGGCATTGGTCTTACTCACTTCAGACGAAAGGGCTGAAAATTCTACCTCAAGTCCTGTTTAATATAATTTGCAACAAATAATCATTGATATAGTATAATGTATAATTAACATGCTGTTGCCCTGTCATCATCATCCCTATGCTCTCATGAAGGGAAGTGTGTTACTGGGATTTTTGTTACATGTGTTAATTCACTCTGTAACTTTTATTGGGTGTTCCTTCCCAAGGGCTTTGTGATCACACAATGAATAAAGGTGTAGAAGCCACTCAGCGTGATCAATTTCCTCATCTGGATGTTATGGTTTGAAACATGTGCAGGACCTAGAGAGCAGCCTGTGGTGTGATCAGCAATGTGCGCATTGTGCGTGGTCCTGGATGCTGATTTTGTGATTTTTGCCTTGCCTTAAACCAATACCAGATGCACTGAACTTCTCTCGGCCTGAATCATCAGAAGGCACACAAACATTTGAATTGTCTCAGACATGGCTCTTCCCTCTGAATTGGTAGGTTCCCAGACTTATAGAACAACAAAAAAGGCTAATATTCTAGTGCGGCACTGAGGGAGAGCTGCATCATTTGGGGGGGTTATTTTCCTGAAGGGGTTAAGCTGAGGCCCTGTTTTCCCCCTGTATGTGGAAAAGGACATAATGTGGCAATTGTATGTCCCTTATAATGGAGGAGAGGGAGTTGATTCAAAAACGTATCAAAACATTGAATGGGAATGTGAGATCGTCACAGTTAAGATCATCAAATTCCACAGCATGAGGCAACTTTTATCATTTCCGGACCTGGAAGTTTGAAGATTAAAAATTAACCACTCAATAATATGTCATAAAAAAGAAAATAGTTACAAATTTGATTCAAAGGAGTGGAGCTTCACCTTAGCCTGTGCCACAAAGCCAATCCAGGGGACTTAGTTGGAGAATAAAGCCACAAGACTCTACAGTTTTAAACAAACAATAAACTTTAGTACACAATGTTAAAACAGTAATACAATCTACAGTGCATGTGTAATTTATATTCTGACATCCAGAATTAACATGTGTTAAGCGTGGCTAATAGATTCTGATCGAACACCCGACAGCGCACATCAAATAGCACTTGTGATCAAGACAAATCCCATGAATTTCTCAGAAACTCCTTCTAGACAATGAATCTCATTAAACCCTTAGTTATTCATCCCCCCTTTCCTGGGTTGGTTACAAAGTTTTGATTTTTGTCTTCTGGGTGCCATTTTCTTCTCAATAATTCATTTCTTAGGTGATTCCATCACAAAAACAATTTCTTCAGTATTTGTATGACATATGGGACACAGAAGCAGAATTAAAATAATTAATCAATTTCCTCAATAATAATCTAAATAATTACCTAATCTCCATTAAACCTGAAGCCATAACACACAGTAAATAATTTATTTCCTAGAAACGTCAATATTGAAATTGGTACAAAATAACCAGCTTATGTTAACAAAAGATATTTTTTCAAAATAACTGACACACACTTGTACACGTGAAAAGCTATCACACTAAACACTGGTAAGGTCAGTGTTTCCATCACACATGCAAAAGCAGGAACTTTTTGACCAGACAATTGCTGTTGGGCTGTGTACCTTGCCTTTAACAGAGTTCCCTTTAAGGACTCCATGCACTGATTGAAAGCAATGTTGCAACTCTGTCTGGCAGATAACCTGTTATAGTTTGGCAAGCTGCATGCACAGGAATCAAACGGTATGCTGTACTGTCTGCTTCATAACTTATCAAATTAACATGTCTTAATGTTTCAGAAAAACTAACCCATGACAAGTGATTGGTCATTAGACGAGCACTTTAATGGGACAGGTACTGCGCTATTTATTGCATCTTGGATCTCAATGTCAGGTTTAAATTTAACAATTGGCACTGTTCATTACAGCAGGATTTTTTTTGTTAAATATAGCTATAGTAGCTCCTGAAATTATGCAGCCCCAAAGTAGAGATTCCAAGAATGAGAACTTAAAAACTCAGATGTTGTCAGACCTAGAATCAGAGACCCAGTAAGTCTTCTAACCATCTTTAGAACCTATTTGATTCACACAGCAGCCCCATAATACTTGTGCATCTTCACTAAGTTATTAACTATTTTCCATGGGTTACTTTCTTAATGTGTCACCTATAATGGATGTCCATTCATGGTATGAACTTGTCAGAGTTTCCCAACTCCAAATGCTCCAGTGCATTTAATGGCAGTTAAATCATTTGAGTTGCTGGAATCACGCCATTATGCCTTGTTCTAGATTAATGTACTAAATAATTTACTCGATTGACAAAATTTCTTGTTTGAAAATGGCACATTCAGGGCTTTTATTTTCCAGAATGCAGGTTTACTTTTGATGTCATCAGATTTTAAAAAAAGCAAAGCTAGGAAACGTGTATTAATATTTCAGAATGTTTCATGATTTCATCGTAGTTGAGCCGAGGATAAGTGAGCCTGTGTATTGAACTAAATCAAACAAAAATATGTAGGGCCCGAAGAAGAAGAAGCTAAAATTTGGATGTGTATCTGGACCATTTTCTCAAAGAGGCTATAAATGGGTTTAATAGCCCCCTAGGTTACTGTGACTATTTAAATTCAGAGATGATATTTGCCTTGGACAGATAATGTGACCATAACTTTGAGCAGGGAATAAAGCAGATACAACAGCATACCCAAATCAACCACTTTTACTTAACGTCATAACCTGTTTCATGAATTCAGAGACATTACAGGCCATTTGGTTTAAGATCATCAAGCTGAAATGTTAAAATTGTGTGTGTCGAGAGAGAGAGAGAGAGATGCCTGATGTCCTGTTTTGTCAGGACAGTTCTGGTTATTCAGTAAACACCCTGCTGTGCCAACAGTTTTCTCCAAATCGTTCAAATGTCACAATTTTAACCTTTTCTTTTCAGGAACCAAGTCAGAGATTTCTGTCAGTACTCCACCTTTCCTTTCACATGGTGTTGGTATCCGTTCAATTCCTCTTCTGTGGGCAGAACCTCTTACTCACCCCCTTATTGTCAGCAAACCTAAAGGGAATCTCTCTCGTGCTGTACTGCACTACACCCTGGGAATCAGAAAGCCAGCCACTCACTGACCATTAAGTAGGTTCTCATGTGCCTATCATTTGAGATGGCGGCAAGGTAAGATGCTCCTATCGGAGCTCCTCTGCTCACCAGTTCCCTGTCCATCTCCTTTGTTCTTCTTCTGCTTTCTGCAGTAATTATTTTTTTCCCATTCTCCCCAACACCCCCCTGTACTAAATCCTCATGCACCACACCAACCATACCACAGAAGACTCTGTTTTATGACCAGGAATCACTGTAGCAGTAAGACAATGTCACCCACATCTGGAGAGTTGGCCCATCTTTTTCACGCGAGTCATAAGAATGGACAGTGTGATGTAGAAAATTATTTGTAAATTGAATTTACAAAAACCTTCTCATGATTCAAAATATTTCATGAAGAGATTTCAGTTGGACATCTTAATAGGGTTGCCAACTCTGGTTGAACATATTCCAGGAGTTGGGCATCATTTGACCTCCGAACTTCAACTGCCACGCCACCAGATCCTACCATTGACATGTGTATCATCACTGATCCTCACATTCTCAAGGTTTTTCAAGCTTTGAATTTTGAAAATCTAGGTCTGAAACTTGTGTTCTTTTGGCCAAGTCAGAATTGCTTTGAGTTTTTAGAGGGGTTTTCACCACAAGGCCTAGTAAGTTCTCTCATTCTCTTTTACCAAACTCCCTTTATTAATTACCTACCACACTTCATGTGGTGTCTTGAATGTTTGATTTCTGCCCCATTTTACCATGTCCCATTCTTGGCACACCTTACCACTGAGGGATATTCTGAAATTCATCAGCATCCCTTACACCCATGCTATTATTAAAAGCCTGTTGCGCATCCAACAAGCAGCACCAGTCCATAGCCTGGCCCTGCGCGATTCCTGACATTTGCTCCGCACATGGCAGACAGAATGAAATCAGCGCCCCACTTTATGGGCAGGGACCTGGAGCATCTGCTGGATGGGCTGGTGCAAAGGTGAGAGACCCCCTTCCCTCAGGACCAGCAGTGGAGGCTAAGACACCGGATCATGCCAGCATATAGTTTAAGATGGCGGCAACGTAAGATGCTCCTGTCAGAGCTCCTCTGCTCACCAGTTCCCTTGCCTTCTCCTTTTTGTTCTCCCCCATTTCTGCAGTACTTTTTTTCCCATCCCCCAACACCTGGTTACCCTTACTGAACATACGTCTGTCAGTCTTAACCTACAAGATCCAATTGTACTTGTATGCACAGTATTTTGGAGGAGGCAATTCCAGGCTGCCCTCTATATCTTCTTAAAATCCCTATCGTGTGGAAACAGGCCCTACGGCCCAACAAGTCCACACCAACACTCAGAGCATCCCACCCAAACCAGTCCCTGTATAACTCACCTAATCTACACATCGCTGAACACTGTGGACAGTTTTAGCATGGCCAATCCACCTAGCCTGCACATCTTCGGACTGTTGGGGGAAACTGGAGCACCCAGAGGAAACCCACGCAGACACGGGGAGAATATGCAAACTCCACATAGATAGTCGTCCGAGGGTGGAATCAAACCCAGGCCCCTGGTGCTGTGAAGCAGCAGTGCTGACCACTGAGCCACCGTGCCACCCAGATGAAAAAGTGTTTCCTGATTTCTCTTCTGAATAGTGTAGATAAATTCTAAGATTCTGACTCATGACTCTTGGATTCCCCACCACACGAAATAGTTGCTTTGCACGAACTGTATTGAGTTTTAAGAACACAATGTTTACTTGGAAGCTCCTGAGACACTAACTGCAATTTAAAATCAGAGTCTTCTTGACATAGTCTCACTGCTTCACTTAGAGCCCAAGGCCTAATAGAGATTATAGAACCATACCACTTTAGCTGGACTTTTGGTGCATTCTATGGCCAAAAGTGATCTGGCTCATTTTTTAGACTGCTGCATGCCTTTCCTTTGAGTCCTGTGACAGTGTTACAGCCCTGTGGAAATGGGCGTAATAAGATGTTAAAAAACAAAGTTTTCTGATGCAGTTGTCATTCAAAAGCATGCAGAAGCTAACTCTTTACCCATTCAATTTGGCAATTTCTAAACTCACCATCGCTGAAATTCCTGTACTCGATTATTCTGGAGTAGGTAATTAGGGTATTCCTTGACTAAAGTTATGACAAACTTGTACGCTTTCCAGTTTCGTTGTAAGTGGATCCAATTGCTTCTATTGGACTTTTAAAAGCTTTTCTCAGTTGTGAGCACTTTTTGGAGAGGGCTCAAAAATATTTGTTTAATTTTCACTTTTTTCTACCAATATGATAAATGTACCCGTTTTAACCCTGATTAAATGCACAATTTATTTGCCGAAGAACATTAAGACTTATGATCAAGATCGCGATCAGATCCAAAGCTCCAGCTAGTAGGAGTGCAAAGGAACAATAAATTGAATTTATAGCCATTGATCAAACTTAGGTTAGGTTACCTCATTACAGGTTTGCCATTTGCATGCCAAGTTTCTGCTCGCATCTCAAGAAGACAAAGTCTCGCATACTCAAAGTTAGCAAACAGGCTGATCCAGAATGAAGGGGGGAGTTTTGCAAGCCCCAAGTGGCAGGAGTGGAGGTGGGGAGAAGCTGGTAAAATAACAAGGCACCATCCTAATATAGAGCTAACACAATGTGGAGCTGGAGGAACACAGCAGACCAGGCAGCATCAGAGGAACAGGAAAGCTGACGTTTCGGGTCACGACCCTTCTTCAGAAATGGGGAGGGGGAAGGGGGCTGGGAAATAAATAGAGAGAGGAGGGATGGGGCTGGGGAAGTTGGGTTGAATGGTGATAGGTGAGTGCAGGTAGGCAGTAATGGGGATTGGTCAGTGGGATGGTTGGGGAGGATAGGTGGGAGAGAAGGTGGACACGTTGTGTCAGGTCAAGGAGGTGGGGATGACAGGGTGACAAGGCATGACATGTCCATTCTGGGCCTCGTCCAGTGTCACAATGATGTCACCCTCAAACTGGAGGAGCAACACTTCATATTCCACCTTGGGAGCCTGCAGCCCAATAGACTAAACGTGGATTTTACCAGTTTTAAAACCTCCCCACCTCCAGCCTCATCCCATGACCAACCCTCCTTCACTTCCCCGTCCCCTTGACCTGACACAACCTGTCCATCTTCTCTCCCACTTATCTTCTCCTCCCACCTCACTGACCAATCCCCACCGCTCCCTACCTGCACTCACCTATCACCATCCCACCTACCTTTCCCAGATCCACCCCTCCTCTGTCTATTTATGTCCCAGCTCCCTTCCCCCTCCCCATTTCTGAAGAAGGGTCCTGTCAACTTTCCTGTACCTCTGATGTTGCCTGGCCTGCTGTGTTCCTCCAGCTCCACACTATGTTATCTCTGACTCCAACATCTGCAGTTCTTATAATCTCTGAGTGAGTTAAAACTGTCCTATTTTAGGGCTTGATATCTCCACTAAGCAGAGGCAGGCTTCTTCAAAGAGGTGGTAAGCCAATTTGCATTAGCATCATGTTAAGAGCCATTTTATTGAGCTGCTGACATCTTGCCAAGAGCAAGGTGACAACTCACACCACATGGGGAAGCCACCTGCTGGAAAGAAGTGGCTGGGCTGTCAGACCCAAAGGCTCCTTGGTCTACAGGAGGGCTCCAGACAGAAGGATTTCCCCTTCAAACCACAGTCCCCTAAATTTTTATCTCAAATTTCCTTACCTGGAGCTTCCCTGATGTCTACTGTCTGCCTCAGCAGCACCATCCCTCCTGGTGGTTCAAATAAGTCTTTCATGTGGCTCGCCCTCTGATTGATGCCCACCAGTTATCATCAGATGCCAGAACTGCAGGCAGCAAATGCGGGCTCTGACACTGGGGTCTTGAAGTAAAATTCCGCCCAAAAATGAGTCTGCTACTTTGTCGCCTAACTCGGCCCCTGCTCCAATGTGCAGTCAGTTGCGTTACAGAGACTTGACAACTTTGCATTGAAGCAAGTGGGAAATTCTAGCAGTTGTTCAAAAATTGCAGAGTAAAAGGCTGCTCTGCTTCCTGGGTCATGAGAATGGTGCAGGCCTAGACCCTATTGTACTCAGGGAACATGGTAATGGAGTGGTTATGTCACTAGAGAAGCAATCCAGCGACCTGGACTAATAATCCGGAAAAATATAAATTCAAATCCCTGCATTGTAATTTGAAAACTTAACACCATAAAACCTAGAAGCAAACAGAGCCCCTTCAGCCCATCGAGTCTGCACTATTATTCAGTGAGATTATGGCTGATCTGATAATACTCAATTCAATTTTCCCCATAACCCTTGTTCCCCTTATTGATGAAAAATCAGTCTATCTCAGCCTTGAATACACTAAATGACCCATCTCAATAGCCCTTTGGGGTAAAGAATTCCACAGATTCAATATCCTCAGACGGGAGAAATTCCTCCTCAGCCCTGTCTTTAATGTGCAACCCCTTATTCTGAGATTATGCCCTCTAGTCTTAGACTTTCCCACAAGACAAATTGACCACATCTACCATGTCGAGTCCCCTAACTTCAATAGTAAATCAGGAAGTAAAATCTGGTATCAGTCAAAGTGGCTATGAAGTCAGTGGATTTATGCTACTTCAGTCTCATACCAATATGTTTGACTGTTAATTCCCTAGCGTTGGATAGGAGAATCAAGTGGAGCTTCAGGTGGGGACAGTTACTGAAAAAAAAGGGGATTCAATGGTATCTGGTTTATTTCTGAGCATTCGTTGTTTGTCTTTTTCGTCCTCTCTTTTTACTCCTCGCACTTGAGCTTTCATAAGGATTTGTGCCAATTGTTAATTATTTCTAGATTCTGCTTCCAAATCCCTTAACTGGCATCAATAGGTTTGCCAGTGGAAATCTTCCAAGTTGGCATGTTCAGAGAAAAAAAAATCAAAGATGCATTTAAAGGGAAGCTAGATAAGTACTTAAGGAAGAAAGGTATTGAAGGGTACAGTTATAGGGCAAGATGAACTAAGGTAGTTAAATATGAACATTGTAATTCAATGTAACCTGGGAAGGAAGGGTCAGGAAGGGAAATGGCAACAGGTCAGCTTACCAGAGAAATAGTTTGTTCCACCTCACTAGGACCTGTGCCCTCATATCTGCAGAGAGAACTCACTTGGTCAGATGTTAGTTACACTGGCAGTGCACCACTTTCCTTAGGCAGCTGCCTTCAGCACAGCCCCAGTGACTCCCCCTATCAACTGTGATTATCTAACTAACCACTGCAAATTGGTATGGTACTGAGAGAGTGCTGCAATGGCAGAAGTGCCATATGGACCTTAAATCAAGACCCTGACTGCTCATATTAAAACATGTCATGGTAATACCTTGAAGAAGAGCCAGGCAATTATTCCTTGCTCTGCTAGACTGATACTTATTTTCAATTACCATCACTAAAACAGATGCTTTGGTCATAATCACATTGCTGTTTTTGGGGGGTTGATATGTGGAGATTGGTTGCTATATTTCCTACATTTCATGAACGGCCATTGGATAAAGATATTTAATTGGCTGCACGGCATTTGGGCATTCTGTGGTCCTAAATCCAAGCCTTTATTTCTTTCTTTAGCCTGAAAAATTCCTCAGAGGCATCTGAATCAATGAAGAGACCTGGTTAAAGGCAATGCTTTCTTCTCCCCATCCTTCTTGGACTCTTGTGTCGCCATCTTCCCCCTCTCTGCATAAGAAAGGCATTCCAGTGCCTATCGATAACCCTATCGCAGGTGTCTGCAACGCAGCTATGCCCCGTTTAAGACAGTGCCAACCAGTTTGTTAGTCTCTGGCATAGCTACATGGGAATGATATGGTGACCTGCTTTGTCCTTACTAGGTCAGTCGTAAAAGGTGTAACAATCATACAGTAGATAGATTAGCACAGCGACAGTAACAGTCAGCTGAGGCCTGTGGGAGCACTGCCCTGTCAGAGATACCGTCTTTACGATGAGACTTTAAAATGGAGGGCTTGTCTGCTTGGGGAATTGGAAATATCCAATATTTTGAAAATGAGAAGGGTGAGTTCATCCCGACATTCTGGCCAATATTTATCCTTCAATCTACTGCATACAAAAAAGATCATACGATCTTTGTCATGGTGCCATTAGTTGATGTTTGCTGAGCCTGCTGGTTGTCACATTTCCTACATTCCAATAGTGATTACACTTCATAAAGTACTTCATTGGCTCTAAGCTGCTTTGAGATACCCAGTAGTTGCGCTTTATAATTGCAAGCCTTTGTTTCTTCTTTTGTATGTCCTTGCACTCACTGCATTATTTATCTACAAGGATAATATTACAGAGTTATCCCAAACATGACTGTCCTGACAATCACAGTGAGCAGCAACACTTCAGCTCCAGCGAGATCTGGAGGTTGGCATTTGTCAATGGACAAGTGTGAGCATCTCAAAGCATCTTTCCCTTATGTTGTGCCGTTTACTTCCAGATCTCACTCCACATTCACTCTGGTCAGGCTGCTATTTAGATGGAAAATTGAATAAGTTGTATTTGAGATTCAGGAAGGATTCTGGACTATTTTGAACTTTGAAACCTAAGTCCCATTGATTCACAATTTATATGGCTCCACAAATACTGGCCAACACCCCAGCTACTCATCCCATTGAGAATTGCTTCCTTGTGAATTTTGACAGTGTGTCATATGAGCTTTATTGCCCTTATCCTAAGTTTTAACAAATGTCATTCAAATATTGTTGTAATGTTGCTCTAAACTAAGTCTTCAGACAGCCAGTGCTCAATGAGCATGTATGGGCTACCTAGACACTTGGTCAGCATAATGTACAAAATTGGCTTGACGGTAGGAGCAGAGGGTGATGGTAGAGGGTTGTTGTCATTCAAACTAGAGGCCTGTGACCAGTGGTGCGCCCAGTGCTGGGTCCATTTTCGTTCATCATTTATATAAACAACTTGATTGAGAATCTAGGAGGCATGGTTAGTAATTTTGTGGATGACACCAAAATTGGTGGTGTAGTGGACAGTGAAGAAGGTTACCCCAGAGTATTATAGAATCTTGATCAAATGGGCCAGTGGGAAAAGGAATGACAGATGGAGTTTAATTCAGATAAATAGGAGGAGTTGCATTTTGGTAAGATAAACCAAGACAGGACTTACACAGTTAATGGCAGGTCCCTGGGGAGAGTCATTGAACAAAGAGACCTAGAGGTTCAGGTCTGTAGCTCTTTGAAAGTGGCTTTACAGGTAGACAGGGTGATGAAGAAGGCATTCGGCACACTTGCCTTCATTGGTCAAAGCATTGAGTACAGGAGTTATCATCAGCTGTCAAATCTGCAGGTTATAAAATTCCTTCCTTAAACTTCTCTAGCTCTCAAACACTCTTTTCTGCTTCAAATTAAATCTAACACTTGCAAAAAAAAAATCTTTTTGTCATCTGCCTTAATACTTCCTTATGTGCTTTGGTATCAAGTTTTGCTGAAAAAATGTTTTAGACTTTTTTTTAGTCAAAGGTGCTCCATGAATGCAAGTTGTTGTTGTATTGTTGAACTATTTTTGAAGTCAGGGTTGTAGTCTCACGATAATAGGTCAGCCATTTAAGACTGAGAGGGGGAGAAATTTCTTCACTCAAAGGGTTGTGGACCATTGGAATTCTCCACCTCAGAGATTGTAGATGCTCAATCATTGACAATATTGAAAACTGAGATTGATAGATTTTTTTCGGTGAATCAAGATAAATGGGAATAAGGCAGGAAAGTGGAGTTGAGGTAGAAGATCAGACATGGTCTTATTGAGAAGTTATGCAGCGGCACAGGCCCATATGGCCTAGTGTAGCTCCTGATTTTCACGTTGCTATAGAGTGTCACTGCTAGACCTAAACCTGTCCTCACCTAACATCTACTCGTGTGTTCTTTCAGCTGTGGCTGCTGAATACTGCTCACGTGCAGAGAACCTTGGATAATGTTGCTGTCCCTAATCCACGATGTTAAGAGCAATTATGAGTATATTACACTCACCTTGTTATATTCGAAACATCCAGAATTGCTGAAGTATGAAACAGATTTTTGGATGATCTTGAGTTCACAAAGCGTGGATTATAGGAGGCTAACTAAGACTGAGTTGAAGTAGTCAACTCTAGAGAAGATGATGTCATGAATAGCAGTGCAAGTTCTGTAATTTGTACTGTCTGCCCCAGAGCACATCAGTTAATTTTTTAGAATGGTAGCCATTCCTACAATCGTGATTTTTTTTTCACCAGCTGTACTCTGCTGTTGTGCCACGTAATATAGTGCAGCAAGGTGACACATCAGTTGTTTGAAAATAAATATCTTTGACCTTGTGGCTTCGGAACTTTCAATACGGTGAATCATCTGTTACAGAAACTTCAACTATTTAAATTTTCAATTTCCTTCTTTATGGTGGATAGTTTTTGCTTCATGAATCATAAACATAATCTGTAATTTTGCTGAAATCATATTTTTACTAACGTACATTTAATCAGAGACACGGGTTTCCAGATAAATTTACGATTGACTTTTCTCATCATTTCTCTGCTTTTTATGACATCAAGAAGTTAATTTAATGAAGTTAGGCTTGCAGCAATGAACTTCACCTGCCAAGATTACGTTCATCCGGATTTGCTGGTTGTTCACATTAATATGACAACAACAACCCACATTTACATAGTGTTAACTTAGTAAAACATTCCCAGTTAGCCCACAAGATTTCATGCAAATTGACAGGGAACCACATAAATGGGACAGGCATCTAAAATCTTGATCAAAGAGGTAGGTTTCTAAAGAGCAACATCAAGAAGAAGAAAGAGGTGAAGATAATTAGGGAGGAAGCTATAAAGGTTTGGGCCCAGGCAGTGGTGTATACAGGTACCAATGGTGGAGAAAATCTGGGATGTGTGAGATCCCAGAATTAAAGAACTACAGAATGTCAGTCGAAGGGAGGTGGAAGTGTGTGCCATGGAAGAGATTTGAATAAAACATCATTAACTGGAGACATTACTGGTTCAGAAGCTGACATAGATTCCAAATGTTCTCATGGGGTGACATGTGAACAAGACATGGTATAAGTTAGACCGTGGCTGGAGAGATATAATGAGATGAGTTATACAGAACATGCAAGTTGGGAGACCAGCCAGGACTGTAAGGAATGCTTTGAACTAAATAAGTACAGAGATTTGGAGAGGGAGTGATATATTGCTAATGTCATTGGTCTAGCAATCCAGAATCCCAAGTCGATGTTCTGAGAACATGGGTTCAAATCCCACTTGGTGGAGATGTTAAACCTTGAATTCAATAAAAGTCTGGAATAATAAAAGCTTGTCCAAGGGCAACCATGTAAACACTGTCAATGTTGGTTAATAATCCATCTGGTTCACTGGAGTCCTTTAAATTCCTGTATGTGACTCCAGATACGCAGCCCTGGGAAGGACAATAAATGCTGGCTGAGCCAATGATGTCTGCATCCTGTGAATAAATATGAAAAAACAACTACATAACTAACAATGTTGGATTTGATTCAGGTGGCCCAGTTATTAACAATAATTTTTCTTTGAAGATTATTGAGACATCACAACTGAGATATGACAGTATATTACAATAAACAGATTCGTCATGAAAATGCTCCATAGGAAAATTGTCAAGTGTAATTAGCTTCCTGGGGAAAATATGAGATCTATGAATACCTCCCCAGTCCTCAAAGTTTGTCCACAGTCTGCAAGATACACATCAGGAATGCGGCGGAATGGCTTCTACTTGATGGATGAGTGCAGCTCCAATAACACTTTTTTTTATTTATTCATTTGGGAGATGTGGGTGTTGCTGGCTGACCAAATTCTATTGCCAGTACCTAGCTTCCCTTGAGAAGGTGGTGGTGAGCTGCCTTCTTGAACCACTGCAGTCCTCCTGCTGTGGGTTGACCCACAATGCCATCAGGAAGAGAATTCCTAGATTTTGACCCAGCGGCAGTGAAGGAATGGCAAAATATTTCTACGTCAGGCTGGTGAGTGACTTGTAAGGGAACTTGAAGGTGGTGGTGTTCCCATGTATCTGCTTAAAGACCTCAAAGACAAAGCAGCCACATGTTCAACACCTCATTCACCATCGTAGATGTTCAATCCTCCACCAATACCCAGGACCAGGGACAAAAATTTGCCCTTGGCCTGGCCCCTATGCTCTTGGTCTGGGAACAGTGGGCCTGCTCCTGATCTGGTCACAGCTATATCACCCTCAACCCAAACCCAGCAACCATGTCCCATCCTGGCCATGCACAGCAGGCCCTGCAGAGTCCAGAGACCTGGGTTATTTTGCCCTGATACACCTCGCTGTCTTGGGCGTTACCACCAACGTATATTGGCAGCTGTATGTGTCATCTACTTCAGCAAATTGCCAAGGGTCCTTCAACAGCAACTTGCAAAAAAGTCCACAGCTTCCACTGCCTAGAAGAATAAAGAGAGCAGATATTTGGCAACACCACCACCTGCAAGCTATCCTCCAAACCACATAACATTCCCACTGCTCCTGTCACTGGACCAAAACGCCAATCCCAAACAGTGCTAATGGTGTACCTGCTCCAGATGAACTGCAGCAATTCCGGAAAGAGTGCACATCATTACCTTCTCAGGGTCAATTGTGGCACAAATTCTAAAATTACCACAGCTGCTTAAATCTTATAATCAGGAAAATAAATGTAAATGATATTCAAGAAGACTGCACTATCCTTTTAGAAAGAAATCTACAGTTTGGATTAAATACTAACTCCTTCACATGAAACAAATCCCTACATTATTGTTTACTATATCATGAATATCATTTTCAAGTCCCTCTGATACAGTTATAGCTTTTCAGAGAAAAATGCGAGTCAAAAGGCTTAAATAGGTTGCCTATTTCCTCTTTGAGCTAGTATTTCCAAAGTAAAATGGCCTGATTTTCACTCACAAAGTGGACGGCTTGAGTCAAGGAATTTCCCAGCTCAGCTCTGAATGGCAAGATCTTTGCCTCAAATGCAGAACAGTGGTGACCAAAGGGGGGCTCTGAGTGCTGAAGCAGGCGGATTAAAAGGTGTGACTTGATTCTCTGGGACTTCGTTTAAGTCCTCTTCTATCACAGTCCATCAACCCAACCAATAATTCTTATCCTTTTCACCCATCCAAAATGGCCTCTTCTTCATGCTCTCTCTCTCAAATCATGCTCCCCACCCAGTCACATGGTGCATTATAACCTCCATGCAAAATTAACTAAACTAAATTCCATGCTGAATCATGCCCATCATGTCCCACGCCCACCGAGCCTTGGCCTACGCGCCATGATAATTCACCAATGGACAGTTCTCAAGAGCCATGTTGACGTGAAATAAAATAATGTTCTAAATATTTAGGAACAAAAACAAAGTTGCTGGAAAAGTTCAGCAGGTCTGGCAGCATCTGTGAAGGGAAAAACAGAGTTAGTGTTTCGGGTCTAGTGACCCTTGGACTCTGTTTTTAATTTCACAGACTCCCAGCCTTGGTGTGGACTCAGGCTCGCAGCCTCAGTGTGGGCTTGGACTCAGGCTCCCGGCCTCAGTGTGGGCTCGGGCTCCTGGCCTCAGTGTGGGCTCGGGCTCCAGGCCTCAGTGTGGGCTCAGGCTCCCAGCCTCGGTGTGGACTCGGACTCGGGCTCCCAGCATCAGTGTGGACTCGGACTCGGGCTCCAGGCCTCAGTGTGGGCTCAGACTCCCGGCCTCAGTGTGGACTCGGGCTCCCGGCCTCCATGTGGATACAGGCTCCCAGCCTCGATGTGGACTCCGGCTCCCGGCCTTGGTGTGGACTCGGACTCGAGCTCCCGGCCTCAGTGTGGACTCGGACTCCAACTCCCGGCCTCGGTGTGGACTCGGACTCGGACTCGGACTCCCAGCCTCGGTGTGGACTTGGACTCAAGCTCCTGGCCTCGGTGTGGACTTGGGCTCCCGGCCTCAGTGTGGACTTGGACTTGGACTCCCAGCCTCAGTGTGGACTTGGGCTCCCGGCCTCGGTGTGGGCTCAGGCTCCCGGCCTCAAGGTGAAACCCAGCACGGTCTGGGTTGGAAGGACTGTTATTCTGAACTCTTATTTCTCTATTTTGAAAATTTATTATTGGACTTTTAATTTCATTTCCAACTTTTTTACCCTAAGAACTATTACTTAAGAATCTGTACCTAGGTACCTTGGTACCTGAGATGGTTGTGTAAGTGGCAAACGTTTCGCTGTGCCCTTTGGGTTCTTGTGACAGTAAAGCTAATTCTAATTCTGATCCTAAACTGCTGTTGTAATAAATGGGACAACATTTTTCAACTCTACTGGCATAGGCAAGCTTTTTTACCCAATTTATAGAGGGCTGGGTCTTTAAGTATCTTTACAGCTTGAGCTTTATCATTGATACAAGCACGCTGTGTTTTTAAAAAAAGGATTTTGGATTTCAATTAGTTGACAGCTGGACAGTTCCACAGACCTTATTTCATGAAAGGAGGAGCTGGTGGTGATGGGTTAGGGTTATCCAACCCTCATGAGCATTTACATCTCCTCCATAAAGTCATGAGTTCCGCACTGTGGGAGACTCCTGTTACAGTGAAAATGAGTCTATTTGAACACAATACCGAGTTCAAATAGAGTTGATGATCTTAGGTTTGGGAAGGGGGTGGGATATGACACACACACGGGGGAAACCTATGTAAATGGGATTTGTCGGAAATGGGGATAGGACCTCCAGATGTGGGACCTGCCCACCATATTTAAGATACATGAGTAAATGCAACTCTGCAAAGGTCTGGCCCAATGTCACGCAATTATAGCTGGTTGCCTATTGGATTATTCCCACTGCAGTAGCAGACTTGCACAAGGAGCTAACCTCACCTTTGCTTATCTCGTTTCACTTGTGGGGTTTCATGGCTAACAAGTTGTTCGGTAATTACTGCGAAATCTCCATCAGATCACATTTTCATGACCCAAGTCGTGTCAAAGAGTAAATAACTCATAGCAAAGTCATAATTCATAAGCATCAGGCAGAACGTGAATAATTTCCTGCCAGACCAGTCCATTCCAGCTTCACTTTACGCTTTTATGTAAATTATATTTATTTTATGCCAGCTGCACTCCATAAATTTTCTATAATGATCATGAAATGCTTTTTATTCCTTTCTTCCTCCCTTTCTCCCGAGACTTGGGAAATTTGTTACTGAATACCTCAGAACTTGACGTGCCACTGTAATGTTAATTGAATGTAACAATAACCCTGCTCAATTGCCACGTTCACTAGTTAATGTGAGGATATGTGACACTGATAATTACCACAATAGTCAGCTTACATTTCTACCAGACATAGGTTAACAGATTAACCAACAGGCAGTTCTGACTTTTATGCATTAAACCTAAAATTACTGTAGGAGAAGGAAAGATTTTTCTCTTTGCTTGTAACAGATGCAGGGAAAATTACCATCCTGTGCAAAAGGATTAAGAGAACAAGTTGGTTGTTGTATTTTCTAGTTGCTGGATTTTGTTCTTTACACCTCCAGCTTTTACTTTGGGAAAACTGAAAGTGTCAAGATGTCAGTTGTTGACAATTTGACAGGGAAATTGAACAGGAGATCTCAGCAGTTGTTCCTCTGCCCATAATCACCATTCCCACCACTCCGCACCCCGCATCACCACCAGCTCCTCCTTTCATGCAACGGTCCTGCTGCATCAGGTTGACCTCCAGTGCACTGCAATGGCACATTCTCATAACTCACCATTCAAAACTTCATGGAAGAGAGTGGATGGGTGATAGCTCCAGGCGAATGCTCAGGAGACACAGGCCCAGTCCCACTAGGGCAACTGAATTAAGTCTGGAATGGAGAGATGACCTCAGCAATGGTAACCATCATCAAATGCTGTAAGAACCCATCTGATTCGCTAATTTCACTTCAGGAAGGAAATCCGCCATCCTTACCTGGTCTGGCATACATGTAACTCCAGACCCACAGCCATGTGGTTCGCTCTTAACCATCCCTTGAAATGGATGCCTAGTCACTCAGTCCAAGGGCACAGAGGGATGGGCAAAATATGCTGGCCTTACTCACATCATAAATGAAAACGAAGTCAGAGCTGAATGACTTTGGACTGCAGTTTTGGCTGCTAATACTCCAATTCTGGTGTCTTCAGGAATGGAAGGTTATTCCCTGGGACACTGAGAAAACTCATGGGGACTGTAAAATATGTATTTATGTTATTTTCTAATATACATATCTATTAGTTTTATCAGTTAATCCAAATACTTAGGAAATACATCTAAAAGCAGCATTGGCATCCAAAGGAGGGTTGGGCAAACCAGAAGATTTTTTTTACAAAATTAAGCAATACTCTTAGAAAAGTAAGCTTGAATCTTGAAACAAGAATCCGTGTACTAAATTGTCACCCTGATCTGTAATTAGTTCTGGAGGTCAAGTTTGGATTATTAGGGAAAACGAAGAAAGGAAAATCACCAGCTTTGAAGTGAGGTGCTCAAGAATGATCCTGAAGGTGAGCTGAATGGAGAGAAGAACTAATGAAGGAGTACTGACTGAGGCAGGAAAAACAAAAGAACTTTTAAATAATATTAATAGAAGACAAATGAAGTTCTTCAGACATGTTACTCATGCAGAAGTTGAAGTGTCTAATCACCGCTGGAAGCATTAACAGAAGAGCAAGAGATCAACAGTGGAGGAAGGATTTAGACAACATTAAAGACTGATAGAGTCAGGACTCCAACAATGAGGTAATCCATTGTTGCTGTTATCGGTACATTTGGAAGATCGTGTCACCTATGGCACTCATCATGACACTTAGATGATGATGAATTATAGTAATACCGGAGCTTGGGGAAATAGAATGTGGTTGAAATGTAATGTCCAAATGGTTATCAAAAACACTTTTCACTTTCCAATTGGCGTGAGAAGACAAAGACAGACGGTGGTTGATGAAGGGATAGGATTGTAGTGCTAAAGTTTATAGAATCCCTACAGTGCAGGCGTAGGCCATTTAGAGCATCAAGTCTACATGGATCTGCCAAAGAGCATCCCACCCAGACCTACCCCATCTTTGTAACCCCACACTTACCATGGCCAATCCACCGATCCTACACATCGTTGGATGGTGGGAGGAAACCCACACAGACACAGGGAGAATGTGCAAACTCCACACAGACAGTCACCTAAAGTTAGAATTGAACCTGGTCCTCTGAGGACGCAGTGCTAATCACTGAGCCATCATACCACCCCTATTACTTGACTAGTAATTCGAGTCTCAGACCAATGGTCAAAATCCCATGGTAGAAGCTGGGGAGTTTAGATTCAAATAAAATATTCTCGAATAATTAGGAAGAAAGCTAGTGACCATGCAAGCTCCAAATGTCATACGAAACACAACTCGTTCGCAAATACTTTGTCAGAAGAGAAACTTGTGATTCCTTGTTCAGTCTGGCCTACAATTGACTCCATACTGCAGCAACTTAACCAGCTTCTGAAATGGCCTGGAAAGACACTTTTTTAAGGAATAAATAAATGAATTAAAAAGTTTTTAAAAAATGAGTGTGTCAGATGACCAATGGCAGAAGTGGAGAGAACATATGATGAAGCAACCCAAAATACTTTCAGCCAAATTTAGCTGCAGTAGATTGAGCAACAAATTGTCAGACTCTGCAGCTGATGAACGCTGTATTACTAACAGTCGTTCCAACAATTGCAGAAGAGCAGACAGAATGCAAACATCAGAGTAAGACATTTTCTTGTTCCAGGAACTACTGTCTGGTGTCTTCTACTTTTAACTCCAATATTTACACTTCTGAAATGATCATAAATGACTCAAACAATTTTTACAATTATTTTTCAAGTTGGCCTGTCAGAAAAAGCTCAGCATAGTGTTTGCTTTTTGTTAAAACCGAAACAGATTCTGGCAGGAAAGGATGATTTGCTTGTGTGTGTTTTTGACCCTCAATTTGTCTTTCACAAACTATAGCCGGGATTTTGTCAGTGCAATGGACACAGGATGGGAAGCAGGAGGGTTGGAAGAAAAGCATTGGGAAGGAAGCAGTCTAGCCTGTGTCCTTCATTGAGATGCTGGAATACAGAAGGAAGATATGAAAATACCTTGAGGAATTCTCTGCCTCATAGGGTTGATTGTTTAGACATCAAATATTTTCAAGATTGAGATTTATACCTTTTTGGACACAAGGGAATCAAGAGATTTGGGAATAAGATAAAAAAACACAGCTGAGGCAGAAAATCAGGCATGACCGAAATTACAGAACAGGCTCGAGGACCATATATCCTACTGCTGCTCCTATTTCTGATGGTCCAGCATCTCTCCCAGGCATTCACTTACCTGTCTGCTAGTCTCCCCTACTCTTCTCTTTCCTTCTAATTTTTCCCAACCAACCTCTATAATTCAGTGTTCCCCATTGACACCATGTTATCAACTCAGCTCAAATAATTGGCATCTCTGGAGCTTATCATCACTTTCCAAAAACGGGCAGCTGCCCAACAGTGCTCAGCATTTGATGGCAGCTTGCCATTTCAGTGAAAATAGCCTGAACATCTTACCAGCTACATAGGGCTCTGCCATCACCTACTAACCGGTTCAATCACCCATAATCAGAATATGAACACTATGTTGTGTAGAATTATGCAATTTTTATACACCTTTGCTTTTTAATTTTTGAGCTTCATATCATTTTGCACTTTCCCAGAGATCTCACAATGCAAAAGCAGGCCATTCAGCCCTCAGGGTAGTGCCTGTGTTTATGTTCCACAAGAATATCTGTCTGTTCTACATCTGCAATACTATCAGCATATCATTCTATTCTTTTTTTACTAATGTACTTAATAGCTTGTCCTTAAATGAATGTATATTCTTCTCCTCAACTACTCCTCAGGGTCACAAGTTTCAAATTCCAAGCATTCTTTGGATAAAGATAGTTTCCTTGAATTCCCTATTGGATGTATTTGTAACTAATGTATATTTATCACCCCTAGTTTGATCTCTCCATAAGTGACAATATTTATCTATCTATATCAAACCTTGTTGTAATCTTAAGGAGCCTGCATGAACAGTAACAGGTAGTTCCCTGAGGCACTTCCTTGAATATTGTCACTATCTCAAGTAGTTATCCTGGCCCCAGGAAAACCCAGCCGATTAGAACAGTACATTTTCTTCCTGCATAGTTCCAAGTCTCTTAATCTAGCTCATTGTGCAGTAACAACCTGAATAATCAAGTGAAAAAAATTATAATGTTGTGCAAACAATCCTGAACTGTTCTCAAGAAGACAATCACTACGGACGCATTACAAATTAAAACAGAAAAACAGTCAGACATTAAGCAAATTAACGTGTTACAGTACAAACAATCGGAAAATATTTTGCTTGCAAAGATGGAAATTAGATACTGATTTTTCACACTGATGAAGTAATGGTACAATATTTTCTGATCCAATATTCTTTGTGGAAGTCTTGCCTGTCGTGACAACATTTTAGAAAGTCAGGTGCAGGGATCTGCACCATTTCCTAAACATTAGTAATTGTTCTTTTCTTGGTGAAAAGACATGATTGCACCCCTAAAGAAATTGCTGAATGGTGTTGGACCAAAATGCTGGTGTAAGAAGCCTGTATTCTGGAATGTGTGCTATGAAAGATGGATTACTTAACAGCTATCAAAGAAAATGGAGGTCAGTAATTCTCATGTTTGCTGTTTGCTACACCTTCTGGGCATCTCTTGGAAGGACAAAATAATGATTGTAGCCTCTCCAAGGCAAAGGTAGCAAATGTGTTGACGTTCATCCTGCAGTTTTGACCTTACTGGCATTGACATGTTCACATCAAGATAGATGTGTACCCAACGATCTTCTATATCAAAACCATAGGACCAGTAGGACCTCGAAAGCTTCAAGAATGCTTGCACATTTGACATGAAGATCCTAGACATTGATTTTCACATCTGGAAGATAATAGCTGACTACAGATGAAACTGGTTACCCTTGATCTTAATGAATGGTGGAGCAGGCTTGAAGGGCCAAATAGCCCACTCCTGTTCTTCAGTCATATGTCCTTAACACTGTGGCCAGTATGCATCATCATGACAAGCAGTGGTACTGTTGCTTGGCAACAGGTGCCAATGCTGAAAGTTATAACTTACAATGACACCAGGCAACCACTTCATGTGTGGCACAATGGGCTGAACCTACCTCTTCATGAATGGTCTTTATGGCCATCAGCACAAATGACAATCTGAAACTGCAGTGCCCATTAGATTGAATTTGGATGCCCATCAGCTGAGCCTGAGAGAAGGATGTCGAAAATGATGGTGATGCCAGACTCTGAATCCATTTGGGTCCAGAACCCCTTGTTGCAAGAGGTTGCAGAAACTGTTGATGGACCAAATGTGATCATTAGGTGTGCACAGCAGCCAAGAATAAAAATAGAAGCATTGATTTTAAAAAGTTCAAAAATTTTCATCAAAATACACAGAACAGAAAGTTCTCAGTCAGAAAAATAGCCGTATCGGAAAAGCACCGACTTTCTTGAATAACCTCTGACATGAAGGGGTTTCATTAAACGCATCCCCCAATGTTGAATTACCTAGCATTTCCTCTTGGCTTGGTGTTAAGATGTTCATGTTCTGAGAGCATTGCTCTCCCTCAGACAGCCAAATTAAGTTTTATTCAGAGTAGTCTTCCAGCAGCATTTCTGTCATAGCAAGAATCAAAAGTGATCAGGTTTAAAGGATGAAAAATCCTTGATCAGTCAACTATAGCAGCTCAAAGAGGGATGTTGTCCTGGAATGCAACGTGTTTCAAGCCTTTGAAAACAACATTTAAAAAATGGATGCCAATGTATATTTTCTTTATCTCAGAGCAATGCAGAGATAAAACCAGTTTCAAAGTGTGCAAGAGATTTATTTACAAGACTTCCAAAATGTATCTGAAATCACAAAATGTCCGTTCCCATGCTTACAGCTCACTTTGATTAGCTTCTGTGGTAGCTGTTTACTTTGTTCTGAGTCCATGCCCATGATAAAGTAATCAAGAACTGTGAGCATAGATCAGTACAAGTGTGTCATAATCAAACATAGAATAATTGAATACTACAGATACATGAAAAAGGTAAAATAACTGCACAGAGGCTGGTATCTTTTCACCCTTCATTTGCTTGTGCACAGTGCACTGGCTGTGGTAAGCCAATGCAGAGTCAGGCCCCTGAACTGAGGAAATTGTAAATCTCCTCTTTATATATTTTTATTTTCTTTAGTCATGTGATCTGAGGAGATTCTCACCTCCTGGCTGCTTTTTTTGCCCTTTTCTCTCCTTTGTGCACGTGCAGGCGTGAGACATAGTAAAAAAAAACAGGTGTGCAAATAACATTGTTAACATACCACCACCAGGAAAAACACCGATGTGACCAAAGGATCAGCATCAAGCAGAGGCCCTAGGGGCAACACCTATGTGAAAGAAAAAGTGAGGGGGGTAGGTGTATGGGGATCAAATCAAAATAGAATTTGTAGGGGAAATAAAGCACCACAATCTTCTATTTATGTTGGTCAGCCAGGGCTTCCTGATTGGCTTAGGTTAACAACCATAATCAACAGTCTTGTAGTCAACAAGATCCACCTGGTTCCAATCACTGCACAGGGAAAGGGGCATAAAACCTACAAGAAAATGGCATTAATAGTATGCAGAGATGCTACGACAATTGCCTTGTATAAAGGCACTCTGACATTTCTGCCTCATTTTGTTGCACCAGAACTTTTTTCTATATTCCACAGGTGACAGTAAGAAGATTAATGCCTGGGCCATAACATAACACATCTAGTATTTAATAATAATTAAAAAGCTATAATGTGGAGGATTAAACTTGCAGCTGGAACAATAAAAAACATTTATATAATTCCTTATAATTCCTTAGACCAGCCCAACGTGCTTCATGAACAACTAAATACCTTTGAAGATGAACAAGTGTTGTCATGCAAGCAAAAGGTAGCACAGTGGTTAGTTCCATTGTCTCACAGTGCCAAGGTCTTGGGTTTGATTCCACCCTCGGGTGACTGTCTGTGTGGAGTTTGCACATTTTCACTGTGACTGCATGGGTTTCCTCCGCTGGCTCCAGTTTCCTCCCACAGCCCAAAGTTGTGCAGGTTGGGTGGATTGGCCATTGGAAACGCAGGGTTACTGGGTTAGGATACGAGTTGGATCTGGGTTGGATGCTCTTCAGAGGGTCAGTGTTGACTTGATGGTCTGATTGGCCTACTCCACACTGTAGGGATTCTATGATTCAATTTATATACAGTAAAGTCCCATAAATGGCAAGGGGAGGATCAGCTGATCAGCAAATGTGTTGGATGTTGTGTTTAAAGAAAGGATGTTTGTTAATAAAACTCTTTGGACTGACACTTCTCACACTGCATCAGGCTGGAATGGGGACAGGACAGCCGAATAACTGCGTTCGTGCCTGCCTGCTGCCTCTGTTCCCAAATCATACTGACTTTGCCAGGAACTGGGTGGAAAGCAAAGGACAAGTGATTGGGAAAGTTCACTCACCCACCTTGTTAAGCTGGTGAGTTAATATCATTAGGGAGTTGATAAAGGCTCACGTTCTAACTTTTCATGGCTTTCATGGGTATGTGACCAACAGCCTTGTGGGAACAGGGATTACACAGTTTGATTTGAAGGAAAGAAGTGCTTTCTTAGAAAAAGCAAAACCACCAAGCATTTTCATAAACAACCTTTCCCTTCCTTATCCCAGGTCCTAGATCCCCATTTTCCCTAGTCATTTTGCAGATGAAGACCCTCTAAGCTTTTAAGACTTTGCACAGATAGCCACAGCAACAGCTGCTGAGGCAGACTAGAACCCAGAACTGTTGTTTTTAATTTTCGTCTATGGGATGTGGGCATTGCAGGCTTGGCCATTGTTTATTGCCTGGTCCTAAATGCCCTGGAGAAAGCGGTGGTGAGCTGCCTCCTGGAACCACTGCAGACAACTTGATGTAAGGACACTCACAGTGTTGTTAGGAAGGGAATTCCAGGGTTTTGACACAGTGATACTGAAGGAAGAATGATACATTTCCAAGTTAGCATAATGCATGACTTGGAGGGATACTTGCAGTGTTTGGTGTTCTTATGCACCTGCTGATGTAAATGTAAGGTTTGGAAGATACTGTCAGAGGAGTCTTGTTGAGTTATTGCAGTATACATTGTGGATGGTACATACTGCTGCCACTGTGCATCAGTGGTGAAGGAAGTGAATGTTGAGGCCAGTAGATGTGGTGAAAATCAAGCAAACTGCTTTGTCCTGGATAATGTCAAGCTTTTTCAGTTTTGTTGGAGCTGGAAACATCAGGCAAGTAGAGAATACTCCATCAGACTCCTGAACTGTAATTTGTAGATGATTGAGTTGGGAAGTCATATTAAGGTTGCACAGGGCATTGGCTAGGCCTCTTCTGGAGTACTGTGTCCAGTTCGGTCGCCCAGTTATGGGAAGGATATTATTAAGCTGGAGTGGGTTCAGAAGAGATTTACCAGGATGTTGTCAGGTATGGAAAGTATGAGTTACAAAGAAAGGCTGGATAGGCTGGGAATGTTTCCACTGGAACGTAGGAGGTTGAGAGGTGACCTGATAGAAGTTTATAAACTCATGAGTGGTATAGATAGGGTTAATGGTAGCTGTCTTTTCCGTGGGATAGAAGATTTCAAGGTAGGGGGCTCATTTTTAAGGTGAGAAGAGATGGATATAAAAAAGACAAAAGGGCAATTTTTTCACACAGAGGGTGGTTTGCATGTGGAATGAATTTCCTGAGGAAGTAGTGAATGTGGTGACCGTTTAAAAGACATTTAGATAAGTACACAGATAAGAAAGATTTGGACGGATATGGACCAGGAGCGCACAGGTGGGACGAGTTTAGTTTGGGATTATGTTTAATATAGACTAGTTGGACTGAAGGCTCTGTTTCGGCGCTGTATGACTCTGTGACTGTATGACAGGCTTTGGGAAGATAGGAGGTGAGTTATTCAACACAGGATTCTTAGCATCTGTCCTGCTTTGGTAGCCACAGTCTTTATATTGCTGGATCTGCTGAGTTTCTAGTCAACGATAACCCCAGAATATTGATAGTGGGGTATTCAGCAATGAAAATGTCAGTGAATGTCAAAGGTATGAATGTCATGCTGCTTCAGCAGGTAGCGCTGCCCTGTAGCTTCGCCAGTTTGCCAGATTTTTTTTTTAGGAATGCCTGTTGCTGCTCTTGACTTGGCCTCCTGCATTCTTCTCTGCCAGAATGGAAATAGCTGGCTCTTTGTTCTTCTTCTAACAGTATTTTCCACATCTAACAGGTGAGTATTGAAAGACACCAACATCACAACCAGCACACTAATATTGTCCTGAACAACCAGCTTAGATCATTTGATTATCAGACCAAAACTTACGATCCAAACACTTCTGAGTCAAATATGGAGAGCTCCTGTGATGCAGTGATAGTGTTTCCACCTCTCTTCCAGAAGGTCTGGGTTTGAGTCCCATTTGTCATAGGCATGTGTTATGTCCAGGCAACTAGCTTAAAAATAATTTCTGAGTCAAATATGAAGAGTACTACAAAGTATGCCCAAGCATATACATTTTATTTCCTCCAGGTTAAACTACTGCTCAGGCTTAAAATCCATTCTTTAGGTAAAATAAAACAATGAAGTATCTTTACTAGAGATCTGAAACAAAAACAGAAATTGCTGGCAAAACTCAATAGGTCTGACAGCATCTGTGGGGCGAAAGCAAAGTTAATATTTCGAGTCTAGTGACTAGTCATTAAAGCTTGGAAAAAATGGTATTTATCCTGAAGACAAGGTTGAGGGATGAGGAAGGAAAGGAGGAGGTTGTGAGAAGGTGAAGATGGAGCCCAGGGGGAGAGAATAATGTGAAAGGGGTCAGTAAATGAGGGGATCTTCTTCTTTAATTCCTCCAACTTGTTTCAGATCAAAGTTGTTGCCATGGGTACCCATGTGGGCCCCAGTTCTGCCTGTTCCTTTATGGGGTACGTGGAATATTCCTTGTTCCAGTCTTATGCGGGCCTCCTCCCCACAATTCTTTCTCCAGTAAATTGATAACATAATCGGTGCTGCTTCCTTCTCTCATTCTGAACTGGAAAAACATTATCAGTTTCACTTCCAATTTCCGCCCTGCCCTCACCTTCAGTTGGTCCATTTCGGATTCCTCCCTTTTCTTCCTCGACATCTCCGTTTCCATTTCTGGGGATAAGCCAGCCACTGATATCCTCTATAAGCCCACAAAATCCCATAGTTACCTGGAGTATACATCATCATACCCTGCTTCTTCGAAAGACTTCATCCCAATCTCCCAGTTTCTCTGTCTCTGCCATATCTGTTCTAATGATGTTAGACCACCTCAGGAATGACCACCTTTTTTCCTTAACAGAGGATTCCCAGCTACCATGGTTGACAAGGTCCTAGGCCATGTCTGGCCCATATCCCACACTTCAGCCTTCACCCCCTCTATTCCCTCCTACAACAGTCTCACCTACTGCCCCACGAGCCTCCTCATCCAAAGAATCATACGCCACTATTTCTGCTACCTCCAGTGGGATGCCATCACCGAATGCCTATTCCCCTCCCCTCCATTGTCAGCCTTTCATAGGAACACTTCCCTCTGGTACACTGGTCTACTCCTCCTCCATTCCCAACACTCCCTACACCCCCACAGCACCTCCCTATGCAACCACAGAAGGTATAACACTTGCGTATTTACCTCTTCTCTCCTCACCATCCAGGTCCCCACACACTTTCCAGGTGAAGCAGCAATTTGCCTGCACTTTACTCAATCTAGTCTATTGTACTTGCTGCTCACAATATGGTCTCCTTTATATTGAGACTTTTGGGGGAACCACTTTGCAAAAACTTTTGTTCTGCCTGCAAAAATGACCCCAAGCTTCCACCTCCCTGCCATTTCAATACACCACCCTACTCCCGGCCAACTCTTCTGTCTCGGGCCTGCCACAGTACTCCAGCAAAATCCAGTGCAAGCTCAAAAAACAGCATCCCATTTTCCACTTGGGGACCTCACAGCCTCTAGGGCTTAACACTGAGTTCACTTACTTTAGTCTAATTCCATCATTCTAACACCCAGTCCTATTATGACATAGTTTGCTGTCAGCACAGACAACTCATTCTCCCTTGCCCTCAGATCTCACTATCACTTACTCAGCCTCTCTTCTGTCCTGGCCTACCATCCCTAATCCCTTCATTTACCTGCCCCTTTCATATCTCTCTCTCTCTCTGGGTTCCATCTCCACCTATGCACTCACCCCTCCTTCACCCATACTCATCTTCAGCATAAATACTACATTTTCTAAGCTGCTATCTGTTCTGATGAACAGTTACTGAACTCAAAACATTAACTCTGCTTTCATCCCAAAGATGCTGCCAGACCTACCGAATTTCATCAGCGATTTCTGTTTTTGGCCCATTCTTTGTCTTATTGGAACAGTATGTTAATTTGATCATTGTCACTTAAGAGCTGATTTGATTTCCCTCTTTGAAACATATTATCATTTATATTCCATTGGTTCAGACTTTGAATTTGTACCTACAGCCTTGCAGATGGATTTAAAAAGTAGCTTATTTAAGCCTATGACTTTTGCCAAGAAATTACAATACTCTACTTAAATGGACTGCAGCAATTCAAAGAGGGGACTCACCAACACATTTGCAATGGCATTTAGAGATAATCAATAAATGCTGGCACTGCCATAAACGCCCACATCCAATGGATGAATAAAAAAAACTGCTTGATGAAAGCCTGTGCCAAACTATGTGACCACCTGGAGTTGCTCCCAGTTTATTATAAGTATATATGGGATATCCAAAGCTAGAGAACTAGAGAAAATAAGGAAGAAAATGGAGGCATAGTGGATAGTAATAGAAAATCAAGAAGACTATCTCAAATGTAGGAGAGCGGCTAAGTTTGGACTAAGAAAGGCTAATCAGAAGCATGACGAAAGGATGGTAGGCTACACTAAAATAAATACTGAAATGTTCTTCAAACATATTAACAGTAAAAGATTAGTGAAAGATAGAGTTGGGCCCATAAGGTAAATGCAGGGTAAGCTGCTCATTAAAGCAAAGGGTATGGCAGAGGAACTAAATGAATATTTTGCTTCTGTCTTTACTAAATTAGAAAATGGTGGCACTAGCCTAGTTGAAACTATGGATGTGGAGCAACTGAACAATATAGCGATAGATAAAGAGGATGTGCTAAAAAGGTTGGCAGCATTCCATGTAGAGAAGTCACCAGGCCCAGATGGGATGCATCCTAGATTTCTGAGAGAGGTAAGGTAGCAAATTGCAGAGCCATTGTCAGAAATTTTCCAGGCCACTCTGAACACAGGATTAGTCTCAGGGGTCTTGAGGATTGCAAATGTGACACCTTTGTTTAGAAAGGGGCAAAGGATAACCCAAGTAACCCAAGTAACTACAAATCTGTCAGCATGATGACATAAGTAGGAAAACTGATGGAAGCTATAATATGGGATATGGTAAATATATGTTTTAGAGAAAAATACATTAATACTAGACATTCAACTTGGCTTTGTCAAGGACAGGCCATGTTTGACAAACTTGATTGAGTTGTTTGGCAACGTGACACAGGCAGTGGATGAGGTTAGTGCTATGAATGTCGTATATTTGTACTTTCAAAAAGCATTTGATATGGTGCCACATAGCAGGTTAGCTAGTGAATTAGAAGTGTTTGGGATCAATGGGTTCTTAGCAGCATGGATTAGGAATTGGCTGAAAGATAGGAAACAGAGGGTAGGTTTAGATAAGCATTTCTCAGATTGGAGACGAGTTGAATGTAATGTCCCACCGGGACCTGTGTTGGGACTCTTGCTTTTTCTGATTTATGTAAGTGATTTGGAGATGGATGTTCAGAGCAAAATCTCTAAATTTGAAGATGGTAGTAACTTGTGAGGATGACTTTGAGTGACCTCAGGGGAAAGTGACAAGTTGGCCAAACGGGCAGATGGCTGGCAGATGAAATTCAAAGCAGTGAAATCTGAGATAATGCATTTTGGTAGAAGATAACACGAAAGGACAATACAGGCTCAATGGTACAACTTTGAAGGGAATACAGGAGTAAAGGGACCTCAGGGTTTATGTGCATAATTCTCTGATGGTGGCCAGCAAGTTGAAACAGTTATCAAGAAGGCTTATAGGATCCTTTGGTTTATAAATAGAGTATAAAAGCAAAGAAGGGATGCTATACCACTGCAAATCATTGGCCAGGCCACATTTGGAGTATTGTGTTCCATTTCAGACACTTTATTTAAGGAAGGATGTTAGAGCACTGGAGAGAGCGCGAAGGAGATTTACTAGAATGAAATCAGAAATGATTAGAGAAATTGGGCTTATTCTCCTTGCAGCAAAGAAGATTAAGTGGTGATCTTACTCAGCCATTCAACATTATGAACAATTTTGACAGTGTAAAGAAATATGTTCTTTTTCCACTAGTTAATAAGCCAGTATTTTGGGCCCACAATTTCAAGATTGTCAGCACGAGAGCCGAGAGTGAGAAAAGGAGAAACTTCTTTATTCAGTATTGTTAGCAATTCAATGAGCTGCCAGAGACAGTGGTAGAAGTGGTTTCCATACAGGGTTTCAAAAGAAAGCTGGAGATATATTTGAAGTAATTAATTTAGAGGGCTACAAAGATACAGCTGGAGAATGGGACGATTTGGGTAGCTCTTTCAGGAGCCAGCACAAACACGATGGGTCAAATGACCTCCTTCTGTACTGTAAAAGTCTATGATTCTATGACATACAATATACTGAGTTATTTTTCCAAAGGACTGTGAAATGTTACACTTAGTTGAACCAAGATGTACTACCAACTGTGATAAAAAGCTATTGAAACCTTACACGCGAACTAAAACAATAGCTTTATGTATGTTGGATGTATCACAATTCTTAATTGGTCCAACCATTTTTACATTGTAAGCGAATGAATGTTTGTAGCTAGATGCCAACAAAAAATCTGACAACTTTCTCACAAAAAAATAACATTACTGCCGCTGTTAAAATAAAATCTATTTCAGTCAGGAAGAAAAACAGCTGTATATGGTTAAAGAGGTTTATACGATCCTTGCAATTTTAAGGTCTCAATCCTGGTTGTAAATAACTGGAATACAAATCCAGTCGGACTTCTGGTGTAATTTTAGTTGAATGGATCTATACCAAATGGCATCATATTATCCGACAAACACTTATGCTGATTGTTCTCAAATTGTAGGTAACAAGAGACATACTTACTTGTTGGCCTTATCTGAATGATGCTCCTTTGTCTCTTGTTGATAGATTTACTCCAAGCATTGGTGCAAAGTAAGCCACATTTATGATATTGCATTCCTGCTGCAATTTATTTTTATCAATTTAGATCTTTTTCTGCATTTTCAGTGTTTTTATTTCCATCCTATCACGCCTTTCCCTAATATTAACAACACATCTGCTGCTTAGCTTTTGTTGTTTGGCGATCTTTCACATGTAAGGCTAATTAGTCAGCACAGCTCAACTAATCAACTGGTTGAGGTCTATCTTTTAGGCTGTCAAGGGTTTAGTGGATAAAAGGCATTCAGCCATAAAGGACTCAGCTGATGAAGCAGTACTCTTCCATGTTGAACACCACTTGCAGGAAGCACTGAGCGTGGCAAGGGCGCAAATTGTACTCTGAATGGGGGACTTCAATGTCCACGACCAACAGTGGCTCAGTGGCAGCACTACTGATCGAGATGGTCAGATCCTAAAGGACATAACTGGTAGACTGGGTCCGCAGCAGGTGATGAGGAGGTAAAGGGGTTAAAAAAAACCTAACCTCATCCTTACTAATCTGCCAGCTGCAGATGCATCTGTCTATGACAGTATCGGTAAGAGTGACCACCACACAGTTCTTGTGGAGACAAAGTCCAGCCTCCACATTAAGAATATCCTCTATCATGTTGTGTGGCACTATCACTGTGCTAAATGGGACAGACTTTGAATAGATCCAGCATCTCAAGACTGGGCATCCATGAGGCACTGTGAGTCTTCAGCAGCACCAGAATTGTAGTCCAGCCCAATCGACAACTCCCCGGCCATGCGAACTTCCACCCAAACATTGCCATCAAGCCAGAGGATCAACCCTGGTTCAATGGACAATGTAAGAGGGCATGACAGGAGCAGAACCAAACGATCAGTTCTAAACTCCGTAGTCCTGCCGTATTCAGTTGCGAATTGTGGTGGACAATTAAAAAACTCACTGGAGGTGGAGGCTCCACAAACATCCTCATCCTCAATGATGGAAAAGCCCAACATATAAATGCAAAAGATAAAGCTGAAGCATTTGCAGCAATCTTCAGCCAGAAGTGCCAAGTGGATGATCCATCTTGGCGTCCTCCTGTGGACCCCAGCAGAGATTCCGGTCTTCAGCCAATTTGATTCACTCCATGTGATATCAAGAAACAGTTAGAGTCACTGGGTAGTGCAAAGGCTATGGGTCCTGATAACTTTCCGACAATAATACTGAAAGCTTGTGCCCCAGAATTTTCCGCTCCCCGAGCCAAGCTGTTCCATTGGCAACACTGGCATCAATCCAACAATGTGGAAAATTGTCCAGGTATATCCTGTACATAAAAAGCAAGACAAATCCACCCTGGCAATTACCACCCTGTCAGTCTACTCTCGATCAGTCATGTGATGGAAGGTGTCCCCAACAGTGCTATCAAACAGCACATGCTCAGCAATAACCTGTTCAGTGATGCCCAGTTTGGGTTCCACCAGGGCCACTCAGTTCCTGACATCATTTTGTTGACAGCTTTTGTTCAAACATGGACATGAATAGGGTGAATAGCCAAGGTCTTTTTCCCAGTATAGGACAGTCCAAAACTATAGGGCACAGGTTAAATCTGAGAGGGGAAAGATTTAAAAGGGACCAAAGGGACAATGTTTTTATGCTGAGGGCAGTGTGTGTATTTAACGAACAGAGGAAGTGGTGGAGGCTGGTACAATTACAACATTTAAAAGGCATCTGGATAGATATATGAATAGGAAGGGTTTAGAGGGATATGGGTCAAATGCTGGCAAATGGGACTTGATCAGCTTGGAATATCTGGTCAGTGCAGATGAATTGGACCAAAGGGTCTGTTACTGTGTTGTATAACTCTATGACTCTGTGAAACAAAGGAGCCAAATTCCAGAGGTGAGGTGTGAGCAACAGCCTTGACACCAAGGCCACATCCAACTGAGTGTGCCATTAAAGAGTCCTGGCAAAACTGGAATCAATTGGTATCGGGGCAAATTCTCTGCTGGTTGGAGTCATACCCGGCATATAGGAAGATAGATGTGGTTGTTGAAGGTCAGCAATCTCAGCTCAGGACATTTCTGCTGGAGTTCCTCAGGGTAGCGTCCTAAGCCCAACGATTTTCAGCTACTTCATCAATGACCTTCCCTCCATTATAAGGTCAAAAGTGTGGCTATTTACCAATAATTGCACAATGTTCAGCATTTGCAATTCCTCAGATACTAAAACAGTCCATGTTCCAATGCAACAAGATCTGGACACTATTCAAGCTTGGGCTGACAAGTGGCGAGTAACATTCACACTACACAAATGCCAGCCAATGACCATCTCCAATAAGAGACAATCTAACCACTACCTCTTGACATTCAATGGCGTTCCCATCACTGAATCCCCCACTATTGGGTTTATGATTGATCAGAAACTCAACTGGACTCACCATATACACACAGTGGCTACAAGAGCAGGTCAGAGGCTATAAATACTGTGAGGTTGTAGACTTGCTCGCTGAGCCAGTGTGTTTGGTTGCAGACGTTTCGTCACCCTGGGGGATCACATCGTCAGGGCGCCTCTGATGAAGCGTTGGTGTTCTGTCCCGCTTGTTATTTAAATGCTTCGGTTTGCTGGGGTGGTTGGCATTACTTCCGGTTCTGTTTTCCAGTCATTTGTATATCGGGTCCAGTTCAATGTGTTTGTTGATGGAGTTACGGTTGGAATACCGGACATCCAGGAATTCCCTGGCATGTCTCTGTTTGGCTCATGCTATTATGGATGTGTTGTTCCAGTTGAATTCATGTCCTTCTTTGTTTTTTTGTTACTTGCATCACTTTATATTTAAATGCAACCATCAGTGGGGCAATAACATTCCTGTAGTCCTTTAACATAAAAGCGGAAAATAAAAGGACTTGCATTTATTTTAGAGACAAAAACACATGTGTATTGAGACCGGTGAGAATTGGTCATGTCTCTTGGTGGCTAGTTGTTGTTTGTGTATCCTTATTGGCAGCTTTCTTCCAGTTTGGCCTATGTAATGTTTCTCACAGTCCTTGCATGATGTTTTGTATATTACATTAGTTTTACTGGTTGTAGGTATGGGATCCTTTATATTTGTCAGTAGTTGTCGCACAGTGGTTGTTGGTTGTGGGCTACCCTGATACCTAGGGGTCTGAGTAATCTTGTGGTCTTCTCTGATATGTCTCTGATGTACGGTAGGGTAACTAGTGTGTCTGGCCGTGTTGTGTCTTCTTGTGGTCTGTTGCAGAGGTAACAGCAGATTGTGCTCTTTGGGTATCCATTCCTTTTAAAAATTTTAAATAAGTGCTCCTGCTCTGCTTTGCACAATTTCAGGTTTCTGCAGCGTGTTGTGGCCCATTTGAATAATGTCCTGATGCAGCTCTTTTTATGGATGTTGGGATGGTTGCTGGTATAATCGAGTATCTGATCCACATGTGTGGTCTTTCTGTATAGGCTAGCCCAGAGTTCCCCATTGTTCCTATGTTCTACCATTATGTCTGGGAAGGGTAGTTGGTTATTGTTCTCTTCTTCTTTTGTGAATTTTATTCCAGTGAAGATGTTGTTTATATGTCGGTGGGTATCTTCTGGTCTTGTGTGTTCGATAATCACAAAGGTGTCACCTACATAGCGGACCCAGAGTTTGGGTTGTATAGTGAGGAGCACTGTCCATTCTAACCTTTGCATTACTGCTTCTGCAATCAGTCCTGATATGGGGATCCCATTGGTGTTCTGTTGACTTGTCTGATTATAAAGTTGTTGAAGGTGAAGTGGGTTGTGAGGCACAGATCCAGTGGTTTCATGGTGCTGTCCTTGTTGATGCTGTTGGTGTCGTTACCTCGTTCTCTTCTATTCTGGTGTCCTTGATGATGTTGAGGAATCCTTGGGAGGCGTGGATGGAATGGGTAGTGTTGTCAACTAAGCATTTCAGATCCATTGTAGTTCTTTGGCTAGTCTATATGTTGGCGTGCCTGGTAACGAGGCAATGGGTCTGAGGGGAACTGCTGGCTTCTGTGCCTTAGCTTGTCCATAGAGGCGGGGTGTGTTGGATCCACAACCCGAGCTACAAATCTTCTCAAAAACTATAAATACTGTGACAAGTTACTTACCTGCGGACTCCCTAAAGCCTGCAGGATTCTACAAGTCACAACTCAGGAGTCTGTTGGAATTCTCCCCTCTTGCCTGGATGGGTGCAGCTCCAAGGCTCAAGACGCTCAATACTATCCAGGACAATGCAGCCCACTTGAATGACACCAAAGCTACAAACATCTATTCCCTCCACCATCGATGCTCAGTAGCAGCAATTGTGTACTGCAGAGATTATAATGAGGTCAACAGGATGGACCTCAGAATATGAGTTCCCTGATTGGGACTGTTAATCTGGTCCAATCAGGGATCCCTGTCTGAGAGATATAAGCAGGAGTGTCAGACTCTGAGAGCTGGCTTTGAGGAAACTGGATCAGTGTCAAGGACTCTCTACAGTGTGCACGCTCCTGGATACCAGCCTATGAGTTCTCTTACTTAATTTAGGTCTAGTAGCTCTCCTTTATTGTCTTGAGTCCACGTACTGGCAGCAACTACAATGGCTTGCCGGCCCAGATCCTCGAGAAAACTTTAACCATTTGGCCGAGGCTGGACTTTGTTTTGGGGTTTTGCTGCAGGTTGACCTAGAGTCCCTCTGTTCAGCATAGGTCCTGAGTGAGGCTATACAATTGCCTTCATGCAAGTGTGGTGTTCCTCAAGCTCAGTCAGACTGGTGAGGGCGGTGCACTGCCATCGACATGCTCTACAACTCATGTGCTCCACTTGTGGCATTTTCCAATGATAAAGCCAGTTGTCCTACCTGTTTGAAGTGCAGTTGCACTTTACAATAGATGCTTTTGCATGGTTACATCAATAATCCCACATACCAAACAGTCTCTCAGCATCTCATCAAGGGTTACACCAAAGTCACTTGCCTCTGCCAGTCACCTCAACCTAATCAAAAATCCTGATATGGATTCCTCCGGTTCTCTAATTGCCAAGTAAAACCAATAGCGTCTCAGAATTATAAGAGTTTTGGGGTTGTAATATTCCTTAACCAAATCTGTCAACTCTCGAAAGGTTCTAGTATGTAATGCCTCAGGGAAAGTTAGGCTCGTAATAACTAAAAAAGCTGCAGATCCACAAGCTGTCAGGAGGATTACTTGTTGCTTTTCATCTGCCTCAATGTCATTTGCCCAGAAAAAAAAACATTCTTTCCACATATTGGGCCTCATCTTTGATGGCAGGATCAAATGAGTCAAGCTTCCCAAATAATGGCAAAGTGGCAGAAACGCTTACCTCAACTCAAAGACAATTGTTGCAAACAAATTTGTTCAAGAGCATGCTTTTCTCTTGTCGCCACTGAAATAACTCCACAGAGGCCAGAATCCTGTCACCAAGTCACTCTATATTTATGTGTGAAGAATCTGTGACACTGATCCAGCTGCCTCAGAACCAGCTCTCAGAGTGAACAGGATGTCTGACATTCCTGATGAATCGCATCATTTTATATTTAAATGCAACCATCAGTGGGGAAGCAACATTCCTGTCGTCCTTTAATACAAAAGCAGAAAATAAGAGGACTTGCACTTATTTTAGAGGCAAAAAAAGTGACAGATGCTGGAATCTAAGGTAGACAAACAGGAGGCTGGATGAACACAGCAGGCCAGGCAGCATCTAGAGAAAAGGAGCAGTCAAAGTTTCGGGTATTACCCTACTTCAGGACTGGATGTGGAGGTGGAAGAGCTGCAGATAAAGTGGGGTGGGAAGGGGTGGAGGTGGAATAGTGAAGATAGATGATAGTGTCACTGGAGGGATGAATCCGGTTGGTGGCTGGAAGGGAGGGTCAGAAGATGGAAAGGAAGGGAGGACATGGGGCTGAGGAGGGAGCTGGGGTTGGGAGGCAAGGTTATTTGAAATCGGAGAACTCAAAGTTGAGTCCTCCGGGCTGTAGGGAGCCCAGGTGGAAGATAAGGTGCTGTTGTTCAAACATGCATTCCGAGTCACTGCGACACTGGAGGAGGCCAAGGATGGACATGTCGGAGGGGGAGTCGGGTGGGGAGTTGAAATGGGCAGTGACCGGGAGGTTAGGTTGGCCGTTACAGGCCAGGCGGAGATGCTCAACAAAATGGTCAGCTAGTCTATTTATATCATATTTATATTATTTATATTAACTCTTTCATGCCCTTAGGACATCCTGTAGTGATTGACAGCCAATGAATTGTTTGTGAAGTATAAATCACTTGTTGCGATGTAGGTAAATTCATACACAGCAAGTTCTCCCCAACAGCAATGGGAGAATAATCAACTTTTCATGGTGTTGGTTTAGGAATGTAAATAATAACCAGGATACTTGAAGAACTCACTGCTGAAATTGTGCTAACTCCCCATCTGCGTCACTGAACAAGATAAACTGCTGACTGTTTCAAAAGACCTTGTAGTCATTTGAGTCAGCTCATC
Source organism: Ginglymostoma cirratum (assembly GCA_024137785.1). NCBI lineage: Eukaryota > Metazoa > Chordata > Chondrichthyes > Orectolobiformes > Ginglymostomatidae > Ginglymostoma > Ginglymostoma cirratum. Next base: position 18,545,740 of record JAHRHZ010000051.1, on the reverse strand, counting down.
CCCTCAGAAATATACTGTCGCTAACCATAGATCTCACAGTAATTCAGCTTTATATTCCATGAAGCCTGCTTAGCATATCAAAGAACAACAAATGTGCAAATTGGTGTCATAAGGAAGCCTTTATTGCATTTCCTTTTCATGTGATACTACCATCCCCCTCCTATCCTTTCTGGCAAAGTTAGTCATTGGAAAGTTTAGTAAAAAGCCACTTCAAAGAGTTATTATGGACCTATCCCTCCCCCCAGCAAACACACATACAATCATTGTTGCAACTGATGAATGCTTCCTGCAGAATTAATAATCACGATGAAACCATTCTACCCAGGCCAGTTCTCCACTAAGGGGATGAAGGAAGGAAACTTCATTATATTTGGCAAATGCAATGCTGCACTGGGTAGCTCTAAAATGATATTAAGCTTCAGTTCCTTGCTTTGATCTTTCTGTTGTTAAGACCATCCTTGGGTTTCTGGAGTAGCAAAAAACAATGGTATTTCAAATTAATATTGGAAGTGATCTGATATTTTGAAAAGCTAAGAAAAGCAGGTATTCTTAAATTATTTGTTTATTCAGTTATCAAATGGCAGCTCCCACTCTGACATGGAAATTATTTTCTCACAAAATAGGTAAAGTGCAAAATCTTATACTGCAATAATTAAGTGTAAACTATAGACCTGAATCTTACATTCATCACAGATATAACGTTACATTGATCTGTCAGATCATAATATGTTTTTCAGCTTGTCCAGTCGCAAAACAAACTTTTTCTTGGTCTCAATGTGATGTTAAAGAATATTTACAGAGTCTTGTGAGGTAAGAGAAACATTAGGCTGAATCTTTCCAAATCCCGAATGATGTGAAAATGGCAGGAAATTTGAGAGAATCGTGCGAGGGTCAAGTGATAACTTTCTTGATGCTGTGTCAATCAAAGTGCATTGTCCAACCAGGTTCCAGATATCAAGGCATGATTCTCACCAGTAAGAGGCAAGGGACCTATTAATAGGGATTATCGCTCATAAACAACCCCATTACTACCTGTCCATGCCTCATTGAGATGCAGGCACCCATTCTGTCACTGGCTGAATAGAAACTAAACATCAAGAATTCCTGTCCTGGAAGTCTGAGCGGAACCTAGTGATTCCAGCTCACCCCATGATCCTCCAGAACTCCATCTTGGTCACCCACCACCAAAGTCTCAGGGCACACTTGAGGACATGGTCAGTCATCCACTTGCGTGATCCAGTCCAGGGTCTCCACTTTGAGACAGCCCAGAGAGTTGACCAAAGTCACCACTGTAGGCCCAGTCCACCAGAGCAGGGGATATAATGATCATCAGTCAGAGAACTGCACAGAGAGAATTAAGGGCTCGGCTGGTCATCAGCTTGGACAGCCTATCTAGGTTTAGTGGAGTGTTGGGAACATGGTCAGTCCTGGTGGTCTGTTCAATGAATATCAAGGATATGAGCCAGTGGTATCAGGAGACACAGCCATGGAAGAAGGAGGGATTTTTGGATTGGAGGCAGCAGCCTGGATTGGAGAGGGACCATGGATGGTGAAGCGGGGAAATTTGACATATAAGGAAGGCAGTGCATGGGAGGACCTGGGATACTGTAGGAGGGGTTTATAGGTGGTCACCAGCACAATGGCCTCAGTGGGCGGAGTGTGCATTACAATGGTGGAAAGGAGTAAATGATACTGAGAGGGCTCAGAAAGTTTGAATGAGATCTCCAGTCGTAATTCCAAGCAGTGGGTGGGAACATGTTGGGATAGTAGTAATTGACTGCCCAGGCAGTGCCAGGTAGAAAGGGAAATGGTGTTTTCAGAGGCACCTGATGATCAGCTTGTGTTTGGGATTCATGGTGCCTGGTGTGACCTGCTTTACTTCCCATGATCTCTTGATTCCTAAAGGTGCCCCACAATTCAAAAATGTCTGGGACCACGTTCAGAATGGTTGGAGTCAGCGTTTTTTTTATTGCGCTCTTTACTAAGATCTCACTGTGTTCCTTGAAGTTCATTGAAAGCGTGGCTGATGGATCCAGCCACTGCATGGTGTCATCCATGCAGTTAAGGCACAGAAAAATTGAGGAGGAAGAGATGCACCAGGAAGACCAGGACCAGTAGCAACCTCCAGAGGATGTTACGCTTAAAGAGGTTACATCTGAATATACCCTCAGAATGTGCAGGTGGTACAGGAGGGTCAGAATGTTTCATCCTTAATGTAATTTCCTCTGGATGAGCAGGACACAGTGTCACACAGACTAAGGATGTCCCAGGACACTGTGACCCTGACACTATGCCAACTGCTGGAATGGCAACTGACCCTGAAGGAGTCCAACCCTAGTGCTCATCAAGGTGAGAGCTGCATTGTACTGCTATGCAAGTGGCTCCTTCCAAGGAGCCACTGGGGATCTGTGAGGTATCTCGCAATCATCCACCAATGTTACCAATGCTGCCTATACCAGATCATACACTTTATCTTGTTTTCTTGCTTTTCAGTCAGTGCTGGGCATTAGGCTTTGACAATACAGCTGTCTACCCCCAGGTCCGGGTCACAAAATATACTCTACTCATGTTGCATTGAGACTACAGCAGCATTATAGAGCTGAGTTCACGAATAGAAAATGGTTCCATTCCATCAATGTGTATATATGAGTTATGTTCATCAGTTTCACTTCTTCGAAGTTTGTGCATAGTACCATGGAGGTTGTCATAATATCCATATCCTTAAGAATTCAGGTTCCCATTGCGTTTCATGGCTCAGATACTTTACAAGGATGGTTACTGGGGAATAAGGGCTACTTGCCATGACCAAGGCTGATGACAAGGACCATGGGGTAGTAGAAATAAGCCTCCTGAAGGTGAGGTTCGGATGCTTGGATTGATCTGGGGGAAGGGGGCCTTTGCAGGATACTCCAAACAGAGTGTGCCACGTAACCCTAGCATATTGTGTTATAGAACTAGAAAAGACAGTAAGTGGATATGAAGGAGGGTGACATATTAGGAGAATGGGAGCAGTTTACTAAGGAAGAAGATGAGAGCATTGAGCAGGAGGAACATTGTATTCAGCATGATAAAGCATAGCAGTGTGGCTCCTACAAACCAGACTGGATTTAATTGACACCCAATACCAATAGGTGAGAGCTGGAAGCAGCGATCATTCATTGACTGTAAAATTGTTGGTGCTCAACATGCATGCAATTTGTATCTGTTCTGGAGCAAATGAAGCTTATGTTTGTTTGATGTCTGTTTGCTTTTGCTGGTGGGGAATTAAAAGTAAAAATTTTGAACTATATCAAGTCTTCCCTGTATGTGATAGTCCCACATTGAACAGTGGGCATTCAGGAAAGAGCAGCAGCAACTGAGAGGGTTGTAAGAGGGCAGATGGGCAAGGACAGGTAAGCTTTGTGACCTGGTGCTAACACTGCAATGGGAGTAGGAATATGCAATTGTATATGCAAGGAAATGTCAGCCATGCCACCTAAAAGGGATTTGCTTGTGGTTGCTGTCCCACTATGTTCACAGTAAGGGGCAAATCCAGACTGCCAACATTTGACCAGCTTTATAAGTAGGGATCAAACATGGCACTGATGAGTGCTTCTGACTAGGACGAGTGTGAGGGTTAGACTTGCATCATATGAAAGGGGTGCCATAGGCAACTGGCAGGTAGTTAATGAGTCAAGTTTGAGATGATCCCATTAAATCTAACAGAGAAAAATCCTCCACGAAATGACAAAAATGACAATTAGCCAAAATATGGGAAAAATCAGCCAATTAACTTCATTAAGAAACATTTTACTGTGGCTTCATCTTGCCCTCAAACTGCAAAAGAGAAATATTGCATCTCTTCATGCGATGGTATATATTATGATTCACTAGCATATCACAATCAGGCGTAATTCCTTCCCCTAGCATGGGGTCTGCAGTTTAAAGCTGTTTGGATTTCAGATCATCAGAAACAGCTCACTGAGTAGGTCCAAGAAGTGGGTCAGGTCCTGGAAATTCGCAAGGAGAAGAGTTAGCGAAAAAAAGTGTCCTCAACACTTGAATGAGGGATTGAACAAAAATGGTATTTGATTTGAGGAGAAACTTCTTTATCCCAGAAGTGGCTAGAATGTGGAAATCCCTAGCATAGAGAATCTTCCAGACAGAAACTACAGATGCATTTAAACCGAAACTCAATATGTACGCGAGGGAGAATTACTGATCGGTTGGGATGTAAGTGGGAAGAGATGAGTGGGTCGGAATGGAGGGTGAATACTGCCATGAATAGCTGTGCTAGACTGTCAATGTAATTCTTTGAATGGTGCTGAGTGCTAATTATTTTTAGGTTGTATCTTGGAAGAAGCTTGTTGAAGACCAAATGATCAAGACTACAGTGTTAAGAATTCACCTAGAACCACAAAGAGATTAGCTAAGATATAAAAGTAATGAAAAGTTGGGAAGACTGCAATGGACAAAGATCTAAATGGAAAAGAAACACTGAACAAATAATTGCGGGAGTTCAAAAAGGAAAGCGAAAAGATTTTGTGGCATCAGAGGTCAATCTGGTTACTCAAACTGACTGACGACAATTTGGGAAAATTCAGGATAATAATTTGTTTCTCTCTTAGACCGTATGATGAATCTCTCTGCATTTCTGTAACTGTTTTAGTTCGAAATGAAATGCTATGTTGAAGTATTCCAACAGATTCACGTCTTGCTAATGTATTTCCAAGGTTCAGACCATGTAAATGGGCTAAATACAGTAAAAACAGCTTGTTTAATTCTGAAGATTGTTTACCGTGGTACATTTTGGGGCAGTTTACACAATGGTATCCTAGCACAGCAGATTGAATTCCCAAACTACAGCCCTATAAAGTGTTGAGAAATGTGATCGTAGCAGCAATCCTCAAATCAATGGGTTTCTAATCTCAACAACTTGCATTGATAAAAAGCCTTTAAAACAGAAAAATAGCGCAAGGCACTTTACAAGAGCGAATATCAGCCAAGATTTGACTCCATGTGGGCAGGTGACCAAAAATTCAGTTCAAGAGGTAAGTTTTAAGGTTTCAATTAAATTGCAAACTAATACTTTCAATATTAATCAAGCATTTCATGTCGATATATCTCAAGGTAGTAAACCACTACGTCGAAGAACTGAGCCAGTATTCAAAGAGAAATATAAAAGATTAAACATCTGCAGGTTATTCCTGCATGCCACATTAATCATTGATTGGTGATGTGTTTGCAGAGGACTGGGAACAGGCCACCCAGATCCACATTGGCAAGAATTTAAAATTCTCATCCTTGTTTCAAAGCCACCCATGGTCTCAGCCTTCTCTATCTCTTTAACTTCTTCCAGTCCCCCATTTCTCTGAGATCTCTGTGGTCTTCCAATCCTGGGATCTTAATTGCTGCACTGATGGCAGCCACATCATTTTCTGCCCAAGTCCTAAGCTTTGGAAATTTCTGCCTAACCCTCTCTTAATTTTTGTGTCTCTTCTTCTTTTAGATGTTCCTTAAAACTTAACATAGAATCATTACATTACAGAAGGAGGCCATTTGGTCTATTCTGCCTGAACCTTATCTATTATCTAATGTCAATCTCCTGCCTTTTCCCTGGACACTATTACTATTCAAAAAGACATTCAATGTCCTATTGAATGTGTCAATTAAACCTGCCTCCAACATATTTACAAATAGTGCATTCCATACCCTAATAACAGGCAGCACAAAAATGATTTTTAATAACATTGCTCCCTTGCCTTGTTTGCGCATCACTTTGAACTTATGATATCTCATTCATGTTTCTTTCACAAGTGGAAACAGCTTCACACTATCTACTCTATCCAGCCTGATTTTGAAAGCTCAACCAGATACCCTCACAGCCTTGTTCTCTCCAGGTGAACAGCCCCAACTTAGAATAATACAGAACGGAAACAGGCCCTTTGGCCCAAATTGGTCTATGCTAACCATGATGCTCCTCAGCTAGCTCCAATTGCCCACATTTGGTCCATATCTCTCTAAATCCTTCCCATCCATGTACCTATCCAAATGTTTTTTTTAAATGTTGCTATTGTACCTGCCTCAACCACTTTTTCTGGCTGCTCATTCCATATACACACCACTCTCTGTGTGAAGAAGTTTCCTCTCAGGTCCTTCTTAAATCTTTCCCATCTCACCTTAAACCTATGCCCTCTAGCTTTCAATTCCCCATCCATGGGAAAAAGACTACATGCATTCATCCTATCTATGCACCTGATGATTTTATACACTTCAACAAGGTCACTTTTCATTCTCCTACATTCCAAGAAATAAAGTCCTATCCTGGCCAATCTCTCCCTACAAAACTCAGGCCTACTAATCCTGGCAACATCCTCGTAAATCTTCTTTGTACACTTTCCAGTTTAACTATGTCTTTCCTATAACAGGGTGACCAAAACTGTACACAATGTTCCAAGTGTGGCCTAACCAACAATTTATAAACCTGTAACATAATGTCCCAACTCCTATACTCGATGCCTCGACCGATGAAGGCCAGCATGCTGAATGACTTCTTCACCACCCCGTCCTTCTTCAATCTATCCAGAAAGCTGAAATTTATCATCCTTGAAAACTCTGTAGTAAATCACTTCTGAACACTCTCCAATGCATACATACATTTCCTATAATGTGGAAACCACAACTGTACACAATACTCTAGCTGAGGCCTAACAAACATATTGTACAAGTTCAACATCACCTCCTTGCTATTGTACTCTATACTCCATTAATAAAGCTGAAAAGACTGTATACTTTATTCACTGTTATTCCCACCTGTCCTGCCATTCTCAATGATCTGTGCACATTATCTTCAACTCCCAATGGTTATGTTAGTTTGCAGAGAAGTGTCACAAAGCAAAGTTAGGCATCAGGTTAAATGGATACCATGCCAGATGGTGATGTATAAAACTGGACACAAATCATGTTCTTGATATTTGGTACGTGTACAGAATGCAGCTTCACATATGTCTGCCTCCTGCCTATGATTACCCAATGTTGCAGAGGGCTTTCTTTAATACATTTTTTTGAATATTCCAATTAGACAAAAAATCTAGTTACCTTATAAACTGCCCCTTAAATTGACACAATAAAGCTATTCAAACTCCTGCGGCGAATACTGGTCATATTTATCTACTCTTGACTAATGAAATGAACAAATGTTTTAATTAACTTAAGAGTCTGTCATCTCTGCTCTTTTGACTAATTAGAATTATGCAATTAATTCTTGGACTACAGGAAACAAAACAGAAAGGCTGCTGAAGGTACTTCATCAATCAATACCCTTCACATGTGTATTCCTAACTTTGATAATACAATTAACATCTTGTTAATATACCCCGCTACATAAGGAAATATGATGGAATTTGAAAAAAGCTTGCTCACAGAGGTACGTTTTAAGGACGAACTTAAAGGAGGAGCAACAGAGAAGCAAAAATGTTTGGTATGACATTTCAGACCCTGTACAACTGAAGGCCAGTGATGGAGCAATGACCAACAACCAGAATGCTTAAGAGATCAAAATTGGAGAAGTGTAGAAATCACAGAGCAAGCTATAAATCCACATATCTTATACCTGTACCAGGACTGAGCAGGGCAGTAAGTGAATTTTTCTCACTCTATCTCAGCTAGACATAACTAGTAGGTACAGAATCAGGAATAATTTTCAGAAGGCAACAGTTATAATATTGATAAAATATGCTAATAAGTTGGGAGGATGTTGAATAAGATTGCCAGTAAACTAAAGATGGACATACATATCTTTTATTATAGACCTGTTAAGCTACCATTGATAGGATATTCAACTTTGTGGGAAACAGCTTATTTTAATTGTCTCCAGAAAATATTTGGTATTAAAACAGGCTTTCTAAGCAGCAGAAGCAGATGTTGATTAAATTGGTTGTGGCAGAGGGCTTGCCTTGCATCATTCTGGTGTAATTAAAACTTCACTGTCCACTTCCTAATCAGGCAAGTTCCCCTTTGGCATTTTTAAATATATAATTTTAGGAACATTGTTCAAGAAAACGAGATGCACTTTTGCCAGGTAACTTTCAATTGCCCAGCACCATAGAACAATAACAGGATCATTTGATAAAAGAAATCAACGGTAAAAGAAGGATCTTTTGTTTTCCCTGTTTAGTCATGGCTTGTAATGAGGTTGTGTGAAGTTTGTGACAGAATTGTGACAAATTTCATTTTTGATGTCGGGAACACAGTTCTGAAGAAGGGTCACAGGACCCAAAACATTAACTCGGCTTTCTCTCCACAGATGCTGCCAGATTCTGAAGAAAGGTCTAGGCCTGAAACATCAGCCTTCCTGCTCCTCTGATGCTGCTTGGCCTGCTGTGTTCATCCAGCTCTACACCTTGTTATCTGCTGCCAGGCCTGCTGAGTTTTTCAGCAATTTGATTTCCAGCATCTGCAGTTTTTTTTTGTATTTTTGAAGATAATTAGCAGCACAGTTGTTTGGAACTCACACATTTTATCAAGAAGGCTTGCTAATTGAGACTGACCTAAAACTCCCTGGCCTTATCTTTCTTTCCTGTACTGTTGTCAGGGCAGGAAGCGGGTGGGGAAGACAAAGCACTCTTGAAACTAAATACTGTTCAAATTTAGAAATTGATTGATGATGAAACATCTTCAAATTGGTCACTGCAAGCTGCGAAGAGTCACTGATGACACAGTTAAATTCTTGAGGGAAATGGATGTTAATTGCTGTCTAGACATTTTATTACTGCAAAAGAGCACTAATGATTGACCATTGCTGTATTTTTTCTCCTCTTGGCACAGCAAGCAGATCAACTAAACTGGTGTTTCAAAGCGAAGAAAGAATTATTAAAAAGTAAGCTTAACTAATGGGGTCTGTGGTGGCATCTTCACCATCTGATTCTTGAATAAACGGAAAATAGTTCACATAAGACATCTTACTGCTGTAATGAATACAGATGCCAACTCTGTGTATCTCGATTAATTAAAATGGGTCACACAAAATGCCAGCAAGGTGAAAGGGTCCACAGAGGCAATTCTGATATTCATTCATCCGATCATCATCTTTGTGGTGGTGTTGTTAATTTTTTTCTCTGTAGAACATTAAATAGTTTCACTGTTCAGTTCTCAAGTTTCAATATTTCCAGGTTCCTAAATTGTGTTTTTATATTTAGTCTGTACAAAGGCATATGCTCCTGAAGCATGTGCAATGCTATAACTCTCAACACCATTATACTAAAACGCTGGAACTTTGAAAGCTGCACAGCAATATCATTAATAAATCTCAATTTATTTGCTGAAAATGCTTAAACGAACTTGCATAATAAACTTATCCCTATTCAAAGTGATCCAAGTCTCTCTGCTACGACATTTCATGTGCTTTCTGGCTTTGAGAGGGGAAGTCACTGTTTGAGACAGTTTGCACAGATGGTGGCCACCCTCAGTCAACAATCTCATAAAAAGGGGCATGTACAGAGATTTCTTTTTAAATGCATTCAGACAGAGATAAAAGGTTGGAGTGTGGAACTGTTAAAATATCCAGGAGCTGTAAAAAAAAACCTTACTACTCACTGGTTAACCCATGCTTTCTGCCTTGTTGAACTTTATTAATTCCCTGCTTTTCTTGCAGTCCTGTGTCATTTATGTCCCTGACAGACAGCTTCAAGTGTCTCTTTGGTGGCAAGCTGTGAGGATTATGTGTTTGACAGCAATTTAGTTGCAGATAGTTGGGGGTGCGGAAATGAAAGATGACTGTAGCTGAAGCACTGTCAGGTTTAAGAGTTTTAGGGTGGTTTTATGTAAAACCTATAGTTAACAGTATTGTGTAACAACGGCTTACATTTACATAGTATCCTTAATTTTCCAATGTACTTCCCAATAGCATTATCAAGTAGAATTTGACACCAAGCCACGTAAGAAGGGAGACAGAAATCAAAAGGGGACGATTTAAGGAATAACTTAAATGAAGAGAGAAAAGTATAGAGAGGCAAAGGACTTTTTTTAAATGAGGGGATGACAGTGCTTAGGGCCTAGGCTGCTGAAAAGTCAGGCACCAATGATGTTGCAATGTAAGCTGGAGATGCACAAGGCACTGAGGTTAGAGGATTGCAAAGAACACAAAGGGTTATACTTGCAATGATGGTCGATCCAGAAAAGCAAAACCTTACATTCAGTCAGCAATGGGGTGACTTACCAATAGGATTCTGGTACATTGTTAAGGCAAAACACATGGAGATCTGTGATCTACTTGACTTTATGGTTACCACTGATGGCACTGGATGTACAATGTATAAAAGTTTCCTGTAAGGCTGCCATCTCAAATGTTGGGCACAGAAGAAACACAACCTTCTAAAATAAACAACAGGCATTCTGCTGGGTCAGCTTTGCAAACAATGCTACAAATCTTTTTTTTTCCAAAACTTCTGTCTTAAAGTCTTAAGGAAATCCTGTTTTGTGAAACCCACATATTTGTAGGGGAACAGAAAAGCAGCTAATCACAATCATCAAAGGCAGCTGTAGAGGTAGAAGTCAGCTCTGATCTTTACAATAATGATGCTTTAGGAGGCTTTTAAAACTGCAAATGTGACAATAAATATTTTATATGAAAATTCTGTTTGTAAAAAAAGTGCAGTCCCAGCTTGTTACACAGACGAAGACTGATTCACGTATGTTATGGAACAATTTAGTCACAAAACTCTAAGTTAATCTCGGTATGATACAGTGGTTATAAAATCACATGCATAAAAACAAATTCTACATATATTGCTGTAAAGCATTTTAGGCCACTCTTGTGGCATTTTTCCAGGTGACCACTCCTAGCACCCTGTCATATTTGTCGCCCCTACCAGAATATGATACCAGGAAAGAGTTGCTTGAGATAGTTTGCTGTCACCAATCCTCCTTTGCTATGGGCCTATTTAGTTATCAGTGGTCGACGATACGCTATTGTAGAGTATCGAAGAAACACTGAGATAGCAAGAAGGCTTATTGCAAGGTATCAATAAATAAAATGACAGTTGGCCAGGCATTATTACTAGAAGCTTAGGGAGCTGGTAAAAATATATCTGTTCCCTCCAAAAGCTCAAGTATACCTCCTTGTTACCACCCCTAGACTGTGTGTGGCATCAAATGGTTGAAGCAAATATAACATGAACTTAGAACCATGACGTTATACAACGTTGACTCCAAGCATTCTTCCCCAAAGATACTCTACTGGAAGGCTTTCTATCTCTCAGATATCCTCTGTGGAGGAGGTTGTTTTTGGAGGCATTATTGTTGGTCCATTACTTATCTGGAGTACACTTAATCCCCTGACTTTGCTTCGTGAAAGACAGCAACGCTGTCGAAATAAGTACTTTGGTCCTTGCAGTGTCTTAGATTTTTGGATCAGGTAATTAGTTTCAAATTGAAAGAGATAGTGTTTTCATTTGTAGTATCCTGGATATTTAGCGCAGGCAGCTTCTTCTTCTTGACCGTGTCCTGTATCTGCAGACATCGATCGGGCTCCGATGGAGTCACATTCAGCTAATCTCCATCCAGTTGCTGATCAGGCTGGATACCTTCAGATGGCCATTGTGGTTGTTTGATAAATGAAATAAACTACTTCAGACCTTAAATCATGTAACTAAAAGATTGTTGCTCACTTAGCATGCTCTCCATCACTGGCAATGACTGTTCTGTTTTAGAAGACTAGAGCACTGAACATTTCCACCAGTTCAGATGAAGTCTGTGACTTCCCCTGTGACGGACATTGCTGGCTGTCCAGTATTTATCAACAATTAGCAAAATACAATGCAGCAACTGTGAGAAGCAATACATAGGACAGATGGGCAGGAAACTCGCCACCAGGATACACGAACACCAACTCGCAGCAAAACGGCACGACCAGCTCTTCCTCGTTTCTATTTACTCTGACAAAGAAGGACATCGGTTTAACTGGGACAACGTAACAGTACCAGGACAAGCAAAACAAAGACAAGCACGAGGGTTCCTGGAAGCCTAGTTTTCAACTGTTAGTATCATAAACAAGCATGTTGAAATAGTCCCCATCTACATACCACTATGGAGCAAAACCAGAACCACAACTACCCACCATAACAGACTGGGACCATATAAATTCAGAACGGAACAGAACAACAGTGCTTCAATAGAGGCTAGACAGCACTGAAGATGTCACCTAGAAGGGAGACGAAACATTTACACAAAAATCAATCAGCTCGGCAAACCAACCAACAACTCCATTCATCACCTATTTGTAGAGGTGTCCTTGAGCAGAGGTGGTGAGCTGCTTTCCTGAATCTCTGCAGTCCATTTCTTGTAGATTGACCCACAATGTCCTTAGAGAGGAAATTCCAGCATTTTGAGCCAACCATAGTGAAGGACTGGCAATACATGATGTTTGAGTGGCTTGGAGGAGAACTTGCAGGTGTTGTGTTCCCATGCATTTGCTGCCCATGTCCTTCCAGTTGGAAGAGGTTACTGGTTTGGAATGCGCTGTCTGATGATCTTTGGTGAATTTCTATAGTGCATCTTGTAGATAGTACACTCTGCTGCTACTGAGGGTCAGTGGTGGAGAGAGTGGATATTTGTGGATGTGGTGCCAAAAAAGGGGGCTGCTTTGCCCTGGATGGCATTACTTTTTTTGTGGAGCTGCACTCATCCACGCAAATGCAGACCATTCCATCACACTCTTGACTTGTACCTTAGATGGTGGGCAGTCAGGAGGTAAGTTACTTGCCACAGTATTCCTAGCCTCTGATCTGCTCTTGTAGCCATTGTATTTATGTGGCAAATCCAGCTAAGTTTCTGGTCAATGGTAACACCAAGGATGTTGATAGTGGGGGATTCAGTGATGGTAACACCATTGGTTGTCAAGAGGCAGTGATTAGATTGTTTCTTGTTCAAGATGGTCATTGCCTAGCATTTGTGGACCATAAATGTTACTTGCCATGTGTCAGCCCACACTTGGATATTATCCAGATTTAGTTGCATTTGAACATGTACCGATTCAATATCTGAGGAGATGCATCTGCAGCTGGCAGATTGGTAAGGTTGAGATCAAGTATGTTTTTCCCTCTTTTGGTTCCCTCACCCTCTGCTACAGACCCAGTCTAGCAGTTATGCCCTTTATGACCTGACTGGCTCAATCAGTACTGCTGCTGCCAAGCTGACATTGGTGGTGGACAATAAAATCTCTAACCAGAGTACATCTTGTGCCCTAGCCACCCTCAATGCTTCTCCCAGGAGTTACTCAGCCAATACTGATTCATCAGCCAAGAAGTATGGTATGTAGTAATCAACAGGAGGTTTCAATGCGCATGTTTAACATGAAGCCATGAGATTTCATGGAGTCTGGAGTCAATGTTGAGGGCTCCCAGAGCATCTCCCTCCTGGCTATGTGCCACTGTGCCACCATTTTTGCTCAGTCACATGTAGGCCAGACCAGGTGATGATGGCAGATTCCCTTCCCTGAAGGGCATTAGTGAACCAGAAGGGTTTTTCTGACATTCGACAATGGTTTCATGGTCATCAGCAGATTCTTAATTTCAGAGTTTTTTTTAATTGAATTCACATTCCACCATCTGCAATGGCAGAATTCCACCCCAGGATCCTCAGAACATTAGCTGACTTTATGGATTAACAGTCTAGCAACATTAGGCCATTGCCTCCCCGTTGCTTCTGCCAGCTTAAGTGATGCAACAGTATTCTATTTTCTGTTTCGCTTTCTAGACTCATGGTAGAATTCAACATATTTTCTCAAGGTGGCCCTTGACTGTTCGGTAGATATCAGTTTGTTCGTGGACTCATATTTGAACAATTTTATTTCTTCTGAATCAGTTATTCTCTGAGGGCCTTTCCCCTCTAATTCTTCTGATGAGCTTGAGGTTGTGGTATGTGTACAGGCTCCAAGTGAAGTTGGTTGATTGTTCACAATGTACATCTTTTCAACTGCCTTATGTGTTGCATTGTAATGTAATCTGTAGCGTTTCCTGAGCTTCTTTTAGTTATTCCACCTGCGCCACATCATCTTTTTACCTTCTTTAGCAATAGTAATAAATCCGATAGGACAGTAACACTTGATTCTGCATCAGAGGCATAACCAACAGGATCTTATTGACTCAGACAAACTCTAGTCTCTTCTAACTTGTGTGGATTAGTTAGTTCCCCTAAAAGTGTCTCATGTCACCTTCTCAAGTATCTCGTCAACTTGATGATGGGTGTTGTATTGTTTAGACAGTGTCATATGAGTCTCCAACTGGACTTCCATTCCTAATACTGTCTTACACCAACTCAACTTCTACAGTATGTCAGTAAGGAGCACTTGGCTTGGTGACTACAACTGTGTAAAACATTGGTTAAGTAAATCATGAATCAACAAATTGTGGTAAGCCTTTGTCATGTTAAAATATCATAGATCATTGATCATCATAGAATCCCTACAGTGTAGAAACAGGCCCTTCAACCCAACAAGTCCACTCTGACCCTCGGAGCATCCCACCCAGACCCATACCCCTATGACCTGCCTAATCTACACATCCCTGAACACTACAGGCAATTTAGCATGGCGCATCCACCTAGCCTGCACATCTTTGGATTGTGGGAGGAAACTGGAGCACCAGGATGAAACCCACGCAGACACGGGGAGAATGTGCAAACTCCACATAGACAGTTGTCCGAGGCTGGAATTGAACTTGGGTCCCTGGTGCTGTGAGGTAGCAGTCCTTAACCACTGAGCCACCATACTGCCCCAAATATAGATTAAGAGTCAAACTCTGACACACAACTAACACCCTTCCCGTAAGTTCTTCTGTTAAATGGGGAACTGACTGGTAGTAGTAGTTATCTGTCATTCAGCATGAAGTTCTTAGTTCAATTTGTGACTCATCAGAGTCTCTAACATAAGAGAGATGCTTTTCAGACTACACAGTCAGTGAGGGGTGCACAGTCGAGAGACTATGCCCAACTGAGACATCGGCTGAGTGAGGAGCAAATTAGGTTTATGTGGCTACTTAGTGCAAGGAGCGCTTTAAGTAAAATTTATAGCAACTAGTGAGGTGTGTTAAGTATTGATTGAATTTATCAGCACTGGTAAGGTTTATCAGCAGTTGTATAATGTATAAGTTAAAATAAAATTAATGTCAGTAAACCAAAGTTGAATAAAGTCAAGCATTGGCAGGGCAACTTGATCATGTATCCTGCAATATGTGGGAGCTGTAAGCATACGTTTATCTGTGTCATTGTATATTAATCTGATATTCTCGACTACTGAAGTTGTTAGAAGGGAAAATTGTTACAGAGTGTGGAATGGGCAGAGAATTAAATATTTACTCATTTACACCATCACTAGAGTTGAATGAGTGATGTTTCTGTTTGCATGACAGTAGATAAATTGCTTTAATTTTTGGTGTCTAGAAAAAGACCGAATATTTTACTGCTTAGTTTCACAAGTTAAATCTGATTTGATCAGCACACAAAAGGGGGTGATAATTTGTCAATGCCAACAGCACAAAATAAGTTCAGAGCAGATTTTTCACCGTGCCCAATCCTCTTTCTACGGAAGCTCACAGACAATAGTTCAAACTCTTTGGGGACTCTAGTGAGTCTCACTGTCAATTTTATTTGATTTGAAATTGAAAACCTTGCCAGTATTTTCCAAGTCAGTGAAAAAAATAAAAGAAATGATGATTCACTGCACATACATTGTGCCTTGGTGGCATGGACCAATCTCATGACCTTAGTTCCATTAAGAGTTATATTTGTGGTTATGTTATTTAAATTAATGATTTGGAAAGTGATTGCTGAGCTGAAGTCTAAACTACACAAGAGTGATAATCAAAGATGATGTTTTAACAGATTTTTTTGTCATGGTTTATCAGCTGTACCGGCATAATTTTAAGTGATCATGAATATCAATTTTTGTCTGCTTTATGCTGCTAGCTATCAGTAAGCTGGATGTAGAATGAGGTTTATTCAAAAGGATTATCAGTAGTGATACTAGAAAATAATCGTTAATTCGTTCACAAGAAATTCTACCTCAAAGAAGCTTGTGAAGTTAGTAAAAAGCTATATATTTTCCATGAATGGCATATCAGGTTAGAGGGGTTGAATGGGCCACTCCAGCACTTTGTTATAGAAGTAGAAAGCCGTGGAGAAACTCAGTAAGCCTGACTGCATCCATAGAGAGAGAAACACAGTTAATGTTTCAGGACAAAGCACTTTCCTTTTTAATGGTTCTCCAGTTAACTTAATTCCGATTCTTTTGTTCCTCCATTCTGCCCTATAAAAGTACTTCATGGCTGTAAAACACCTTGTGACATCCTGAGCTTGTGAAAAGTACTATATAAATCTAAGTTAACAAGGTGTGGGGCTGGATGAACACAGCAGGCCAAGCAGCATCATAGGACCAGGAAAGCTTGACGTTTCGGGCCTAGACCCTTCATCAGAAATGTTTTCTGATGAAG
>JAHRHZ010000051.1:18486283-18519277 GCA_024137785.1 Ginglymostoma cirratum | reverse complement strand
CGGGCCCGAAACGTCAGCTTTCCTGCTCCTCTGATGCTGCTTGGCCTGCTGTGTTCATCCAGCTCTACACCTTGTTATTACAAAAAAGGATGAACAGTTTACGATGTCGCTCCACACAGCACCATCTTAGATATAAAGTACCTAGGTACAAATCTTAGATACAAAATAGAGACATAAAGAAAAAAATGTTACATTGCCTCACAATTATTCATAAGGTAAGTTAGAAAAATAAGAAATGCAGCTAATGAGATAAACATATTAGCCTTTCTATAAAGAGCCTGCGGTAGATGAATGCAGGGGGCTTTGACACGTGGTTTGACCAGGCTCACAAGCCGCTGACTGCCCGCACCATTCCCCACTCCAATAACATTTGAGGATTATTAATTAGATCAAAATTCCACCAGCTGCCATGGTGGGATTTAAACCTCAGAGAATGAGCCTGGGCTCTGGATTGTATGTGCATTACCACTACACTATCGTTTCCATTAAAGATGAAAGTTTCTATATTAGAATTTCTTAATGTTTTTAAATTATATCCACTATTGTTGGTGAAGTAATTTTATTCAAAGGGTTTTGTTTTCACTGTAAAGTTTAATTGCTCTGGGCTATTGTTTTACAAAATTTAGGATATCAGCATTTCTGAAATCATGGGTTTGGGAGAAAACAGCTGTATCAAAACAGGGATAGTAGGAACTGCCAATGCTGGAGTCTGAGATAACAAAGTGTGGAGCTGAATCAACACGGTAGGCCAAGCAGCATCAGAGGAGCAGGAAAGCTGACATTTCGGGTCTGGCCCCTTCTTCATAAAAGGGACTACATCTCCAAGACACCGGCACTGCTCGCTGACGAAAACACATACTGGCCAGTACAAACTGACCCTACACTGCAACTAGGCAACAAAATCCTCAACACGCTAAAAAGACTTAAACAGACCGGACAGATCAACAAAGCAGACTACTTAAGAATGAAACCCGAAGGAACCAACACACCCCGATTCTATGGCCTCCCAAAAGTGCACAAGCCGGAAGTACCCCTTAGACCCATAGTCTCCCTACCAGGCACTCCATCACACAGATTAGCCGAGGAGCTACAAAGGAGACTCAGGCCCCTAGTCAACAAGTCACCCCACTCAATCCACTCAGCCCAAGAATTTCTCAACTCCATCAAAGACATAAGGATAGATGATGAGGAGACCATCATATTGTTTGATGTCACTCCCCTATTTACGTCAATAGACGTACCACTAGCAAGGGAAACAATGACAGCACTACTAGAACAAGAGCAAGACCCCAGTGAAACCATCTCCACAGGCAACATGCTCAAACTATTGGACCTATGCCTCACCACCCACTTCAATTCCAACGGCCAAATATATGAACAAATCAACGGGACACCCATGGGATCACCTATCTCCGGACTCATAGCAGAGGCAGTGATGCAAAGCCTAGAGAGGACGGCCCTTCCACTAATCCAACCAAAACTATGGATACGCTACGTGGACGACACCTTTATCATCATTAAATGGACCAAACTAGAGGAGACACACAAACTTATAAACAACACCCTCACCAGAATAAAATTCATCAGAGAGGAGGAGAAGAGCAAACAGCTCCCATTCCTGGACGTCATGGTAGAGCGCAAGACAAATGGGGAACTCCAAACGAAAGTACACGGAAAAGCCACAAACACAGACCAGGTACTGAACTTCAACAGTAACCATCCCAGCACACACAAACGAAGCTGCATGCGAACACTATTTAAATGGGCAACAACACACTGCAGCAACACAGAACTATGCCAAGAGGAAGAATAATACCTCTTTCAGGTTTTCAAGGATAATGGATATCCAAAAAACTGGGTCAGAAGATGCCTACATGAACAACGTCAGGAAGATACTACACGCCTCGACACAATCATCACACTACCCTGCATCAGGAACACATCAGAACTAACCACAAGACTCCTATGACCGCTGG
This sequence comes from Ginglymostoma cirratum, assembly GCA_024137785.1. Taxonomy (NCBI): domain Eukaryota; kingdom Metazoa; phylum Chordata; class Chondrichthyes; order Orectolobiformes; family Ginglymostomatidae; genus Ginglymostoma; species Ginglymostoma cirratum. The sequence continues at coordinate 18,517,301 of JAHRHZ010000051.1, read as the reverse complement.
GCATCAGAGTGGCACACAAACCCACATCCACCCTACGACAACAGCTCACCCAAACTAAAGACCCACTCCCCGCCATGGACAGGACCAATGTCATCTATATGATCCCCTGCAGAGACTGTGAGAAACACTACATCGGACAAACAGGAAGGAAACTAACAACAAGGATACACAAACACAAACTGGCTACAAAAAGACACGACCAATACTCACTCATCTCAATCCACATGGATAAGGAGAACCACCAATTCCACTGGGACAACACCAAAATCCTGGGACAAGCTAAGCAGAGACAGTCACGAGAATTCCTGGAAGCCTGGTGCTCCACAAAGAAAGCCATCAATAAACGCATAGAACTCGACCCCATATACACTCCAATAGGAAGGAAAACCGGAAGTGAGGCAATCCAGCTCAACGGACTCCAGAGTTTAAAAACCAGGCAGGAAAATACACCGACGCTTCAGTGGAGGCTTCACTGATGATGTTACCCAGCATGGTAACGAAACGTCTGCAGAACAAGAAACCAGCTTGGCGAGCCAACCAACCTCAACACCCACAAACCGAGCTACAAATCTACTCCAAAACCTTAGAATCTGAATTTGCTGAAAAAAGAAGTACTCTATCATAGGATGGTTACATTGGTAAATCTGCAAAGTAAGGACTAAATCTTTGGACAGGATACATTGCTATCAGATATACATGCCCCATTTTCACTCCAGCTCCAGTTACCATCTCTGTAGCTTACACTAGATCAAAAGCCTGGCTGTTTTCTCTGTTCAATTGATTCCACTACAAGCTACATACATATGAGCATATGCATTACAGCAGGCCATTCAGTCCCTCAAGCCTGTTCTGCAGCCATGGGTGATCTGAACATGGCCTCCATATTTCTATCCACCTCCATTACCCTCATACTCAATTGACAATTGACAATGTATTCAACTTCACCTTAAAAGTATTCAATGACTTCAATGACCACTTGCTGGGCAATAAAATTCCACAGACTAATGACCCTCTGAGAGGAAAAATGTTTTTGCATCTCCATCTTAAACGGGAAATCATATTTTTATTCTGCGTCCCCTTGTTCTCTGCCACAGGTGGAAACATCCATCTTGTCAAGCTCCCTCAGGATCTTGTCTGTTTCAATAAAATAACTACACTCTTGCCTAAAGACAAAAAGATACAGGCCGACCTGTCCATCCTTTCCTCACAAAAGGGTCCCAGCATTCGATTCCAGCCTTGGGCTGTGTGGCGTTTGCACATTCTCTCCGTGTCTGTGTCATTTTCCTCCGGGTACTCCAGCTTCCTCCCACAGTCCAAAGATGTGCAGGCTAGGTGGATTGGTCATACTAAATTGTCCCGTGGTGTCCAGTGATGTGCAGGCTCCATAAGTTAGCCTTGAGAAATGCAGGGTTACAGGGATAGGGTATGGGATGAGGGTCTGAGTGGGATGCTCTTTCAGAAGGTCAGTGTGGACTCAATGGGCTGAATGGCCTGTTTCTACACTGTAGAAATTCTATGATTCAATGATAGTATACTCTTAATCATAGGAATCAGTCCAGTGAATCTTCTCTGCATTGCTTCCATTATAGTTGTATCCTTTCTTAAATTAGGAAACCAAAACTTTAAACAGTTGATCTTATCCAGTAATTGATTGGTACTGTCTAGGAATTGAGCTGATGAAACAGTCACTAAAGAATCTGAATTCTTTCCAACAATGACAAACCTTCCCCTGGAATGTACACAAAATGAACTGAACGTCAGAGGACATGCACAACAGTCTAGATTGTTGCCAAAACCTTTGAGAAGTTAAAGAATATCACTCTGTAAATTGGGATTTTAACACTCCACCCAGCACCATCACCACCAACATTGTGTTTTCGGCAGAGATGTGGCAGAGTTTTCAATGAGATCCAGGTGTAGATTTTGTTCATTAACATCCTGGTAAAAGTCTTATTTTAATTTTAATTTAATTTAATTTTAATTTTAATTTCTCACATTTCAAGTGACTACACTTCACAAAAAGTATTTCATTGACTGTAACTCACTTTGATATGTATGTACTTGGCTTGTGAAAGACACTAATATAAATGCAAGTCCTTTCTTTAAAGGAGGGAGAATCCTGCAGAGCATGACAATCTCCACGACTGAACTGCCAATGTTAGCTGCGGCTCAGAGTATAGTGCTCATGGCTCTAAGCTAGAAGGTTCTGGAACTAACTTGCATTCCATGGGTTGAGCACAAAAATCAATGCTGATGCAGTACTGAAGGAGTGCTGCAACATCACTGTCTGTCAAATGGGATGTCATACCAAGGTCCCATCTGCCTTCTTGAATGGGTTTTAAAGATTTTGTGACACTATTTCACATTATCCCTGGTGTCCTGACCAATATTTCTCCCTCACCCAACATCATTGAAACCATCTTATCAAGTCATTTTTACAATTCTCAGAAGCTTGATGTATACACTTTTGCTGCTGCACTTCCTACAGGGCAACAGCGAATACACTTCAAAAACCACCTCACTAGCTGTTAAATATGAGGTTATAAAAGGTGCTTTGTTTTTAGGTAAGTATTTTGCAAGTTTTTTTTTCAGTGGTCTCAGCATTCCAAGTTCAATGATAGAAGCACACATTTTAAAAATCGAGCCCTTGATCTCTTCCTCTTTTCTCCCTTTTGTGTTTTCCCCCCCTATCTTTGCTTATTCTGAGAGCACTTTGTGCATTGGGTGGGGTCCAGGTCTCGCAGCTGGCCTTCAGTAGCCAAATAGAAGCTACTTCATGTGTGAAGTTAGACAGTGAGCTTTAGCAGACTTCTTGCCCAAAAAAACTCTCACAATCATAATCCTTGCCACAAACTTGGGCGCATTGTGAATGGCTTACATTTAACAATTAAATGTGGCTGATATTAAAAGCACATCTTATTGCAAGATGCAAAATGAAACAGTACAGGAAGTACGTCAGAATGTATGGTTAAGAAGAGAAGGTGACAAGGAGATAATATGGTCTGTTTAATATCGTCAGTGCAAATCTAATATGGTGGCCAATCTAAATAGAGTCTACTGTATATCCTGGTAATGCAACAAAGAGGAATCCTGCGACTGACACAAGTTTTTCAGAACAATTCTTCCACGAGACTGATCAAGGAATTATTTCATCAGTCGACTTTTCACAATGCAGCCTAATATCACCACACCTAATTGTTTTCTTTTCTTGCCCACTGATATGGGATCATCTTTGCTTTGCAGACCAGCATTAGTAGGGGAGCCAAAAACGAAGAGCAAAGAGGCTTAGCATACCTCTGTGCTGCAGATTAAACAGTCCTTCAAAGATGCCACAGACCGTGCTCTTGATTTGTCTTGCAACAATTTTCAAAAATCGCATAATCCTCTGTTAGCGGAAATTTGACAAAAATAAAACCTTCTCCTCCTGGGGAGTCAGGATTCTTTTAAGTGTGTTGCTCACTTCCATGTCTTGGCACTACTGATGCATAAGGCTTCATTCCATAATCCTTTCATGATGTTATTTTCTTTGTAGAATTTCATTTTATCCTCCTCATATCCATGGGGAAAATATCATCCTCAAAAAGCACCACTGGCTGACAGCTAACAAAGTGCTCGCATTGATACAGGACAGCAAAAAAAAACTCATCGTTCCCCAACCGCCCGCTTCTATCTCCTCCCCAAAATCCACAAACCTGAATGCCCTGGTCGACCCATTGTCTCCGCCTGCTCCTGCCCCACCGAACTCATCTCCACCTACCTAGATTCCATTTTCACCCCCTTGGTCCAGGAACTCCCTACCTACGTCCGTGACACCACCCACGCCCTCCACCTCCTCCAGAACTTCCAATTCCCCGGTCCCCAACACCTCATTTTTACTATGGACGTCCAGTCCCGATACACCTGTATTCCCCATGCTGATGGCCTAAGGGCCCTCCACTTCTTTCTGTCCCGCAGAACTGACCAATCCCCCTCCACCGACACCCTCATCCGCTCACTCTCAACAACTTTTCTTTCAATTCCTCCCACTTCCTACAGATAAACGGGGTGGCCATGGGTACCCGCATGGGCCCAAGCTATGCCTGCCTCTTTGTAGGTTACGTGGAACAATCCCTCTTCCGTACCTGCACTGGCCCTAAACCCCACCTCTTCCTGCGTTACATTGATGACTGCATTGGCGCCACCTCGTGCTCCCACGAGGAGCTCGAACAGTTCATCCACTTCACCAACACCTTCCACCCCAACCTGAAGTTCACCTGGACCATCTCCAACACTTCTCTCTCCTTCCTGGACCTCTCTGTCTCCATCTCGGGCAACCACCTAGAAACAGATGTCCATTTCAAGCCCACTGACTCCCACAGCTACCTGGAATACACCTCCTCCCACCCACCCTCCTGCAAAAACGCCATCCCCTATTCCCAATTCCTTCACCTCCACTGCATCTGCTCCCAGGATGAGACATTCCACTCCCGTACATCTCAAATGTCCTCATTCTTCAAGGACCGCAACTTCCCCCCCACAGTGGTCGAGACTCCCTCCGCGACTCCCTTGTCCGCTCCACACTCCCCTCCAGCCCCACCACACCCGGCACTTTTCCTTGTAACCGCAGGAAGTGCCACACCTGCCCCCACACCTCCTCCCTCACCCCAATCCCAGGCCCCAAGAAGACTTTCCACATCAGGCAGATGTTCACCTGCACATCTGCCAATGTGGTATACTGCATCCGCTGTACCCGTTGTGGCTTCCTCTACATCAGGGAAACCAAGCGGAGGCTTGGGGACCGCTTTGCAGATAAACCTGCGCTCAGTTCGCAACAAACAACTGCACCTCCCAGTCGCGAACCATTTCAACTCCCCCTCCCATTCCTCAGATGACATGTCCATCCTGGGCCTCCTGCAATGCCACAGTGATGCCACCCGAAGGCTGCAGGAACAGCAAATCATATTCAGCCTGGGAACCCTGCAGCCCAATGGCATCAATGTGGATTTCACAAGCTTCAAAATCTCCCCTCCCCCAACCGCATCCCAAAACCAGCCCAGCTCATCTCCACCTCCCTAACCTGTTTTTCCTCTCACCTCAAGCCACACCCCCATCTCCTATCTACTAACATCATCCCGCCCCCTTGACCTGTCCGTCCTCCTTGGACTGACCTATCTCCACCCTACCCCTCTACCGACACTCACCTTTACTGGCTCCATCCCCGCCTCTTCGACTTGTCTGCCTCCTCTCCACCTATCCTCTCCTCTATCCATCCTCTATCCGCCTCCCCCTCCCTCCCTATTTATTTCAGAACCCTCTTCCCCTCCCCCATTTCTGATGAAGGGTTTAGGCCCGAAACGTCAAGTTTTCCTGCTCCTATGATGCTGCTTGACCTGCTGTGTTCATCCAGCCCCATGCTTGTTATCTCGGATTCTTCAGCATCTGCAGTACCTTTTATCCCTCTCACAGCTATACATCTCTCTGAAATCCCACAAGCCCTACAGGAACACACTCCATCTACCAAACTTGGATGGCTATAAACATCATCAACAGCAAACTTGGTAACTGACCAATGTGGCAAAGCCCAAGGTTTCAATCTCTCACGGATAATCTGAGCAACCCTTAAACTTTCGAAGATGCAGCATGGAAGATGTGGCCATCTCCTCCAAACAGTCGAACATGAGGAAACAGCTCAAATTGTGAGTGTGCTCGTGCAAATTAGACCATCAGCTCCTGCCCTGAAAGAACATTCAAGGTGGCAGGACAACCGTTCACTCACTGCACCAGCTGAAGCCATTGAATGGATTGCTGATCTCAACATTGAACTACTCAGCATTGCTGAATTCCCAACATTATGATAAATAATTCAAGGGGAATCATTTTCCTTTGCCTATTTTCTCCAGTTGTGTTCCTATTCTAATCTTAAAGACAACAACTCTTAGTAGAATACATTACCATAATGTTTAATGTTACCAAAAACCTCATTCGTGAGTCATTATCATAGAATCTCTATAGGATAGAAAGAGGCTATTTGGCCCATCGAATCTGCACCAACCCAACCAGATCAAACCCCATATCCTATCCCCATAACTGTGTATTTACTATAGCTAACCCCTCAGCCTGCACATCACTGGACACTACAGACTATGTAGCATGGTCAATTTAACCAACGGAAACCCACATAGATTCAAAGAGAATGTGCAAACTCCACACAGACAGTCACCTAAGACTGGAATCAAACCCAGGTCCCTGACGCTGTGAGGCAGGAGTTATTCAAGGAGGAACCTGGTGTGTGGATGCGAGTGAGAAAATTTACCATGAGGGGTATCACAAATGAATGACATTTTAATTGTACATTCATTATATTCAATTATATGCAGGCACTGGATATTAATGGGGGATTCACTTGGTCTCCCCTGAATAGGGACTGAAAATGGTGTTGCTATGTTAGGAAGATACTCTCTTGTCATAGGTATTTCAGTAAATAAATGCAGATGAAAGTGTGTAAACATTGGCTCCAGCGTTTCCTGTTTCCTTTTCCAGATTCCCAGCCTCCACAGCAATTTTGCTTCTGTTGAAACCAAATGGTACTTTCAGCCAAAATGCTGTGAGAAACACAATGCCAGAACAACGCTGCTAACTGTGTAAATAGGGAAGTGCATTGGAGACAGTTACACTGTCAAGCCCATTCTGTAACCTTTACACTTCCTTGCTGAAGTCAGAATGGATTCTCCCCCAGTAATTCGCCCCTCACTCACAACTGACATGAGTGTTGCAGAAGAAATGTTAAACAGGAGCCCATTTCTGGATTTATTTCCCCATACATGACAATAAGAGAGAAAACATTTGAAAGGATTACATTTTAATTTAGCAGATACACACAGCAATATTTTAATTTCCCTTCAGCCAAATAATTGTTCCATTACCAGCAGGATTGCACTGCTTGTCACTGAGAGATCTCTTCATTGACCTCAAATGCCCCCTCACCCAACACAAGATTGCACCCATTTCATGTTGGAGGTGGTGTCCTCTACACAACTCACATGCCAGTCTGCCAACTGCATCTATTACTTATTATTGACATGAATTGAATTAGCTTTATTGTCGCATGTACTTCAATGAGTACAGTGAAAAGTTTACAAGTTGCCATTTACAGCACCATCTTAGGTACAATGGTACCTCGGTACAATCCTTAGTTATAGAATAGAAAAATTAAGCAAAAAAAAAGTTACGTACAGCTATACAGCCGTGTAGGACTAGAGGTCAGAAAAAACAAGTAGCAAAGTTAAAAGGACAAACATCACAGTCTCTCTCCACTGGCTCTCCGCAGCAGACCAACACAGGGAGCCTCCACACGGTCTGACTGCTGGCTGTCACCATGTTCCACGATGGGCCACTATTCTAGGTCCCAGACTGGGCCGCTGCCGCCATGGTCCCACACCAGGCCGCACTGGGCCACTTGTTGCTGGCATCTCTGCTTCGAGTCACTGGTCGCTGACGTCCACGTTCCACCCACTGGCATCACTACCAAATTCACTTCGGAGGCCGGGAGTCATAGGGCAGAGCCAGATGTTCGAGGCTGAGAGGAGAGGGGGACAAAAATAAACAAAGAACAGGCAGAGCGGAGGAGCGCTGGCTGGAGCATCCTACCCCATTGCCATCTTACCGATGAGAAGAAACAACTGGAAGAAGCAACTATGAATTTCTGAATTTACTTTTAAAGCATTTCAAATCATCTTTAACTGCAATACGTTTCAACCTTCAGTGGTGTGCTTCATAGAGTAGAATCTGATGGTACATGAAGGAGGCTATTCTTTGAAAAAAGTGGCCAGTTAGTATATCGCTCCCTTTTTAATTCTGCACGACTCTGCAATTGTTTCCTTTCCTATTTATCTATTCAATCTCCCTTTTAAAACCGTTGCTGCGACCCTTGTCGACAGGTGAATTGCAGACCAGAGCAATACGCTACATGAAGCTTCTTCTTGTTCACTGTTTTTTTCTGCTACTGGGTCTTAAATTTTGGCCCTATGGTCACCAATGCACCTGCCAATGAAAACAGTTTCTCCTTATTTATGCCATCAAAATATTTCATAATCTGGAGTTTGGGTCTGAATTTTTCCAGAAATCAGTTAGATGTTATTTTTGGTGAATTTCATGGAGGGTTTCTGTCCACGAACCCAAGCTGGTTTTCCACACATTTTTTGCCCAAAATCACCTAATTACCTGTGCACCATGTCCCTATGGGGCATCACGCATGGTATTCTCCCACTTACTACAGGTCAGGTGCTGGAAGTCTGCAATAGCCTCGAACATATTCTACAAAGTGAAACTGGCATCCCACTTTACTGACTCGGACCTAGCGATCCTAGTATTCGTGGTGAGAGAGAGTTACGATCACTGCCTGTGGAGTGTGTCCTGAGATGTAAGTGCCTGGTATCCAAGATGGATGCCAGGAGCAGTGTGTAAGTTGGAGTTGCCAGGTAACTACTCTAACTTTCATGTCAGGAATTGTCACCGTCGAGTGCAAGATAAGAAATTAAACATCAACGGGAGGTGGGATGAAGTAATGATGAGTACCTTAATGTAGGCTGAGGTATACAAATGGGCATCTCGCAACTCACTACTGAAAATCCCAACAAATCATTCAACTTTTAGTTGAAAAATGGGACATTTTGCTTTCAACACAGTGTGGAGCTGCAGGTCAGGCAGCATCAGAGGAGCAGGAAAGTCGACATTTCGGGTCGTGACCCGTCATCATGTCAGGTCCCGACGCAAAACGTCAACACTCCTACTCCTCTGATGCTGCCTGACCTGCCGTGTTCCTCCAGCTCCACACTGTATTCACTCTGACTCCAGCATCTGTAGTTCTTGCTATCTCCATTTTGCTCTCAATATTGAGAAGCTCTGCAAGGATACTTGCATGCAATTTTCCCAACTTGCTCACTACTGCCCTCATCATTCAGGGTCTGGGAAGATTCAAACTGCCAGTATTGAATCTTCACTGAATCTTTTCTTTTCTTTGGAGAATATTTACAACTTCTTCCGCATGGTCGCCGTCCTGTTGATGTCCATCATACTTTAAGTCTCCTCAGCACCTTCTCCAAGGCTTTGGCATATCCTTCCTAAAGTATGATGCCAGAGTCAGATACCAATTTTCCAGCTGAGGCCTAACCAGTTATCTGTAAATATTTTGCACAACCTCCCTAGTTCTTTGATTGTAAAAAGAAAGATCTTGTACCTTTTTTTAAAAACCCAAGCTTATCAACATGTCCCAACATCTTCAAAGACTTGCATAATTCTCAGGTCTCTCTAAATTGAGGTTTCATTTTATGAGCAATGAAACAGGAACCAGGGCTGTTCCTGTGTCCAAGGAAAACATTGTCCCGGAAGAAAAAACTCTTTGGAATTTTGATTTGAATGCTTTGTAATTAGCACTGAGGTAGACTCCTTGAACAGTTAAGGAGTTTTTACAAGTGTGCTCATGGGATGTGAGCATCACTGGCTAAGCCAGCATTTATTTTCCATCCCTAATTGCTCAGAAGGCAGTGAAGAGTCAACTACATATTGTGCACCTTGAGTCTCAGGTAACCAAACAAGGTAAGAGTAGTAAGTTTCCTTCCCTAAAGGACATTACTGGGTTTCTAAGACAGTCATTAACAATAATTACATCGATGCCACTAGGCTACCTTTTAATTCCTTTTTTTAAACTTTTACCATCTGTCACGGTGGGAATCAAACTCATATCTCCCAAACCATTAGCTTGGATTCTGAGTCTATTTACATAACCACTACACTACCACCTCAGGGCCAACCAAAAGTCTCCCAACTTGCTGTGATGAAACAGCAGGCTGCAAAAGCCAGCAAGTGACTGAGACGGTGTTTCAAGATGAACATGCACTGTCTCACCAATATCCTTCAACCAAATTACTAGAAAACTACAGTAGCCAGTCCACCATAGTGTGATGTGCTTGGGGGTGGGGACTCTTTACAAGATGCCTTTGACTGAATCTGCATCCAGTAGACCTCTTTGGTACACTGCACGCTTCCCCGGCCTGCTGTTGAACTCTCCCTGTAAAGCAGTTAACCTGTTCCTCCAATTCCAGCCCCATCCTACCACTTGCCATTCATAGACCAACATCCCCGGTGCATGCACCATCTTTAAAAGGCCATTGTGCACTTGGACTTGACCCTGACACCATCCTTGTCCCCAACTCAACACATAATTCTACTCCTTAACCCAACATTCACCCGCCTTGCACCCCCCCCCCGCCCCCAGTCCCCCAGAATCTTGACTGAACAGCCCGCTTTGGCAATTATCCCCACCCTTTACCCCTACAGCCTCCACTTGCATGCTTTTCAACGATCAATGCACAAACCTCCTGAACAGTATTGGCCCCAGACCTCTGACCCACATCGACAAGCAGCCCTCAGAAATGAGACAAATATCTGTTAATGCTGGAAATCTGAAACAAAAACTGAAATTGCTGGTGAAACTCAGCAGGGCTGTGGAAAGAAAGCAGAGTTAACAATTCAAGTCTGGTCACTCTTCATCCGAACTCAGTTAACTCTGCTTCCTTCCTACAGATGCTGCCAGACCTGCTGACGTTCGCCAACAATTTTCGTTTTCATTTCAGCCCTTAGAAATGACTGACTCGACCCTGGGCACTGTGTTTGCAACACCCTGGCTGATGTTATGCAATTCCCCTGACTGCTGGTGTTGATCCTACACGACTGACTGTTGCCCATTCCTCAGATTTTAGTTAGCCATATGCCCTGACTGTAAATGGCCTGAATGGATAACTGACTGTGCCCAGGCTGTGCCAATGACTGACAGTATCAGCCCCCTGACTGAAGTAGTCCTCCACACCTTGACTGGAGCCAGCACTAGCCACCATCCACTTTCCGACATGGCATTTGATTGAATGAAGGTGCAGAGTGTTTGCTTCACAGGCAGTGCGCACATTTGCTGTAAGTGATAGACTGGCATCCTGGTGTGCCACACAGCAAGATGTCCCTCCGTCCCACACCTCCCTCATCACGCCTCCCCTCCATTGGCATATCTGTAAGGACAAGCATCCTGTCTATCTATCTGTACCTCAATATGGTAATACTGATAGCTTTTAGGTGCCAATGTACTAACAGGCATGGCATGGCAAGGCTTGATGCTGTATGCATGCAGGTAAGCTCTAAGTCAGCATTGCTAAGAGAGCAAGCAAGCAGCCTTGCGATGCAGCCTGGTCCAATCCATGAGCTGAGTGTCTGGATCATGTTTTGTCAAGCTGTTGCGTGGAAACTGAATTGAGGCTCCTCGCAACTAGCATTGAGCTGAAGTCACCAGGTACCTGCTCTGACTTCCATGTCATGAATTCTCAGCTTTGAGTTTGCTCATGGTATATGGTAGGATAGAAATCCGTATTTAACAAACTTCAGCATGTAGTTAATAATATCATTAACAAGCAATAATCTCCCTGTATAGACAACTCCTGCTGCCTAACAAAAATCTTGCCTCAATGCCCAAAACACAGTTAAAAGATACAGCAAGTTGCTCCCACCATCAAGAAATGCCTAATCAGATTTCTCGCGCAATTCTTGCTACAGCCCATATCATTCAAGCCCCTATAAGACACGACCAATGGCACTTTATTCTCTGAGTGCTAAGGGTTCAGGTTCAACTCTTACTCCAGGGCTTGTCGTTCCCAGTGCAGTGCTGAGGGAGTGTTGCAGTGTCAGTGGGCTATACCTCAAATGCGATGTTAATCTGAGCCCTCTATCTGTCTGGATAGATATAAGGATTCATTGTGAATAAAAAGGCACTATTTTGAAGAAAGGGCAGGGGATGTTCCCCCTCGCCCTGTCTAATATTCACACCTCAAACAGCATTACAATAAAAGACAGATTATCTCATCATTATTGCATTACTGCGTGCGGACATTTGCACATGAGCAAATTGGCTGCCATGTTTATTGCATTACATGGTACCTCATTGGTTATAATGTACTTTGTAATGTTCAGTGACCTTGAGAGGTGCTACATAAATGCAAACCTTTCTTTCTTCTATTTTATGTAAAAATCTAGAGAAACATATGGAAAACACACTGGAAAAGAATATGACACAGTTACCAGCTCAAAATCTTCACAGATGTGCTTTTGAAATAACATTTGCTTGGCTTAGAGAATAGAGCACAAAAAATATTCTCATGTTAAAACAGCTACAAGTGACTTGCACTTTGTGTTCATTACACACCATCTTCCTCGCATATCTGCCCTGGGCCCATTGTCCACTCCGATATAGTTCCTGCCTCCTTTTATCACTGAATCACCAAGCTGAGTGTATACATTGCAAAATGTGGAATGTAATGTGGCAGAGTATATGAGCTACCCCAGAAACCAAATCTACTTGAAAATTCCTCAATGTAATGATGCATCTTAAAAGGGAAACTCCACTCAGCTATTTTAAAGAGTGGAATTGCTGTTATGAAAATTAACAAAAAGAATCCCTACAACCCTCCAATATCGGAGCAGTCCTCTAATTCTACCTCTTGATCATCCCCGATTTTCCAATAGTAGCAGCACCTGCGTCCTAATCTCTGCAATGCCCTCCTTAAACCTCTCTGCCTCTCTATCTTTCTTTCCTTGTCCATAATGTGCTTTGAAATACACCTTGTTAAACTAGTTTGTGGTCACCCAGACAACATCTCCCTCTTTCAGCTTGGTGCCAAATCATGTCTGATAATCAATACTGTGAAGCCCTGTGGGATGTTTAACTAGTTACAGGTACTATATAAATGCAAGCTGTTGTTAGGCTCCATCTCTGATCAAACTGATGATGAAGTTGATGATCGGTTAAATGTCTATCCAAATGTTCAGTGACATGCTGTTTTCCGAATGACTGAAATCCCAACGGATGTTTAATTTCTCTCCTTTTCATTCATAATTTGTTTAGTGAGCTGCCCTAACAGTTACAATAGCTAATAATGATTCAAAAGTAGCAATCTAATGCTCAGCCTTCAGCTTCTTCATGCAAGAATTATTACAAATTTGATAAGTCCTCTTCAAATACTGTAATCATTTATGCTTCATGCAACAATGGTTTCTCAAGGCTTTTCTTATGTGGATTCACGAACCTTGAGTACTACAATTTTTGATTGACTTTTAAAATAGGAATTGATGCAAAATTATTGAAGACCTTAACAAAATTAGGCATTTTGAGTATCCAGCTTATTAAAGCTATTACCAAAAATTCAGGAATATTGAAATAAGACAAATGGGAATGGGTACTTTTTTTTAGAAAAGGAAGTCTTTCAAGGAACTAGCACAGACAAAATGGGCTGAATGTCTTCTTTCATGCTGTACAATTCTATAAGTCCACATCACTCTCACTGTTTGCACCATTCTGTCAGCATCCAGCAATCCCAAGTCAAGGAGAGCATATTCACATGTAAAGTCACCCCATTGCATGACATTGAAGGTCATTATTTATTTGCGGTTACAGATTGAATCATTTTTATTTCACAGTAATCGGCATTTTACAAGCCATTCCCTGGAGCTCAAGGTAAATGTAACTGTGATGGCCTTGGCTGGCCTGATGAGCACCAAATCTTTCTCGAACACAGCAGCGTGAAGGCAATTTTAACTCCCAGTCTTCATCCCAACATCATAGGTCAGCTGCCTGGTGTCTCCAGGGGCAGGAGGCTTCCAGCCGTTGTGTTGGAAGGGTTCTACAGGAGGGAGGAAAGGGATGGGAAGGGAGAGGACTGCAACTTGCCTCATGTGATCCAGAGAAAGCAACCGCCTGGTCCTTCAAGTGACTTCTTAAAAACAACTTTACCTCAAATGGCATCCACTTATCTTCGATCCACCTCACAGGAAGGATTGAACATCTTTCCCTCTGTATTGTTTGTGTCGGGAGGTGGCAGTTCATCAAGTAGGAGGATGGCAAGTGAGGAGCTAATGGACATCCTATTCACCCTTCATCAATTAAAGCTCGATGAACGGCCTCAGTCTGCCACTGGCATTCAACCAGCAGTGGGATGAGAGCTTGCTATGTGAGGAGCTTGGCAGGAAATCCTAATTTATCGAAGGATCTGGAAGGGAGGGGCTGCTGAAAGCCAAATCCCTGCCCTTGCTGGTGAGCCCTTCCCTTCTGCCCCACAACCCACATTCCCAACCCACCTCCCTCCATCATTCACCTATGACCTCGCACTCTACCAGGCTTCAGGTCCAACAGATCCCAGTTAGTGAAACCCAGAAAAGACATTCTACCCAGACCCAAGTCAAACTGTTCTCCAGTCGGTATATTTACAGGTGGACTTCACTGGCATCACCATTTCTGCATCTTCAAAAGAGCTGTTTAAAGACAAGTTGGAGACAGCAGGATCCAGATGAAGTATGGTCACCCAGTTGATTTTAACTGCCCATCTATCCAGAAAATGTCTTTTTTTCTGCATAAACGGAAGGCCAGTGGCTTTACCATTGCTTGATGACACAAAGTGTGAATGCCACAATGCACCACATCCACTTCCAACTTCTCTGGGAAACAGCTGTCAACTCCTACTCTATTTCCTCTTCCTAGTTTTGGATGAAATATGCTACTCAGTCATGTTTCCCTCCTGATTCTATCCCTTTAGTATTCTCCAGTAGTTTCCTAAATGGCACATTGTCAAAAGCTTTCTGTAAGTCCACACACACTACATCTGTTTCATTACTCAGCCACCTCGTCTGGCACCTGCTTGGCAATTCTGCCTCATTTCTTCGTGGACCAATGTTCAGAATGACAAGCAGCAACTCAAATACAATTCCACATTGGCTAGTTCACAGGCAAGAGGTTGTTTAAAAGCTGCTGTTCTATCTTTCATTTCCTGGACCGTACCGTCTTGATGGCAAGAATTGGTCTTGAGGTCAGGAATCCATCGAACACCCGTTGAAGAGGTTCAGGCTCATTGTGCCCATGGCCAGGAAACAGAATAAACTTTATTAATCACTTACTTTTGGCATCAGTGGCCTTGGCAACACAAAATGGAAACATGTTCTGACCTGATACCTGGTGACATTGCGTTTAAATGACAATTTTGATATTGGAGCAGACAGTTGTGATAGCCATTCAGCGTAAAGCTCGATGGTAATAGTGAAAGCAATCTGCTTCTAGATGGAAAATCAAATTTGTAGAGGGGGGGGGAATTTCTGCAGGGGTTCCCTCCCTCATTCTTGACAACCTCAGTATTAGAGCTGTGCAAATACAAAAAAATTATTGCAAACATCTCTACATTTTCATTGAACAAGCCCAATTGCCCATAGCAGGCTCACAGATGATGGTGATAAGGACAGGCACACAAGAATGAACTTTTCAGGCACTAACATTTTTCTCTAAAGTGCTTCTTCTGATCTTGCTCCCACTCTGTATTCTGCAACTAAAGGAGACAGAATACTCTAATTCCCTACATTGATAGTGCCTCATGAAACACATAAAACTGGCATCAAATGCAAACACACTCAGAACCTACAGTCAACAATTTAGTCCCCTCGATGAGGGATGACCCAATAAAGATGAAGAATCCACCCCTACCCAGGAAGTAAAGGCCCCAAAGTATGTTCGCACTGAATCTAAAGTCCATTAATGAGCAATATATTTGAACAGGCTGTGAGATCTGCAAGGCAGTCTAATTACATCATGACATGTTTTGGATTATCAGATCCATATGATAGTGATCTGATCTCAATGAATGGTGGAGCAGATTTAATAGGACGAATAGGCTACTCCTGCTCAAATGTCTTTTTCAGAAGGCCTCAACGTCCATAAACCCCTGATTCCCAAGTGTCACATTGCACTATAACATCAAATTGTATGCCTGTTACCAATCTCAAATATTCCGAACAAATGACAACTTAATAAAGTAATCTTTTCTTTAGTTGTACACAGAATTCTGTCATCATGTAAACATGAAAATGTTTGTTTTTGTTGTTTTTGACGGCAGTAAGTATAGTGAAATGGCAAACCCCCTCCTGTAAATCCTTTCTCACTCAGTCTTATTTTCCCTCACACATCACAGAAGATATATTGACAAACCTTTACTGTCACTTAATATCACAGAATGTTTGCTACAATAAATCATCTAATTCTTGCAATCAAAGGAAAAAAGATATATGATCCCAATTAACAAGGAATGCTCTCCATTTTGCCTTACAAAAGACAATCTAATAATTATATGTTGACCAGAATGTCACATTAATGCTGGTATTTATGTCATTGCTGTGAACTTGTGGCGGATGTAAAAAATATTGTTATATATTAATGAAATACTCTCAAAATACCTCAGCCATCTGTTCATTATACTGTTACATTGGGAATGCCAAATTTAGGACCCACAATCATCAGCAGTCTGCTTCCCATTTCCTAAGTACATTATCTGTAAAATGTGCATGGTAAGGAATGGAAATATGGTGCTGCGCAGAGGAGTGACTAATTTTTGAGCCAACTTACAAAAAAAAGTTGGTGAAAAATGAATTCAAGTTCAGTGGAGGAGACTTTTAAACAATCACATCTTGTATATAAACTGCAGTCCATCGTGTATCAAATTAACTCCACTGAGTTAGGACCTGGAATAGACAGTCAGGTGAAAATCCCACCTCGTTTCTTTTTGGCAAAGGAAAAAGAATTAAAATTGCATTTGTCTCATTATATTCCAACTAAAGAAGCCTTTTGTGTCAGAGTTCTCCCTTATTTTCCACCACTTCTTGTAATCCTCACACATTTCCTGTCCAAGGCCCATTCAGTGAGACATTTTATTCAACATATTAAGTATCTTTGGTGGTTCTTGTTCCATTTGCCTTAGGAGTTACAAAGAAAAAGTACTTTAACCATTGGTACTGTTTTCCCTTCTCTTGGGCTGCAGAGATATAATACCCATAACTAACAACGTCTTTATTGGTCTTGCATTGGTAATTGTTGTATAGCCTGCAGCTGCTCACGGCAAGAAATTATTCCATTCCTCACCACCCTCTCCCCTTCTCAAATCCTGCATCTACCTGAATACTCCATACACTAAACTAATAGCGTGCTGTTACAAATGTCAAGAATCATCTACCACCACACCCACCTACCCCGCTCCAGCTCCAACACTTCAGCTGTACGATGCATACGTTTGGATCTTTAGGTCATTGTGCCACCTAACCCATACATATGCCAATCAATACTCTTACTGTAATATTTTCACTCTGCTGTCCCAGAGCAGCATAAGGAACAAGCTGGGCAGAGATTAGATTATCAAGAATCATGAAACTGTCTGCAACTTCAAAGGGATGCAGAGCAAAGGAAACCATAGTTTATCAGGACTGTAACAGTGACGTGATTATCTTTCATGTCACGCAGATGTAGAGCAGTATGGGGGATAAGTCAGGGTCTGCCGTGATAGCAAAGGCTGAAAACACGAGCTGACGGGAAATATAAAAGCAGCATTTAGCTTGGAACGTAAATCATTAGTTTTGGGTAAGATATTGACAATGAGCAGATTCTCAAGTGTGCTAACTGCAAATCTAACAATTCGATATGTGTATGCATCTATGCAGTGTGAGCATCTTATTGATAAGAAATGCAAGATGGTCTTTTTTTTGGAAACATGTTTTTCACTGGGTCAACAGATTGTTAATAGTCTGTCAAAGAATGATGCATTGATTGTCAGTAAAACTCTGAGATGTTTGTCCTCAATTATTCCCACTAGCACACTGCCAGCAAGTTGACTCAGAAAAATGGCTTTACAGAGAGCAGATAAACAATGATCCTTTGGAACAAAATGCTTGCCAGTGACATCATTTCCTCAGGAGGGGGTGGGGGGAATGTAGTCATCTACAGAGTCACGATTTTGTGTTTGGTTCATATCCTGTAGGTCCATATATTGTGAAACACATTGTTTGATTCAAATTCCCAATTTATTTGATGAAGTATTCTAGTTCAAGAAGGAGAGGAAGATCCCACTTCAACGTGCTCTTCCTTTCCACTACCTTGTATGAAAATTGATGAAAAGAGAGACAAGCTGGTGAAGCTTATTATCTTTTTCTCATTGGAACAAACCCAACAATGCCAGATTTCAAAAGATCACACCAGCTTACAAAGCTTTGTGTAATCAGCCAAGCTTGTAACATACAAATAAAATCAAAATACTACAGATGCCGGAAATCTGAAACAAACACTTAAAAAGCTGGAGAAACTCGGCAGGTCTGGCAACATCTGTGGAGAAAGAAATAGAGTTAACGTTATGAGTCTGGTATGACTCTCCTTCACAACGCCCAATTAAAATGCCCAACTGCCTCCGATGAAATAGGATTTTGGAGTCTCTGGATGGTGGAACTAGGAGTGGTTTGACCAGGCAAGAGCTGATCAGTTCTCAGGGCATTTTTTTTTGGATAGCAAGGGCACCCCTTTGAGCTGAGGTCACTCTTTGGATCTGGTTCTAGGACAATTTTGGAGGAAGAAAGCTGTCTTTTGGTAGAGATTTGTTACCCTTTATTACTGTGTAAAGTAGGTGTGCTTGTGTGTAAAAAGTTACTGTGATAAAAGTTACAGTGGCTGTTGAAGGAGCCTTGGCGAATTTGTACAGCAAACCTTTAAGATCGTGCGCACTGCTGCCACTATGTGTTTGCTGGTGAAGGAGTGAATATTTTAGGTAGTAGATGGTATGCCAATCAGACATTTGTGGTGTCTTGGATATCTTTGAGCTTCTTGAGTGTTGTTGGAGTTGCACTCATCCAAACAAGTGGGAGTATTCCATCACACTCCTGACTTGTGCCTTGTAGATAGTGAACAGACATTACAGAGACAAGACCTGTTTGGGTGGCATGACGGCTCAGTGGTTAGCAATGCTGCCTCACAGTGCTAGAGACATGGGTTCAAATCAATCCTCAGGTGATAGTCTGTGTGGAGTGTGCACATGCTCCCTGTGTCTTGTGTGGATTTGCTCCAGTTTCCTCCCATAATCCGAAGATGTGCAGGTTAGGTGCTTTGGCCATACCAAATTGTCCTGTACTGTCCTTGGGTGTGCAGACTAGGTAGATTAGCTATGACAAATGCAGGCTCACAAGAGCAGTGTATGGGGCTCCATCTGGGTGGGCTGCTCTTCAGAGGGTTGGGATGGGCTTGATGGGCTGAATGGCTAGCTTCCAGGGCATAGGGATTTAATGATTCTGAAAGGTGAGTTAGTTGCCACAGAATTTCTAGCCTACTCTTGTAGTCATAATATTTATACGGCTAGTCCAGTTCAGCTTCTGGTCAATGACAACCACCGGGATGTTGATAGTGGGTGATTCAGTGATGGTAATGTCATGGAATGTCATAGGGTGATGGTTAGATTCTTTGTTGTATGAAATAGTCACTACATGACACTTTTGTGACATGAATGTTACTTACCACTTATCAGACCAAGAAATTCTGATTAACTCCAGTTTTTCGAGGAATCCTTAAAGCTATATTAATTCAAGAACTGCCTGGATGCCAAGGATAGTCGCTCTCAGCTCACCTCTGGAGATTAGCTCTTTTGTCTATGTTTGGACCAAGACTGCAATGAGGTTAGAAGCTGAGTGGCCCTGGTGTAACTGAGATTGAACATCAGTGAACAGGTTAATGCTGAGCAAATGCCAGTTGATAGAACTGTCAATGACCCCTCCTATCATTTTGTTGATGATTGGGACTATCAAAGCTGTCAAGGAACTGTCAAAGCTGTTCAGAAACTGTCCAAAAGCAGCGCTAGGTATTTTCAGTATTTCTGTTCACATAAATCATTAGAGGATTCGTGCTGCATGACTGATTTCCCAAACTATCATTTACACAGTGGGATGCCTATGGAGTAAGCACTTTGATGGGAACTCTAGGGTAGCACAGTGGCTCAGTGATTAGCACTACTGCCTCACAGCACTGGAGACCTAGGTTCAATTCCACCCTCCGGTGACTGTCCACGTAGTGTTTTCACATTCTCCCCATGTCTGCATGCGTTCCTTCCAAATATGTGCAGGCTAGGTGGATTGGTCACACTAAATTGCCCATAGTGTTCAGGGATGTGTAGATTAGGGAGATGGGTCTAGCTGGGATGCTCAGAGGGTTGGTGTGGACTTGTTGGGCTGAAGGCCCTGTTTCCACACTGTAGGGATTCAATGTTTACAGAATGGAAATATTTACAGAAGGATTAAACTTTAAAATGGGTGTTATTTTCATAATTTATTAGTTAAAAGATGAGTGCTTTTTTCAATAATTAGATCAATTGACGTAATTTCATTTTCCGTCAGCATGCTTCTTGAGGAATGTCCATGGTGAATACTAGGTATGTTGGCATGGAGAGGGAAGGGAAAGAGTGTTTGGGGGAGAATTGATTTGGCACTGAGCTGGCACAAGGGTTATAACTGGCCATGGGGCAATATTGGGGCATAGGAATATGATTGTTCCATGGGGCATGGATAACTGGCCATTGGGTGTCACAAGCAATATTAGGGGCCATAGATGGATGTGGAGGGGGGCATAGATTGGCATGAAGGGTGTGGGGAACATAGGGGTGGTGACAAGGCATTAGATGGCATGGGTTGGCATGGATGGGCAGAGAGGATGGGGGGACTGTTGATAAGAGAGCAAGAGAGACTCTTTATGTTTTTACCTTCATTTTGAATTATGAACACAGCATCAGAGATCCTGGGCAGTCTTTAAACCATGCCCACATTGTGAACTGGCAGCCTCTCTTTCAGGGTCACTTGGCCAACTCTCTCAACGATAAATAAAAAATGTGGGCATCCATTTATTAAGATTGGGCTCATACACACTTGACCTGGGAATAAAAACCTAGGCCAATGTTTTAAATGATGTTTGGAGTAGAGAATATCTATCTCTTGCAGCTTGAAATTTAGTTACTATTACATTTCTCAGCAGAATCTTCATATTTCACCACAGTGATTAAAAGAAACTATTCAAAAATTATTCTGCAGTGTCCAGTGGGATGGAAATAAAGGTAAACACAGTGAAAATACCAGAAAATAGACTTTATTGGATGTTGGAGAGCTTGATAATTACATGGAATTTCACACCATCAAAATCAGGTCATTTGGCCAAAGCATTCTGTGCTTCTTTTTACTCTTAATTCATCCAG
The DNA here is from genome assembly GCA_024137785.1 of Ginglymostoma cirratum. Taxonomy (NCBI): domain Eukaryota; kingdom Metazoa; phylum Chordata; class Chondrichthyes; order Orectolobiformes; family Ginglymostomatidae; genus Ginglymostoma; species Ginglymostoma cirratum. The sequence continues at coordinate 18,496,209 of JAHRHZ010000051.1, read as the reverse complement.
CCCTATCTTCATTTTTCTATTTCTTTCTCCCTCATGGTTTAACAAATTCTTTCATGGGATTTGGGCAATGCAAGCAATTGTTGCCCATCTTTAACTAGCCTTAAATCCACCTGGTTCACTAATGTCCTTTGGGGAAGAAAACTGCTGTCCTTTTCTGACGTTCAGTATTATGGAGACTGGCCTTCTCTCCAAGATTTATTCGTTCTTTTAAATTCCACTAGCTGGTATGGGGAGATTTAAGCCTATGTCCCAGATCATTAGCCAAAACGTCCAGAATTACTAGTCCAATGACATTACCACTATGTCACCATATGTAGTCATCTTTCACTCCTTAAAGATAGCCATTGCTAATGTGGGTTGTTGCAAGCTTTATATTCCAACCACTCTTTGTGCAAACATAAAGTGCAATTGTAGAAAGGTTACACCACAAAGAAAGGCTGCATGGCCTACTGTGTCCAGGGCAGATCTCTGCAAGAGCAACTCTGTGATTACCACTACCCCCTCATTTTCCTGTAACCCTGCAATTTTTTTTGAGGTACTTGTCCAATTCTTTTCAAAGACCCAATTAAATCAGATTTCATTCCACTCTCAGACAGTGCACTCAAGATCCTAACCACTCAATGAATTATAAAAAAAACATCCTTAGGCCGCTTCTTTTGCCTATCATCTAAAATCAGTTTTCTTTTGATCTCAATCATGCTGACAACAGGAACACATTCTCCCTGTCTAATCTCCCCTCATGATTGTGATGATGGCAATATCTTCGTGTAAAGTTATTTTCCCCATGAAAACTGAAGTGAACAATCAGCATTGAAAGATAATGGAGGTTCAATGGTGTTTAAGGTACAGTCTTATGTAGTTGAATAAATGCAACCTAATTACTGCTACAGTACATATCTACTTGCCAACTCTGAGGTACATTCCCCGACTGTTAGATGATTTTATCAAGACTTCCTGTTCCACATAAGAACTGTGAGGCATTATTCAGGTAATCCTTTTATTACCCAAGAGGAAATTGTGAAAAAAATATTTTGAATAGTAAAATTGTCCAAACTTTTTTAAATGCTAAATTTGATGAGTGAAATGAATTGCGAAGTACAATGTTGAGTCACAGTTTGAACACTAAGTTGTGAAAAGACCTGCATGCAGTCAAAACCTCCCAAAATAGAAAATTCTTGATCAAAACCACATTGATGTGAGGAGGTAATGAGTGAAAACCTCAGGCCTCTCTACACAGGAAAAGCTAACACTACAGCTAAACTGCACTGGCCTTTTGTGTGCATCTCCTGACAACCTATTAACAAGACAAACCAAGAAGGAAAAAAGAGAGTAAGTGGGCAGGCTATTGTAAAAATGCAATTTTTGTAGTTTATTGTTTACAAGTTCACTATAAATTGTGAATTTGGCATTGAATAAAATTAATATCGTATTCATTGGCAAGAAAATGTCTATTTATAATTTTCAAAGTTTATATTTATCAGTTCCACTTTTTAATTAGAATGTCAGCTGAATCCAACTGATTGAATTTTTACAAATCAAAATGTGATTTCGGCATAATTTCAGTATAATCATTTGTGGCCTTTTAGTTGAATTTTTTTTATTTATCAATTACAACATTTGAGTTAAGTCAGAAACCACTGATAATCAAGAGAGATTCTATGGTTTTCCATTTGTGTTTATTGTTTTTTGCAAAATTCAGCACTTTACAATTTAATAAGATGTCATCTTTTTACTTGAACAATTTAAATGATCAACTTACTTACATCATTTTAAAAGTTGAAGGGGGGGTCTGATACTCTTAGCAATCATTAAAGACATTAAAGACACAGTATGTTTCCTGTGTGTCTGTACCACCCAATGGAAATATTCAGACTGCCTTTGATTTGAAATTTGAAGATAAAATTGTATCATTAAAGCAATATTAGTTTTCACCCTTTCACATTAGTCTAACATTTTCTACATTCTGTCACTTTTGACTTTGGCTGTGAGTATAAAACATTGGATTAGACACCCAATAGTATATCCCTCACCATTTTTATTTCAAAATTCAACTGTTTTAAATTATTGCTGAAATCGGAATGACTGCATGCTGCATCATCCACTCTCCTTTCCCATCCCAGCCCTTGCCAAATTCACTACTTTCCACCTCAATAGCCTCTTTCTGCTGTGTTTTTTTATGGCTTAGGTAAAATATAGTTACTACAGACCGTCTGAGACCTCAAAGATCACAAGAAAACATTGCAGAAGAGTGGAAGATCCAACTCATTGCTGCTTTTAGTGCTTCTTCACTGCCAATACAATTTGAAAAACAGCAATGACATTTTACTAGTAGAAAAAAAAAATGAAGTTCGCTTTATTGGCTTCCTCATCACTTACTGAGCTAATTTTGCGTACTCTAATAAAAGCCAACCTGATAATATTGCAAATCATGGTCAAACCTTTGCATGGAATCCAACTTTAACTGAATGGCCCTCATAGAATTCAAAAGCTGTTTTTTTTCATTTCTCACTTGTACCAATTTGTCACCTCTCCAGCGCTTCTGTTCACTGTTCAGTGACCTCTGCTAAAAATATCCCAACTTTGACATCAGACTGACAGAATAAGGCTCAGCTATGAAGCCCCATACAGGTGAATAGTTTGTCAATATTCACTGGGCATCCTCCCTTTCCACTTATGTCAAGGAATGACATTGGCTCCAATTCTGACATTTTCATCCTTGCTTTCAAATTCATCCATGGCCTCAAAACTTCCTTTCTCTGTAATGCCCTCAGCTGCAAAAGCCTCCAAGATCTCTCTTTTGCTAATTTTAGAATCTTAAAACTTCTTGATCTTAATCACTCCACAATTGGAGGCCATGCCTTCAGCTGTCTGAGACCTAAGCTCTCGAATTCTTGCCCTGCACTTCTCTGCTTCTCTACCCCTCTCTCGTCATTTAAAATTTCCCTTTAAGTGTACATCTTCAACCAAGCTTTTGGTTGTCTGTCTTAATATCTCTTTATGCGATGTGGTCATATTCCTGGGAAGACTTTTTTAACAAAAACAGAAGTTGCTGGAAAAGCTCGGCAGATCTAGCAGCATCTGTGAAGAAAATATCAGAGTTCGGGTCCGGTGACCCTTCCTCAGAACTGATGGCAGCTAGGAAAGTGATGGTTTATATGCAGAAGATAGGGAGGAGGACGGGGTTGGCAGTAAACGATAGGATAAAGGATAGAGAGAGAAGGGCAGTTGGATAGCCAAACGAGTTGATAACGATCTTGCTAGCCGGGTGAATAGCTGTTAATGGGGACTGTTAGTGGCTAACAATAGGCAATGTGTAATGGTAGGCTATGTGATAACAAGGCCTGGTGTATGGGGTAGGGGGCTAGGACATGGAAGAGTTCAGGCCCTCGATTATTGAACTCAGCATTGAGTCCGGAGGGCTGCAGGGTCCCCAAGCAGAAAATGAGGTGTTGTTCTTCCAGCTAGCGCTGAGCTTTGCTGTAACACTACAGCAAGCCTGAGACAGAGATGTCAGCCAGGGAAGAGGATGTTTTGTTAAAGTGGCAGGCAACGGGAAGCTTAGGGTCTTCTTTAGCGAGCAGAATTTAGATGTTCTGTGAAGCAGTCAAACTCTCCCATGTCCTAGCCCCCAACTGAGGTCCTGAGCATAGCAGGCCCAAGCCATCCAGAGCTGCCAGCCAATCAGAGGCTATCAACCCCAGTGCTTGGCAGTGCCATGATGGAGGCCAAGGCTGCAGTCAGTACAACATTCCCTGTGAACCCCCAAGCATGGCATTGCTTTCCAGGGACAATGTTAGGTGTTTTTGGGTGGTTGGGATTGTAAGGGTTGTGGAGAAAGGGGTCCATGGAGATCAGAAGCAAAAGCCTATGGGTAGCTATCACTAGTAAGCCCCTCCTGCTTCAAGCTCATGCCCTCGATCATGCACACACGCTTGCCTCGGACCCTCCACAGCCGATAAGCATATCCTATTGGGTGCACTGCGTCTATTTTGTTCTGCCTGCAGCTGATATAATTGCAGCTCAAGCAGGAATAGCAATCCTTAATTGATCAACGAAGGCTCTTGTTTGGAGCTGACCAAGACGGTCACCCATGGTCATTCCCACCCAGAACTTACCTGGACAGAGGTAGGAAGGTGAAACTATCTGTCCTGACAACGCATTTAACTTACCACCTCCTTTTTTTGCTTCCTGCAGGCCTCAAAGTTACTGTCCTCAACATGAAGATCTCTTCCATAGTCTATACTTGTGAATGAAGGATAGCGACTGGGATGGGCACCCCCTCCCAAAGGTGATGAGCACTGTGGAAGACATCCCGACAGCAACAGTGCAATTCTTCCAAGTGAATAAAAATAGCAGAAAGCATTTGGCAGTAAAGGAGAAAAATAAATAAATTAGGCAAATAGAGGCTGTGATGCTAAATAGTGGTGCGTTGTTTGATTGGTTATAGAAAGAAAATGACTAACATTGGTATCTTGTTTGACCTCATCGCAGAAAGCAAAAATTCTGCATGGCATAACATCCACAAATAACACAGACCCTTTCATTCCTTTCCAAGAAAAGTATCATTATAGTGTGTTTTCTTTCTTGAAAATGGTAAAACATGTGGCTTCTGAGTTAACAGCATTAGGTAAATACTGTGTGTTTATTATCCTTTATTCATTTGCTCATTAGCGTGATACGTTCTGTTTTAATTTGGTATTCAAAGAGTCGCATGTGTATATGCCACGATAATATTTAGGTCAGCTTCTACATATCAATCAGTTCTGAAATAAGTGCATTCTTACTAAGACCCAATCCACAAATACTAAGTCTGATGTGCTTTCCTGTAATGCTGCAGCTATTTTCCTCCATCCCCTTCACTGCCTTACATATCCCATGAGTTGGGTGTGGAAATTTGAGTTACACTTTCCATTTCAAGTGGTAATCACTGCTATCTTCAAACTCGATTTGTAGACCTTTAGTTAACCCTGTCAGAAATCATAGGGTTGTGCAAGGAACATTTCTGGATAGCAGACGCACTGCTCTTCCATTCAAACGAACTTGATTCAACTAGCAGCACTGAAATGGGGAAGGGTATAAATTAACAGGGGATGGGGCACTTCAGAGGTTCTGGGAAATGCTGGCATGAGCCTGAGAATAAACTGGCACAGAACTTTACTCAACTTAAGTAGAGAAGAGCACAGGTGACCTAAACCAGGGCTCTCCCTCATCCACGACCTACAATGTGAGGAAGGGAGGGAAACCCCCACCACTTCATCATATGAAAGTATAAAGTGGTGACACCCAAGATCTCTACTCAAGATGAGGAGCTCGATCTTGCTAGTAATAACTTGTATTGTGAGCAGAGCAAGTTCTTTGCTCTGAGCAGAGTCAGTGCTGACATACCTTGGAGATGAGAACTGCACCCCTCAGTACAATAAGACATGCAATGCCTGACGAGGAGGGGCATGTATGAAGTGGTCATGGCCCCTACTTAATAGGGGTGCTCAAACATAGAGTCATAAAGTTGTACAGCAGACCAGATATTAATCTAGTCCCATTTTGCCAGCATTTGGCCCATATCCCTCTACACCTTTCCTATTCATATACTTTTAAATGTTGTAATTGTACCAGCCTCCACCACTTCCTCTGGCAGCTCATTCCATACATGCACCACCCTCTGCATGAAAAAGGTGCTCCTTTAGACCCCTTTTAAATTTTCGCCCTCTAACCTTAAACCTATGCCGTCTAGTTTTGGACTCCCCTTTCCTGGGAAAATGACCTTGGCGATTGACCCTCTTCATGCACCTCATGATTTTACAAACCTCTTTAAGGTCACCCATCAGTCTCCAACACTCCACGGAAAACCACGTCAGCCTATTCAGCATCTCCCTATAGTTCAAACACTCCCAACTCCAGCAACATCCTTGTAAATCTTTTCTGCAACCTTTCAAGTTTAACAACATCTCTCCTATGGCAGGGAGACCAGAATTGAATTAAATATTCCAGAAGTGGCCTAACCAATGTCCTATAGAGTCACAACACGACGTCTCAACTCCTATTCTCAATGCACTGACCAATAAAAGCAAGCATTCCTAACCACCTTCTTCACCACCCTGTCTACTTGTGACTCCACCTTCAATGAACTGTGAACCTACACCCCAAGGTCTCTTTGCCCAGCTGAGTGACAAGCTCAAAGCAGCATAGTGAGAACGCTCCACGTGTTCTGAACCCTTCCCATCCCAGCCCCACATCAATGATTATGGTTATAATTGCATACAACAGCGTAGCTCATAATACCTACTGTACATGTGGAGAGAGATTCAGTTGCATGCTCTACAGTGCCCTTGGAAGTCATGCAAGAACTGTGTTGGTTGTGGCCCATATCCACCTCTTGTAAACACAGGAAAAACTGTGGATGCTGTAAATCAGGAAGGAAAACAGAAGTTGCTGGAAAAGCTCAGCAGGTCTGGCAGCATCTGTGAAGAAAAAAATCAGGGTTAACGTTTCGGATCCGGTGACCCTTCCTCAGAGCCACCTCTTGTAAAGTTTTGTGGTAACTTCTGCTTCATTGAGATGACAAGTTTAACTGACATGGTGGGCATTGTTTGTGGCCAGCATTTGTACCCCAATTACTTATGCACTGCATGTATCTCATGTATACGATGACATCTTTGCAAATGAAAGGAAGCTGCAATCTGCAGGTGCACAAATGATGCAATTTCCCCTTCAACGGCTTCCCAACAAACAGAAGTGAAGCTTATGCTTTTACCCAGCAAACGGACACTGATTCTGCACAATTCTGGAGATTCTCCCAGGCACTTCCCAGTGGCAGGTGGTTTGTAACAACTGGAAGGCGATGGCGGGAAACTCAGTGGACAGCAGACTCCCTCAATATGAGGCTCAGCATGGTTGTCAGGTACTCTTCACCCACAAATCCCAGCAAAGCCTCCATATCCTGTATTACATGGTCTACCCCACTAGCCCATTTAGACCAATCCCACCTCACATTTGACACCCACCACACTGAATTCCACTTCCACCTCCCTCCTTCTCCCCTGTGCCCTGGAGCTACTGTATGATGATGCCCAACATTAGGCTGTATGGTCCCCTGAGAAAGCCATGGTATGGTCACCATATATCACCTCCCCTACCGTAGCCTTCCATTCTCTTCCGGTTCCCCCTGTGCCTGCCTACACTTCAGGTTACCCTTGTAACAATCCTTGTTCCCTCTTCAACCCATTACTCTGCCACCACCCCAACATTAAAAACACCCACTTCCTATCACCCCAGAGCACCCCATTCCAATTCCCTTTAACCTTCATTCACAATGTACAGAACTCCAGGGCTGACTGCTGTCCAGTCTCATGACCAAATATCCCAGGGTAATGAGACTGAATAGAATGACGACTTCCTAACTGACATAGTTCGACTTCTTCTGGCTGCTTGTCATGACCCAACATGACTGACTGTGGCCCACTCCTTGGATTCTAGTGGGGCGGACCCCTGACCTTGTTCTCCTTAAGTGGATAACTATCTGTGGTCAAGCCCTTGTGAACCCTACCCTTGACTGAATTTACTGGGATGCCCTGAACTAACAGAATGCCCACTCGATTTGACTGAGGACTACTCCCCACAGACTTTCAGACACAGCCATTTAGTTGAAGCATCATGCAGTGTGTTTGCCAAGTACATAGAACATAGAACACAGAGCAGTACAGGCCCTTCAGCCCACAATGTTTTGCCCGACTTTTACCCTAAACCTAAGGTCTATCTAACCTCCACCCCTACCTTATACTATCATCCATATGCCTATCTAATAGCCACTTAAATGCCCCTAATGACGCCGACTCCACTACCCTCTCCAGCAATGCATTCCACGCCCCTACCACTCTCTGAGTAAAGAACCTAACTCTGACGTCGCCCCTATATCTACCTACAATCACTTTAAAACTATGCTGTCTCGTAATAGCTACCTCCACACTGAGAAAAAGTCTCTGACTGTCTACTCTATCTATACCTCTGATCATTTTGTACACCTCTATCAAGACACATCTCATCCTTCGTGGTTCTAAAAAGAAAAGCCCTAGCTCTCTCAACCTTTCCTTGTAAGACCTTCCCTCCATTCCAGGCAACATCCTGGTAAATCCAGGTGTACCGCAAGGATCTGTTTTGGGGCCACTGCTGTTTGTCATTTTTATAAATGACCTGGATGAGGGCGTAGAAGGATGGGTTAGTAAATTTGCGGATGACACTAAATTCGGTGGAGTTGTGGATAGTGCGGAAGGATGTTGTAGGTTACAGAGAGACATAGATAAGCTGCAGAGCTGGGCTGAGAGGTGCCAAATGGAGTTTAATGCGGAAAAGTGTGAGGTGATTCACTTTGGAAGGAGTAACAGGAATAAGAGTACTGGGCTAATGGTAAGATTCTTGATAATGTGGACGAGCAGAGAGATCTCGGTATCCATGTGCATAGATCCCTGAAAGTTGCCACCCAGGTTGATAGGGTTGTTAAGAAGGCGTACGGTGTGTTAGGTCTTATTGGTAGAGGGATTGAGTTTTGGAGTCGTGAGGTCATGTTGCAGCTGTACAAAACTCTGGTGCGGCCGCACTTGGAGTATTGCGTGCAGTTCTGGTCACCGCATTATAGGAAGGATGTGGAAGCATTGGAAAGGGTGCAGAGGAGATTTACCAGGATGTTGCCTCGTATGAGGGAAGGTCTTATGAGGAAAGGCTGAGGGACTTGAGGCTGTTTTCGTTAGAGAGAAGAGGGTTAATAGGTGACTTAATAGAGACATACAAGATGATCAGAAGATTAGATAGGCTGGACAGTGAGAGCCTTTTTCCCCGGATGGCGTTGGCTAGCACAAGGAGACATAGCTTTAAATTGAGGGGTGATAGATATAGGACAGATGTCAGAGGTAGATTCTTTACTCAGAGAGTAGTAAGGGCATGGAATGCCTTGCCTGCAGCAGTTGTAGTGTAGGTTAGATGGGCTTCAGATTAGTTTCACAGGTCGGCGCAACATCGAGGGCCGAAGGGCCCATACTGCGCTGTAATGTTCTATGTTCTATGTTCTATATGTATGTTCTATAAGTCTCCTCTGCACCTTTTCCAATGCTTCCACATCTTTCCTGTAATGAGGCGACCAGAACTGGACACAATACTCCAGATGTGGCCGAACCAGGCTTTTGTATAGCTGGAGCATAACTTCACGGCTGTTGAACTCGATCCCTCTATTAATGAAAGCTAACACACCATACGCCTTCTTAACAACTCCATCCACCTGGGTGGCAGCTTTCAGGGAACTGTAGACATGAACCCCAAGATCCCTCTGCTCCTCCACACTGCCAAGAATCTTTCCAGTGACCCTGTATTCTGCTTTCAGTTTGTCCTTACAAAATGAATCACCTCACACTTTTCAGGGTTAAACTCCATCTGCCACTTCTCAGCCTAGTTCTGCATCCCTTTATAACCTAGAACAGCCCTCCGCACTATCCACAACTCGACCCACCTTTGTATTGTCTGCGATCTTACCAATCCACCCTTCCACTCCTTCATCCAAATCATTTACAAAAATCACAAATAGAAGAGGACCCAGAACAGATCCTTGTGGTACACCACTTGTAACTGAGCACCATGTTAAATATTTTCCATCCACTACCACCCTTTGTCTTCTCAGGGTCAGCCAATTCTGAATCCAATCTGCCACATTTCCCCCTATCCCATGCTTCCTTACTTTCTGCATGACCCTACCATGGGGAGCCTTATCAACTGCCTTACTTAAATCCAAGTATACCACATCCACTGCTCTACCTTCATCCACATGTTTGGTTACCTCTTCAATGAAATTAATAAGGTTTGTGAGGCATGATCTACCCCTCACAAATCCATGTTGACTATCACGAATCAAACTGTGCCTATCCAAGTGATCATAAATCCTACCT
>JAHRHZ010000051.1:18303968-18486183 GCA_024137785.1 Ginglymostoma cirratum | reverse complement strand
ATCCAATCTGCCACATTTCCCCCTATCCCATGCTTCCTTACTTTCTGCATGACCCTACCATGGGGAGCCTTATCAACTGCCTTACTTAAATCCAAGTATACCACATCCACTGCTCTACCTTCATCCACATGTTTGGTTACCTCTTCAATGAAATTAATAAGGTTTGTGAGGCATGATCTACCCCTCACAAATCCATGTTGACTATCACGAATCAAACTGTGCCTATCCAAGTGATCATAAATCCTATATCTCAGAGCCCTTTCCAATAATTTGCCCACCACTGAAGTAAGACTAACTAGCCTGTAGTTTCCAGGGTTATCCCTATTCCCTTTTTTGAACAAGGGAATGACGTTTGCCACTCTCCAATCTTCTGGCACTATATCCATGGACAGTGATGACGAAAAGATCATCGCCAAAGGCCCTACAATCCCTTCCCTTGCTTCCCATAGAATCCTTGGATAAATCCCTTCAGTCCGAGGGGATTTATCTATCTTCAAGTTCCTCAAAATTCCTAGTACATATTCCCTACTAACATCAACCTCCTCTAGCCTACCAGCCTGTTTCACACTGTCTTCCCCTACAACTAGGTCCCTCTCAGTTGTAAATACTGAAGAAAAGTATTCATCAAGGACCTCTCCTATCTCTTCAGGCTCCAAGCACAAATTCCCTTTACACTCCTTGATCGGCCCAACCCTTTCTCTGGTCATTCTCTTATTCCTCACGTATGTGTAAAAAGCCTTGGAGTTTTCCTTGATCCTAGCTGCCAAGGTTTTCTCATACCCCCCTTATAGCTTTCCTAAGCCCTTTCTTCAGCTCCTTCCTGGCTAACTTGTATCCCTCCACAGCCTTTTCCGATCCTTGTTTCCTAAACCTTATATAAGCATATAAATAGGCAGCTCACACATCCTGTAGATGTCTGCCTGTGCTATACAGTAAGATGTCCACCCTCCAAGCATGTCTAGCAGAAAATAAAACAGGCCAAAGAACTGCCAATGCTGGGAATCTGAAACAAAAACAGAAATTTGCTGCAGAAACTCAGCAGGTTTGGCAGCATTTGTAGAGAGAAATAATGCTTTGAGTACAGTAACCCATCTTCAGAGCTGGAATTCAGAAGAAGGATCACTGGACTCAAAATGTTAGCTGTGGTTTCTCTCCACAGATGCCACCAGACCTGCTGAGTTTCTCCAACAATTTCTGTTTTTGTAGCATGACAAGCTGCCTGGCTCCACGTCTGAGTTAAACTGCAAGCCAAAGTGGTAATATCATGTTCTGGCCGTGACATTGTTGAGCTAAAAGGCATGGAATGGCAAGGCAAGGCAAGGCAGGAATGCTGTGAACATGCAGGTAGGCTGTAAGGGAGTGAGCAGTCAGAAAGCAAGCGAGCAGCCCTGAGATGCAGCCTGGTCCAGTCCCTGAGCCGGGTGTGTGTCCCTCTGCACAAAGAGTTTTTGCAGCAGTATTTCAACTCTGGCTGCTAGTGCACCTTAGCCTTGAAATGCAGAGGTTTGTTGTAAGTGGATCAGAAAGGTGCCATGATGGGAGACTGGCAGCATCTGCTGACCTGGTGCATTTTCAGCCACTGCCATGAAGTATGCCCTGAAAGGTTGGTGCTGGGTGTCCAAGTTGGTCACCAGGGCGAGGTGAGTTTATTTTGTTTCATCAGCATGGACAAGGTCGGAAATTTTGACTGTTCATAGATGGGATGTAATTCCTTTAGCTCCCAGTTCAGATCTCATTAGAGATTGGGAGCTCACCTCAATTTTTGTTATCCCTGGAAACAAATATTCACCAACAGGAATGACTGATTCACTCATTAGACCTGATTCACTCTCACTTATTGCAACCCATGCACACTATCAATCTACATCCCCACATCATATACATAGAGTCATGGAGTCATACAGCATGGAAACAGACCCTTTGGTCCAACCAGTCCATGCTGAACATTATCCCAAACTAAATTAGCCCCACCTCCCTGCTCATAGCCTATATCCCTACAAGCCTTTCTTATTCATGTATTTATACAAATTATACAAATGTCTTTTAAACATTGTAACTATGCCCACTTCCACCACTTCCTCAGGAAGTTCATTCCACATGCAAACCACCCTGTATGTAAAAAAATTGCCCCCATGTCTTTTTTAAATCTCTCTCCTCTCACCTGAAAAATGTGCTGTCTCGTCTTGAAATCCCCCACCTTAGGGAAAAGACACCTACCATTAACATTATCACTACTTTTCACAATTTCATAAACTTCTATAAGGTCACCTCTCAACCTCCTACGATCCAGTGAAAAAAGTCCTAGCCTATCCAGTCTTTCTTTATATCTTAAACGTTCCATGCCTGACAACATCCTGGTAAATCTCTTCTGAACACTCTCCAGTTTAATAGTATCTTTTAGGAGATGCCACAGAAAGTGAAAGAAGTAGCCTGAGCAGTAGCCTGCTTCCACAGCACTGCACTAGCGTGATACATAGGTTGTCTGGTTAAATATTGGAGCAATGTATGAATCAGCAACCTTCTCACATGAAGATATGTGCTATTTGCTTAGCTCAGGCTGATCATTTGAGAGAGAGGAAGCTAATTTTTCATCTTGAGTCATCTAGACTCGAAACATTAGCTTGATCTCTCTTCACGGATGCTGGCTGACTCCCCTGTGATTTCCAACATGTTTTTGTTTCCAGTACAGATTCTAGCTTCTGCAGTAATTTGCTTCTACATTCTGATAATTTGAGAGGTCCTCCTGACAAAGCTGCTCATTCTAAATAATTGAGCAAGCCATCTCAAACAATACCTTCCAGGAACTTGGCTATGGCTGAAGTTAAGCTAATGGGTTTATAGTTTTCTGGTTGTGACTTTCTGCCCTTTTTAAACATTAAGTATCACGTAGCCTCTTCAGTCTATGGGATCAATCCAAAGCCGAGGGAGATGTTAAAATACATATGAGCCTGTGGCTTCCATAATCATTCTCAAGAAAAGCCAAACTAGACAGCATGCTGCAAGACCCCAAACTCTGCACCCATTTTCTAAACATGTAATTGTGCTATCACTTGTATGTGACAGTACTGAATAGCATCTTCAGTAGCAAGGATTGATGCAAAGTGGCCATTAAACACCTCAACCACGTTCTCCTCTTCAGCCAAAATGATAATCAGCATGCACCAGCTGAGGTTACCACAAAGGACTCTCCTTCTCAACCTCTCTCCTTGCCTGAGGAGTGATGACACTCAGGTTAAATTAACACCAGTTTTTTGGTTTTTTTAATTCATTAGTGAGATGTGGGCATCACTGGCTGGCCAGCATTTATTTCCCGTCCCAGTTGCCCTTGAGAAGGTGGTGGTGAGCTGCCTTCTTGAGCTGCTGCAGTCCTCCAGCTGTGGGTTGACCGACAATGCCATTAGGAGGGGAATTCCAGGATTTTGACGCAGTGACAGTGAAGAAATAACGATATAATTCTAAGTCAGGATGGTGAGTGGCTTTGAGGGGAACTTGAAAATGCTGCCTTTGTTCTTCTAGATGGAAGTGGTCATGGATTTGGAAGGTGCTGTCTGAGGATCTTTGGTGAATTTCTGCAGTGCATTTTGTAGATAGTACACACTGCTCCTACTGAGCGTCAGTGATGGAGGGAGTGGATGCTTGTAGATGTTGATCCAATCAAGCAGGCTGCTTTGTCCTGGATGGTGTCAAGCTTCTTGAGTGTTGTTGGGACTGCACTCATCCAGGTGAGTGGGGAGTATTCCTTCACACTCCTGGCTTGTGTCTTGTAGATGGTGGACAGGCTTTGAAGAGTCAGGAGATGAGTTACTCCCCACATTATTCCAAGCTTCTGACCTGCTGTTGGAGCCAATTTTTTTTTATGTGGTCTGTCCAGTTGAGTTTCTGGTCAATGACAACCCCAGGATGTTGATGGTAGGGGATTCAGTGATGGTAACACCATTGAATGTCAAGGGACAGTGGTTGGAATGTCTCTTACTGTTGATGGATACAGCCTGGCACTTGTGTGGCACAAATGTTACTTGCCACTTGTCAGCTCATGCCTGGATATTGTCCAGATCTTGTAGCATTTGAACATTGACGGCTTTAGTATCTGAGGAGTCACGAATTGTTCTGAACATTGTGCAATCATCAGCGAGTATCCCCACTTCTGACCGAATGATGGAGGGAAGGTCATTGATGAAGCAGTTGAAGATGGTTGGGCTAAGGACACTACCCTGAGGAATTCCTGCAGAGATGTTCTGGAGCTGAGATGATTGACCTCCAACAACCACGACCATCTTCCTATCTGTCAGGTATGACTCCAACCACTGGAGAGTTTGCCCCCTGATACCCATTGATTCCAGTTTTGCTAGTGCTCCTTGATGCCACACTCGGTCAAATGCAGCCTTGATATCAAGGGCTGTTACTCTCACCTCCACTCTGGAATCAGCTCTTTTGTCAATGTTTGAACAAAGGCTGTAATGAGATCAGGAGCTGAGTGGCCCTGGTGGAAAACTGGGCATCACTGAGCAGGCTATTACTGAGTGGGTACTGTTTGATAGCACTGTTGATGACACCTTCCATCACTTTACTGATGATCAAGAGGTGACTGATGGGGCAGTAATTGGCTGGGTTGGATTTGTCCTGCTTTTTATGTACAGGACATACTTGGGCAATTTTCCACATTGTCGAGTAGACACCAGCGTTGTAACAGTACTGAAATAGTTTGGCTAGGGAAGTGACAAGTTCTGGAGCACAAGTCTTCAGTACTATTGACGGAATGTTGTTAGGGCCCATAGCCTTTGCAGTATCCAGTGTCTCCATCTGTGTCTTGATATCACATGGAGGGAATCGAATTGGTTGAAAACTGGTAATGCTGGGACCACTGGAGGAGGCCGAGATGGATAACCCACTTGGCACTCCTGTCTGAAGATTGCTGTGAATGCTTCAGCCTTATCTTTTGCACTGATGTGCTGGACTCTTTCATCATTGAGGATGGGGATATTTGTGTACCCTCCTCCTTCAGTGAGTTGTTTAATTGTCCACCACCATTCCCTACAGGATGTGACAGGACTACAGAGCTTAGATCTGATCCATTGATTGTGGGATCGCTTAGGTCTGTCTATCACTCGCTGCTTATGCTGTTTGGCATGCAAGTAGTCCTGTTTGATGGCTTCACCAGGTTGACACCACACCTTGTCTCTCTTGATCTAATAAGAGAGCAGGCCGATAGCAACTTGCCCCCTAGCCAGGGTGCACTTGCCTGTCCTCCAGTTTGCAAAATGATAACATGGACAAGTTGGCCACTATGAAGTATAATACAGCTATTATCCACAAAACAACTGCTACAGGTAGATTACACCATACACAAATTCCAACAAAACTTTGATCTGGATTGTAAATGACTCAATGCAGACGTGTTTCGGTTGGGGGTCACATAAGGTGGGTCGGGAGGCTAACCCAGCACCTTCACATCTACCCCAGCTCACCCCCATCGTACATTAGATGATCAGGCCTCGAAATCGCCAGCCCATCCACCATATGTAAATAAATAATTTAAAGTGTATTAGGCCTGATGTCAATAATATTGTGCTAACAATATTTGGCCTATGCAATAATATGGCTCATGGAAAGACAGGAAGAAGTGTGGAGAGGCTTTTTTTCATGGTCCAACTTCTGGAAGCTGCTGCTGCGCACAGAACCTGAAGTTCTGCATAGTGTCAATAAATATGAGAGAGAATGTTAGCACCTCATTCAGGGGGCAGCCTGCATTCATCGACACACCCCTACCTTCTCCACAATGTGTCATCGTCCACCTACACCATTGGTTCCACAACACTTAGCCTCCCCTCACACTCCCTTCTCCTTCCTCCCTGGGGTCTAGGATCTGTCCCTGCCTTATCCCAACTTGGGATTTGCCGCTCTGGGACAGATGTCCACCTTTTTTCCTGCAATTCCAGCAGTTCCACTGCTGAGCACTGGTGCAGCTGGCACTGCTAGATCTGACAGCCAATGAGATCAATCAGCAGCTCCTAAAAACAAATTCCTCTCACTGTGGGGCAAAAGTCCCAGGCTTGACCATTTTAGACCTCCCAAGGTGTATTATAGTTGTGGGCTAGGCTTCTCTCTGGATGTTGGCTTCTACTAAACTTTCCTTCAGGGGTGGGGTGTAGGGTGCAAACCATCGACACATGAAATGTTTGTTTCACGTCTATTCTAGTTGACATCACGCAACTGCAACCTACACGCATATAGCACCTTTAATGGAACAAAATGTTCCAAGGGACCTGACAGGAACAGACAACAGTTAACACTAAACCAAAGAAGGTGGACAGTAGAGCAAGGGAAGAGGTTTAGACAGCCCAATGGACTGGGCTGTTTAGACATCAAAAGACACAACGTCTGGGAGAAATGAAATGGGGAATGCACAGATCGAGTTGGAGGAATGAAGCATTTTTAAGGGGCCCCAGGGAGAAGGAGTTGTGGAGATAGAAGAAGGTTAGTCCAGGGAAGGTATGAACACAAGAATGAGAGGACTTGCTAACCAGTGACACAGATTTAAGGTGATTGACAAAAAAGCCAGATGTGATCTGAAGAAACACCTTGTTAGGCAGCAAGTGTGATCTGGAATGCTCAGCCTGAAAGAGTGGGATTTGCAGATCCAACAGAAATAATCAAAAGATGAGTAAATAAATATCTGAGGAGAAAAAAAACACAGGAAAAGAATAGGAGAGTTTTAGTGGGATTAATTGGATAGCTCTAGGAAAATTGTGGTTTTTAGTCTTTAAATTGAGGAAATTTCAATTTATCTAGGATTGGATTACATAGAACATAGAACATTACAGTGCAGTACAGGCCCTTCGGCCCTCAATGTTGCGCCGACCTGTGAAACCAATCTGAAGCCCATCTAACCTACACTATTCCCTTATCATCCATATGTTTATCCAATGACCATTTCAATGCCCTTAAAGTTGGCGAGTCTACTACTGTTGCAGGTAGGGCATTCCATGCCCTTAATACTCTCTGAGTAAAGAACTTACCTCTGACATCTGTCTTATATCTATCACCCCTCAATTTAAAGCTATGTCTCCTCGTGCTAGCCGTCACCATCTGAGGAAAAAGGCTCTCACTGTCCACCCTTTCTAATCGTCTGATCATCTTGTACGTCTCTATTAAGTCACCTCTTAACCCTCTTCTCTCTAACGAAAGCAGCCTCAAGTACTACAGCCTTTCCTCATAAGACCTTCCCTCCATACCAGGCAACATCCTGGTAAATCTCCTCTGCACCCTTTCCAATGCTTCCACATCCTTCCTATAATGCGGCGACCAGAACTGCACGCAATACTCCAAGTGCAGCCACACCAGAGTTTTGTACAGCTGCAACATGACCTCACGGCTCCAAAACTCAATCCCTCTATCAATAAAACCTAACACACCGTACGCCTTCCTAACAACCCTATGAACCTGGGTGGCAACTTTCAGGGATCTATGCACATGGACACCGAGATCTCTCTGCTCGTCCACACTTACCAATCTTACCATTAGCCCTGTACTCTATATTCCTGTTACTCCTTCCAAAGTGAATCACCTCACACTTTTCCTCATTAAACTCCATTTTCCACCTCTCAGCCCAGCTCTGCAGCTTATCTATGTCTCTCTGTAACCTGCAACATCCTTCCGCACTATCCACAACTCCACCGACTTTAGTGTCATCTGCAAATTTACTAACCCATCCTTCTGCACCCTCATCCAGGTCATTTATAAAAATGACAAACAGCAGTGGCCCCAAAACAGATCCTTGCGGTACACCACTAGTAACTGAACTCCAGGATGAACATTTCCCATCAACCACCACTGTCTGTCTTCTTACAGCTAGCCAATTTCTGATCCAAATCGCTAAATCACCCTCAATGCTATGTCTCCATATTTTCTGCAATGGCCTATCGTGGGGAACCTTATCAAACACTTTACTGAAATCCATATACACCACATCAACCGCTTTACCCTCACCCACCAGTTTGGTCACCTGCTCAAAGAGCTCAATAAGGTTTGTGAGGCACAACCTACCCTTCACAAAACCGTGTTGACTATCCCTAATCAAATTATTCCTTTCTAGATGATTATAAGTCCTATCTCTTATAATCATTTCCAACACTTTACCCACAACCAAAGTAAGGCTCACTGGGCTATAATTACCAGGATTGTCTCTGCTCCCCTTCTTGAACAGGGGGACAACATTTGCTATCCTCCAGTCTTCTGGAACTATTCGTGTAGACAATGACGACATAAAGATCAAAGCCAAAGGCTCTGCAATCTCCTCCCTAGCTTCCCAGAGAATCCTAGGATAAATCCCATCCGGCCCAGGGGACTTGTCTATTTTCACACTTTCCAGAATTGCTAACACCTTCCCCTTATGAACCTCAATCCTGCCTAGTCTAATAGCCTGTATCTCAGCATTCTCCTGAACAACATTGTCTTTTTCATGTGTGAATACTGACGAAAAATATTATTTTAGCGCCTCTCCTATCTCTTTGGACTCCACGCACAACTTCCCACTTCTGTCCTTGACTGGCCATAAACTTACTTTAGTCATTCTTTTGTTCCTGACATACCTATAGAAAGCTTTAGGGTTTTCCTTGATCCTACCTGCCAAAGACTTCTCATGTCCCCTCCTGGCTATTCTTAGCTCTCTCTTTAGGTCCTTCCTGCCTAACTTGTAACTCTTAAGCGACCTAACTGAGCCTTCATGCCTCATCTTTACATAAGCCTCCTTCTTCCTTTTGACAAGAGATTCAACATCTTTAGTAAACCACTGTTCCCTCGCTCGACCACTTCCTCCCTGCCTGACAGGTACATATTTATCAAGGACACGCAGTAGCTGTTCCTTGAACAAGCTCCACATTTCAATTGTGCCCAGCCCTTGTAGTTTCCTTCCCCATCCTATGCATCCTAAATCTTGCCTCATCGCCTCATAATTGCCTTTCCAGCAGCTATAACTCTTGCCCTGCAATATTTACCTATCCCTTTCCTTCGCTAAAGTAATTGTAACCGAATTGTGGTCACTATCACCAAAGTGCTCACCTACCTCCAATTCTAACACCTGGCCTGGTTCATTACCCAGTACCAAATCCAATGTTGTCTCACTTCTTGTTGGCCTATCTACATACTGTGTCCTGCACATATTGGACAAAGACTAACCCATCTAAAGTATGCGAACTATAGCATTTCCAGTCAATATTTGGAAAGTTGAAGCCCCCATAACAACTACCCTGTTACTTTCGCTCCTATCCAGAATCATCTTTGCATTCCTTTCCTCTACATCTCTGGGACTTTTTGGAGACCTGTAGAAAACTCCCAACAGGGTGACCTCTCCTTTCCTGTTTCTGACCTCAGCCCATAATACCTCAGTAGACGAGTCCTCATCAAACCTCCTTTCTGCCACTGTAATACTGTCCTTGACTAACAATGCCACACCTCCCCATCTTTTACCACCTTCCCTGATCTTACTGAAACATCTAAACCCCGGAACCTGCAACAACCATTCCTGTCCCTGCTCTATCCATGTCTCTGAAACGGCCACAACATCAAAGTCCCAGGTACCAACCCATGCTGCAAGTTCACCCACCTTATTCCGGATGTTCCTGGCATTGAAGTAGACACACTTCAAACCACGTTCCTGCCTGCCGGTACACTCCTGCAACCTTGAAACCTTATTCATGACCTCACTACTCTCAACCTCCTGTTCACTGGAGCTACAACTCAGGTTCCCATCCCCTGCTGAATTAGTTTAAACCCTCCCTAAGAGCATTAGCAAATCTCGCACCCCCTCCCCTCCCCCCAGGATATTGGTACCCCTCTGGTTCAGGTATAGACCATCCCATTTGTAAAGGTCCAACCTACCCCAGAATGAGCTCCAATTATCTAGGTATCTGAATCCCTCCCTCCTGCACCATGTTCAGCTGCTCTCTCTCCCTATTCCTCACCTCGCTAGCACGTGGCACGGGTAACAGACCAGAGATAACAACTCTGCTTGTTCTAGCTCTAAGCTTCCACCCTAGCTCCTTGAATTTCTGCCTTACATCCCGATCCCTTTTCCTACCTATGTCGTTGGTGCCTATGTGGATCACAACTTGGGGCTGCTCCCCCTCCCCTTTAAGGATCCCGAAAACACGATCTGAGACATCATAGACCCTGGCACCTGGGAGGCAACACACCAACCGCGAGTCTCTCTCTCTCGTTCCCACTAACGTTTGCACAAGTACTCTGACAAGTTAGGAACAGTAAAAGGTTGAGAGATGATATTGAGGCAGAGCTGGTCATCATGAATGCAGAAGTGGATCCTAATGTTGTGCCTGTGGCTGATGTCACCAATGGGCAACATTAGGTAACAGAGGGCTGCAGTCTGGTCACCTACAATTCAGCCTTATATATAACGAATGACCGGTGAGTTGAGGTGTTGCAATCCACGGAACCTTTCCTCATTGTGAGTCTGTGTCTTTTAGACATTCAAGAAAACTTAATAAAAACTGAAAGAACTGCAGATGCTGTAAATCAGGAACAAGAACAAAGTTGCTGGAAAAGCCCAGCAGGTCTGGCAGCATCTGTGAAAGAAAAAACACAGTTAAGGGAGTTAACAGAGGAAGGGTCACTGGACCTGAAACATTAATTTTGTTTTTTCCTTCACAGATGCTGCCAGATCTGCTGGGCTTTTCCAGCAACTTTGTTTTTGTTCTAAGAGAACTTAATGCTTGGAACAGTGAGTCTATCCAATGGCTTTATAGCTGATGGCAATACCTATTGGCCACTATATTCCCCTACCCCTGGCCCCACTTGACTTTAGTGCCACTCAGGAGCTTACCTTGTTGAAGTTGGGATTCATGCCATCCTTAAGAGGAATTTCCTGACCCTGAGAGCCTGCAAGTCAATCAATAGTTTGCCTATACAAGACCAGTGGCCATAGTCGATATAGCAGGAGGCCCAGGTGGAACATCAGCAATGGATCCCCACATTAGGCCTGAGTAGAATGGGTTCACCTAAGCCACACAATAAGTGTCTATCAAGGAGCGGGGGGGTGGAAATGAGGGCTAATATTTAGGGCAGAATAGCATTCCCAGCCATGGGCATCCCTTGCCTCTGGTGAGCGTCTCTGATGGGTATGAAGTGATCAAGTTAGAAGAACATCCTCACACGAGGCTACGGTGAATACCCAATGGGATTTTACTGGCGAGTTGCCCGTATATCATTACTTAAAGGGACTGAAACTCAGTAATTAAGCTGCAATTTCAGTGTAAGCCTTATAAAGAGAACTTTATTTTAAAAAATGTGTAGAAGAAAGTGGCTGATGTTTTGGACCATGAAAGGCAGGAAAACATCCATGTTCCCCAGCGAGAAGTGGGAAAACTCCAACTTGGCTACAAAAGGCAGGAAAACCTTCAAAGAAGCAAGCATCCATCATTTTCCTAATTGAGAAAAATGGGAAAATCTTAAAAAAAGGTGGGAAAACTCAACAAGCAGTACAGAGATACAGTTTTATGAATAAACAGACATAACAAGAGTGAAAGCAGGATACAGTGCTATAACATATACAAGGTATAATATACTATAGAAACATCCATAATTCAATTTAAAGCATTATTGAAGAATGCAATACAGTACTACAGAACTACAAAATGAAAAAGATTGGCAAATAAACATTATACTGTAACATTGTTCTATAGTATTTAACAAGCTCTATTATCATATCCATTTAAAATAGCATTGGTGAATGCAAGAATACAAGTTTAAAATACCCTTACCTAGTGCCACATATTAGTTGAAATGGCAAATACCACAAGATACGAACAGTGGTCATTTGGGAAAATATCACAGACAGTGCATTAGAAAGGGAAACCGATGATAAATACAGGTCATTTTGACCTAAGTCTGTAATACAGAAATCTGTTTAATAAATTCAGCCAAGTGCAATCAGTATTCAATGAGTGCTACAGAAATTCCAGCTGGAAATTCTAATTACTGTTTGTGCGATAGTAATTTCTAGGAAAATCAGTTACTAAAGTTCCTTGATCGTATGAGACAAGAGACCAGTAATACATAATTTTACTTTTAATTCTATTTTCAGAATGCAGTAGTCAACTCTATTTGCTTAAGGAAAGAATGTTGAGTAGGCATGGGAAGAAAGTTTCCAGTTCGGTGTATTTTAATTCAGGGTGGTGTGAACATTATCAATTGATCTAGGATTTAAGTACCCTGTCTGGAATGCTTAGCAAACAAATTTTCTCATGAATTATACATATAATGATAACCATAATTAATGGGATCTGGAAACAGTGCAGGTATTTCCATCACCTAGGGGTGAAAGTGCTGCACTTAAGCTACAGGACGGTTCACTGAAGCAAGTAATGGATTGGGCCTTCACCAGTAAGAAATCATTGTGTAAAATGATCATGGTTATTCATATAGCATAATATACTGCAAATTAAAAGTATAACAATGTTATTGATTGAAGAGATAAGTAACTCATTGAGTGCTGAGTTGTTTGCGATATGCACTGCTCTTCCCAAATTTTCCTCAGCTCCAAGTGCTTCCCGACTACTCCTGAAGGTGACAGCCCACATTGTAATATGATTGCACATTCCCATGTGGTTGTCTATATTTGTCAAAGAGGGCATTCTCCAGATAGGAGCCCAAGCAGTGAGCTTTCACAAGCGATTCAACCACAGCGTGCACCTCTTAAGATCAGTAACACCCTCCATGAGGGTAATTTTAAGTTTACTCAGCAGTTGTAACCAAATGCTACAAATAAGCACCTGCTTTCCTTTCTCACTGAAATCCAAAGTGAATTTAAGCCTACAACGGTAAACCTGGTATAATGTGTTATTATTGTTAAAGTAACTACAATTTGGTCAAAATGCATTTTCAGGTATTGACAGAAAATGATGACAAACACTCGGCAGGTCAGGCAGCATCTGTGGAGACAGAAAAATAAGTTAATATTTCAACTCGATCAATTTTAGTTTTGTTTCGGAATCCAGTATCTGTAATATTTTGCTTTTGTTTTAAATATCAATATCCTCCACATTTTCTTCCTTCCATTCCTAAAAACTGAGTCTCATTCAGATGCAGACCCAATATTCCCAGCCGAAAGGCGTACACAAGAAGATTTATATTTATATAACGCTGATTGTGACCTCAGGTAAAGTGCTTTACAGACAATGGAGTACTTTTGGAGTATTCACTACTTTAATGAAAGAATGTAGCAGTCAGTTCGCTCACAGCCAATACCCACAAACAGCAATGGGATACTGAAAAGGTAATCTACTTCTTTTGTGATGTTGATAAACAGTTAAATTTTGGACAAAACACTGAAGTACTTGATCGTAGTACATAATCAAGCTTGAAACAACAGCACAAGAAAATCCATTAGGCGTCTTGAAAAGAAACACTCCATAAAACTCAGCAGAAATGACAACCAAAATATTGTAAGATTCAGCCCCCTTCAAGTTTAGCTGACATAGGAATATCTGACTTTGTGCCCTGCACAATTTTCTTTCCCTTCTTCCATCTCAATATTATCATCATTGCAGATAATTAGTCTCCAATGCCTTCTCTGATCTTAGCTCAAATCAATGTTTTTTGAAGCTGAGTTTGTGGTTTGAAAACATGGCATCTGCAGAAATTGAGGGCCTTCAGAATATTGCAGATCATTTGGATATGGTTGAATCACTGTACCCTGCAAGATGTTGCCAAGGGAGAAGATAACACAGTATCAGCTCACCAAGGCACCTCCAACAGCACATTCTAAACTTGCACCCTAAGACCAAGGGTAGGAGATTTATCAGAACACCACAATATGCAAGTTTCCCTCCAAGTCACACGCCTTCCTGCCTTTGAAATATATCAGCTGCTCCTTCAATATTCTTGGGTCAAAATCCAAGACTGCTCTCCATAACAGCACTCCCCACACTACATGGATTGCAGCTATTCAAGAAAGTGACTCACCATCACCTTCTCAAGGGCAATTGGGGATGCACAACAAAATGCCCACTTTCCAACAAATAACAAAAAGCTTGGGCAACACAAAAGCTGAAGAGGTTACATCATTTCTTTCAAATCTTTAATTAAAAGATGGCCAAAGGTTGTTCCCTGATTGATGGATTTTCAACATCAGCAAGAAGACTTTTCCAGCTCCAAGAGAATTCTTGAAGAGACATTCCAGGTTAACAAGTTATCGTTAAGCAACTATTGATGCAATGGATAATTTCAAAACTGTCAGTTACTATCTCCTGGATTGGAGTCTGTCCTCTCTCTTTGGCAAATTAGAGTTCATGGCAGTATTATGAGGACAAGTGGAAGAGGTCTTCTTGACATCCTGGCCAATGTTTACATCTCAATGTCATTAACTAATATCGATTAATTGGACTTTGTCACATTTCTACTTGTAGGAGTTTCTTCAGTGCTAACTGAAATTCCTACATTACCATGGTGGCTGTATTTCAAAAGATCTTTGTTGGTTGTAAAGCACTTTGGGATGTAATGAGGTTGTGAAACTTGCTTTAAAATTGCAACTGTATCCTTCTGCTTACATTTAAATATGATCTTCTTTTAATTAAATCTTCATTGAAAATGATTCAGTATCTTTGGATGAATTGCGTTTCAACCATATGTGTTATTGTGATTATCTTAATTCCGTCTCCTTTCCTCTGTCCTTAGTTTACTTGTGTCATTCTTTAAAGTAGAAATTAAGGATATTTATTGCACCAACGCAAAGATTCTCATTTTGATTAGTGTATTTAATTGTTCCAGTTAGATGAATATTTCATATTAATATATATATGTACAAAATCAACTTTTAAATATTGGTAGGCTTGAAGCTGAGGCAAAAATACTCAAGTTTATCAAATAAAGCAACTGTAGTAAGAGTTTATGTCATCAATACCAGTGTATATTTGAATCACTGCATAATCCAAAATGTCTGACACAAGCAGACATTTATCTTGATATCCTACCTCCTTGTGAACCAACAGAGGGATTTAAGGGAAATCTATTTGAGCCAAAGTCTCTTTTTGTTTTACATTGTCACTATACTCACACAGATAACGTTAGATGTGGTAACATTTTGGGCCAATCTATTGTTAACTTGTTATTGATGCTACGGATCTTTCCATGACTGTCAGTTGTGGTAACTGAGTTTTAGATTACAAATGTGCCTTGCTGTGTGAATAGGTTAGAAGTGTGTGTTCTGGTTTGGGTCATGAATCGTATAAACACACTCCTGATTGTTGAGTGATTGAATACACCCCATGGCATACTATTGAGCCATGAAACCAGGAAGACCCAAGTTCAGCCTCCACTGAGTTAAGTGGACTGAGCTGGAGTAACAGCCAGCAATGCACTACAATTGGCACAAATGCCTTTTAATTAGGGAGGAAGACAAAGTGAATGTTGGAAAGTGATCAACAATGGCAATCCTGGCTGATTTGTCTGTGTAGCACCCTCACCCTGTCTCATTCAATAGCTTTAAACACACTGCTTTGGTTTTTCATACGAACACTAGCCAAATAAACAAGGTAGCAGGAGGGTGTCAGTGCCCAAGGAATCACACCCATACACAAGGAGGACAGAGAATGAGGAGATTATTGAGAAGGCAAAGGTTAAGAAAACCAAGTTTGAAACGTTTTGTTCTTCTTTTGTAATCCACAGAAAAAAAAGATGTCAAATGTGAAATTATAATTTTTTTGAACCAAAAAAGAAATACTCCTGCTGTGAAAGATACATTGAAATCTGATGAAATTGTTTTTTTAGGATGAAAGTATTAGTTGTATTTATGTAAAATTGAACTGGTCTCTGGCATATTGCATTTTTCTTACAAGCAGGAACTGTCAGCTAAATGATCACCTCACTTGGAAAACAGCAAACACTAAAGGAGTAATTGATCTGCAAACATTGCCTCTGCAGTTTGGCTTTAATACACGTTTTTAGTCAATAGCAATAATTGCGACGTTGCTGACTTTGCTGTGAAAAACATTCTTGATCCTCTTATTCTGCCATCATAAGTTTTCTTTTATGATTATGGCAGGATAAAACAAACAACATGGCACCTATAACTCTGCAGGAGAAGAAAAACTACAAACAGCACAACTGCAGAACATTTCTGTGAACACTTCTGTTTTTTTTCCTGAAGTTATGCTTACTCTCATGTTGTAAACAAGAGAATAACCCAGAGCCTCCATTATGGAAAAAAACAATGTTTGATTGAACCAGTACAGCAATTCTTGCTTGACGTAGATGCCCTTCTCATTTGTTAGATAGCTTTCCAGCAATATTGTATGTGATAAGCACAGTGAAATGTGGAAGTCTTTTTATATATATAGCAGAGAGACGGAGAATACTAAACTTCAAATAACCAATAATATGCATATTTTTAGAAGGAAATGTCAGACAGAACTTGTAAAAATAGAAAGCCAGATTCAGATAATTTCATGCACTTGATAGTATATTAAAGATTCTGCAATCTTTTTCATCCATACTTATCACAGTGACTGTAAACAGCTTGTGGTTCTTATTTCTTGACTTATGTTACCTTTGGAACAAGAATTCTCAAGTTTTATATTAGTACTGATTGCTATTAATGCACAACTAACTAAACGTTCATTTAAGCTGTAAAACACAAATGTCTGGAGGTCTGGAAATACAAGTGTTTAGTGCATGTTCAAAGTCATATTAAATACGACTCAACTCACTTGTAAATGTTAAAGAAATATCTGGACAGGCACAAGCCCAACTGTGAAATAAAACCCGGCTGCTCTACTCTGTAATATTTCAGTCAATGTTTTCATGATACAGTATTTTAAGTTATTAATTACTCTGCAATGTTCTGGACAATCAATTTTATTTTGGTTAGCGACGTTTTGCCAAACCTGCAATAACAGATGAACTTTTTGTTATTCTTCAGGTTGATGAATATTTACAGTATCTACTCAAGCGTTGTACAATACTAGTTGTCAAAGGATGAAATGTGTGTTTTTGCCTTCATGTACAGGGCTCTTAATCCAGGAAGCAGAACTGCTCAAAAATCTTTCAAGTGGTATAAAAAAATTGCATTGTCCTTAGTTGCAAAGAAGGCAAAAGTATATATCAGTAATTTGTAAATATATCGAAAATAGTGTTAAACAACTGCATATTTGAGGCCATATGACAGTCCTACAAAAGCTTGAATTATTTTAACTAGTTCTGAACCTTTATGGAATTAATTTGAACCTAATTATGAATGAGATTTATAAAACTTACTCTCTCAGTCCATTTGGAAAGAATGTAAAATAAATGTGTATGAACTCCCATTTGTAATTTTTAGAAGAACAATTTAACTTTTCTGGGTTTAATTTCTCAATTTGCAATTTTATCCCATTAATGGCTTTTCAAACTACAATATATTACTTACTGTCTTGCAAAATCTTGATTTTCCCTATATAATATTATCCCCTTTGCAACAAAGTTTACTTACAATGCATTAATAACTACAAATAAGTAATTGAATTGCAACTTCACATCATCATTTAATAAGTTCAATTAAATTGCTTTTTCATAGGTATCAAAATGATTTCATGCTTCAGTCATGAAAACCGTTATTAAAGCTAACCATACATTTCACTTTTTTCTAAAATATCCCACTGAAACTACATCTTTTATGATATTATTCTCTAAATGAGGCAACAAACCTGAAGAAATTTCACTTCCATTACAATTTGCTGCCAATCATTGGCTTTTCAAATCATTGAAAACTGCTAAACAAATGTTACACATAGAATACTGAAAAATCCATAACATCAAACATACATTATTGATAACAGCTTGCATTTACACAGTACCTTTTGGATAGAAAAGTACCCTAGACACCACAGGATAAATGGCAAATGTTTGTCAACGAAGGAGATTTAAAAGAGATGACTAACGGTTTGGTCAAGGAGTTGGGTCTGAAGATGGCCATGAAACAGGAGATGAAGGTGGAGAGATGTCTGCACTAATGAATGAATTCCCAGACTTTGTAGCCTGAATGCAAAGCTGTCCTTGGTGGGGTGAAAAGAAAGAAGAGTGCACAAACGGTCAGATTCAAAGGAAACAGATTCCGTGAGGTGCTCTAATGCTGGAGAAGGTACAGAGGCAGGAAAGGGTGAGATCATGGAAGAACATAAGCACAAAGATGAGAACTTCATAATAATGACATTGGAAGAGCCGGGGGCAATAAGCTTAGAGGTGATGAAATGGGGAATAGAATAAGGGCAGCAAAATTCTGAACTCAAGTTTGTAGAAGCTAGATATTCAGGCAATGGAACAGTGGATTATGTTCTGGCCACAATAAAATAGATAGATGTGAAACCAAGTGAAGCAGTCAGTCCTTTTAGCTGAACCAAAAGAAGAGCAAGAGCACAGAGTTCCTGGTTGAAAACATTATTCATTATTCATTACAGTTGCCATCATAATATAGTCAGGTAAAGTCAAGAATGGAGGAAAGTTGCCTAGAGCCAAGCTGCATGTAAAAATGTCTGTGCTAATAAACAGGCTGCATGCTTAAAGAATTGTACATTTGTATGCTGCTTTTCCTTAATTTTTGTTCAGTTCCTAATTTTGAAGGAATAAATCCAGCTGTAGTGAATTTTAGCAGGGTTACAACAATAGCTTATATTTATATATAACTATACAGCTCTTGACATTATGAAATTTTCCAGGGTGCTTCACATGTAATTTGATAATTTGAAGGATATGGTTATCTGATCATACTCTATATTGAACAGTCTAAATTCAATATTTCGTAACAGGATCTTGTTAGGTCCTATGCAATTTTAAAAATAATGCTTACAGTCCTGTTTGTCTTGTAAGGAAGGGAAAGATGCTGGTATTTCATCCCTTCCTTCACTTCATATCAAGTAGCATTTACCCATTATAATCTTGAATTTTTAGTCTACATGTTTTAAGTCTTCAAAAATTGAACAAAAATTGTGAGCAATCTATAAAGACTCAATTCTAATGAAAGCATGGTATTCATTCCATTTATGTTCCATTTCAGTGGCTAAGGCCTACAAAATAGTGGCTTTGAATTCAATGCTGCAGAAACTCCTTGAACGTAGCATTGCTCTTAAATTAAAAAAAAAAGTACTGAAAACATGGCTTGCTGCAAAAGTGAACAGTTAAACATAGCTAGGGCCAGTGTTGCAAGCCAGAAAACCTGCTGTGGTTTCATAGCGACTTATGTGCACCGTATTTACAAACAACTTTGTCTTTCAGTGAGATTAGTTATATGGAATGTATGGCAACCAAGAAGCAGGCCATTCTGCCCAACTAGTATGTACCTGTTTTTATGCTTCACGCAGGTCTTCTCCCATTCTGGCTCCCTTGATCCAGCTGTTCAGCACAATTATATATGCTAACAACAGCTGCAATTGTTGACCTTTTTTTTCATGTCAACTTTTAAGGGTCATTGGTTAACTATTTGCAAGCCATTGACAAACGGCATCCTTTGGAAAGCTTACATAATTGTTGCTCCATGTTCCTGCAGCTGATCCTATGGGTTAATACTCCAATGCTCTGTTGCATTGAGCATCAAGTCCAGGAAGGATTTGAATTTGTCTTTAGGTCAGCACTCAGCAACTGGAGTAGTATATTTGTCTTTAGTGAGGGAAGGCAACCCTACAGCCGTGAGCATTGGCAGCTCTTAAGAATTATCCTGGAGTCACAAATTGTAGATTAACCTCTCGGTCACTGCTGAAAGCCACTTGGGACCAGAGATCTTTTTTTTCAAAAGTTTCTTGAAAACTTCCATCTATCAGTCATACAAATGTTAGCAATCAAGATAAAGGGCTGTTTCACCAACAGTCAATGTTAGTTTAATGGGCTGAGAAAGTATTCCATTTCCACATATTTCCAGATTAGGCCACTAGCAGGAAGCATGGTTTGAGGCAGGGGGTGTATGATGAAATCTCTAGGAATACACCCTAGTAGATTTGGCAATCTTAAACATAATAGAAGCAGCATTGGAGGCCAATCAGTCAGTCATCCACAATAATGACTTCCTCAGTCACCATGGTGCATGGCAGAGTGAGAGGCAACTTGGGAACAGCTGATATTTTATAACGTGGCCTTCGCTCATTACAGAGAATCAGCAATAACTTCCACACTCTTTTATCGATTTTTATCTATTCAATTAAATCTTTGGGGTGGCAGAGACGCATTATTTAAAGCAATCACAGTAAGTCACATTATGTGGTACTGAGCTACAGAGACCAGGGAAGTGCCAAGTCCAATCCATCACCTGGCTGAGATGATTCATTCTGGTGGTCATGGAACCATGACAAACAGCCTCAGAGCCCTGAGATTTAAACATGTGGAAAGGGTTTCTACTGCCGACGGAAGGTGTTCTTCTGTGAATTTTGGGTGAAGAAGGGATCCAGCTTGAGTACTACAGTCATACAGCCTTCTGGCCTGTTGGCATGGACTCACAGTGCTTGCAGGGTCATTTCAGCAAGATAGCAGAGGGCAGCTATACACGCAGTGCCAGAAGGCACAAAAATCAGTTTTTTCCCAAACAACACAAGAAGAACTTTGGTTAAAAGAAAATCTTAATTTAAAATTCAATAAAAATATATTAAAATAAAAGTATGCAATAAATGACCTGCATTTTAAACCTGCTATGTTGTTATTATTAGTTTTATTCCTACCATTTGTTTATTGTTAACAGAAACTGTGTTTAAAGCATCTCAAAATGCATTGTAACTTCAGTTGGTACAGCTGAGTTTATCAATCAGTGGTTGAGTTTTGTGTAACCCGAATTTATTTTCTATTCCATTGCAATTTATGGTGATGCAGAACTGAAGTGATTTATCCTTAAAATTCATCCAAGAATTGTTGAATTGTATTTGACTGGTTTAGCTTTATTAGGTTATTTGTGACAAACACATTTGCGCAATATTTTCATTTGTTTAGTTTTTATTAGAAATGAAGAGTGAACCAGATTTTTAAAAGTATTTCGAAATATTGCCACATATTCATGGTTTCTTTGGGTTTCTTTTTAACAGTTCAGTTCTGCATATCAAGCATCCTCAGTTTAGTGAACGCAGGAAGCCAATGGAATCAGTTTGATTATTTTAAGGATAGCATCACTATCCCAAAACAAAAATATTCAAATTTGTTGTAATTATTTGCATCTTTTTGAAGTTTAGAAGAACAATTGATGGTAAAAGGCATTCTGCAACTTCCACTTCATTGTTCATGGCGTATTGGCATTTAATGTATATCTTCAAATATAAAAGCACAGGAAATATGCAGCTAAGTATTCAGTTTGAAAATGCAAAAATGAAATTGGATACATCGAGTGGTTTCAATAAGCTAATGATGTTATGTTGTTTCTTGTGAAAAAAACTACAATTACGGCATCCAGTTTTTAAAAAATTCTACTTGTTTATGACCAAGATTCAATTTTGTTTCCAATTGCTTGTTAAACAGTTGGAATGTATTTACATGCATTTCATGCTTTATCTTGTAATTGCATTTAGTTAAACCTTATTACCTCCCGGGTTTGGTCTTTTTGTTGTATTTATAAATCTAAGTATTAAGTGCAATTGCTTATCTTGAGTGAAATGCATTGTTACAAGCTTTAACAAATATACACATAGAAACATTCTCACAATTTAAATACTTTAATCTAATCCATTGTGTTAGAACAGACCATATGCAATACTCTGACTAATTAGCTTTTAAGCTGCTATAGACTTTGGTCTAATTACACGGCTCAAAACAAAAAGAAGCAAAATATTGCAAATCGCATATCTTCCATTTTGTTGAGAAATTTCTTATGACATGTTAAGGTTCCACTGAGTTATAAAGATACTTTCCGGTTTTTGATTCTCACATCAGATTTCCCTTCTTTTCACCCCTCCTGTTTTTTCTACTTTCTTCCCTTGCCTTTTTTTTCAATCTTTCTTTTCTAGCATTTTCTATTGTTATTCACCCTATTTACTGCTTGAAGTAATCCTGACATACTGGACATCATCTGAAACTACAAACGACAGGATGCAATAAGCTAGAGAATAGCAGTAATCTGAGGAAAGTTCTTCATTCACTCTTCCTACTAACTCTCTGTCTTCTTATCCTACATAGAAAATAAAAAAATCAATACTGCCTCACAAGCCTTGATAAAAGTGGTGGACAAGGAGAGCAGGCATGCTGGATTTAGTAAATTAAAGTGATCAAAATTTTCCAGTTGACTCAGCCTATAGCCTACATAAACTAACAACCCTGTCTACCGACTGCCTGTCATGCCACAAGCTTTTTTTTAATCTATGTCTCGATCCTTCATTCTGATTTCATGACATCTGAAGATAAAACAATTAAAAAGAGACATCAGTGAGTGTACCATTATTGATTGCATTATTTTTAAAATAAAATAATAATGAGCCAGTATATGGTTTGGAAAGTTATGTAAATGCAGCAGTGATGGAAAGATGCTTGATTGGCATAATACTGTTTTGGTGGGAGGGAGTGCGGGGTGCATAATGGTAAAATATCCCATGGAAAGCATGACCATCCAAAACACATTAACTGGTGGGTTATTTTCCAAGAACAACAGCGACAAGCCTATCTCGAATTTCTTAAGCCAATTATTTGACGGCCATCGGCCATTTCGTTCCATGTCTTCAACCTAGGACTTTGTGGGTCACAAAGTGTGATTTGTGATGACTGGGGGGGCTTTTGCCTTTCAGTAGAGCTCTACTTCTATTAAAATAAATCTGGTGTTAGATATATTAAGGAGTTAACAGAAATTTTATTATGTGCCCATTCTTTCAAAGAAAATATTGCAAACACATGTGTTTCTTGGTCTGTCATTTTCCAGACGCACACTTTAAATGCCATTCGCCTTTTAAAATGTAAGTGCTTTTTGCACTATATCATTTTTTTATTTTTGTATTTTTGACTAATAAATTTGAAAGTTAACTCTGAAGCTGCAGAAATGGGACTTCTTGCTTCTCTCCAATTACAGAATGTTGACAGTTATCTTAACATTTTTAACTGTTTATGATTTCTAAATCAATGACATTTTGTTTTGAAGATTGTGATAGGACCAGTTCTCAGGCAGTTAAAATTTACATTACCTTTACTGGATTAAATGGCGCGACTTCTGAGAATTCACACACAGTATAACTTGGGTAAAACGTCAGGTACAGCATTACCTTAGCAAAAATCTACATCTTGTCAAAACCTCTGTACAGCCACCTTAACATAGTATACTGCCTCAAAGCTTCTATTGAAATATAGACCAATTATCTACTTACATAAGGTTAGTAAAGTAATTGCTGAAGGGACAGGGTATTTTTCAGAAAATAAATATGAAAAAACTATTAAAAATGCCCAGTACGGTGAAGAAAATGAATATCAATGTTATTTGCAGAAACTCAATCTATTGGTTGGCATTCAATTGCATGAAAAGATATGGATTTGATTTATCTTTTTTTTTCTGTTGAAAATCTCAGTGGAAGTTACGTTTTATTTAATAATGCAAATGTTAATGGCTGAGTTGTTTAAATGCAAAGTCAATCAGTATTTCCTGGAGGTAGAACCATTGACAATAAGTTGCAGGTGTCATAATTTATGTTGAAGGTGAGAACTTCAATAAACACTAATTTATCCTGTGCTATGGCTCAATACAACTGATATATTAAAAAAGACAATATTTCAGGAAGTGCAAGATCTCTCTGCTTCTTCACAATTACATATTTTATCCCTTTCATAAGAAATGCAAATATATTTAAACCAACAATGTTTACTATTTAATTCAGAGTATTCAATCTGTAATGCAGAGCAAACACAAGCTGCAATTTTTGTGGAAATGATTTGACAAGTTCCTAATGGCCATTTCTGTGTTTTTAATCATAACTGTCTAACTGCAAACTATTTCTGCTTCTTTATCCCCAGCTTTATGTTTTATTGAAATTAGTCTGTTCATTAAATGCGACCAACAGTTCCTCATTCTATTTTTAAATGTCTTTTTTCAGTTTATAAAACTAAAAATTTGTGATTTTTTTTTGGTCTGGGTAAACGTCAACACTCGACACCAGATGGATTTTGGTACGTATAGTTTCCTGTGCAGGATTACTGGAGATGAATTCACCCAGTATCCTAGGCAGACTGTGATGTCTGAGGCACACACTGGCTCAAACTGTTTATACTCATGCCTGATATTTTCAAAGGGGTTTTTAATCAGAGTGGCGGCTTATTGATCAATGACAGATATGGGCAACAACTTTTGTATGCTGCTGCTGCCGGATTTTTTATCTGAGATAATATTTCTCTCTTAAAAGGCATCCTCTCTGCTATGTATTAATTAAAATCTAAATACTAAATATTGATTGATGCGTTATCAGGCCATAGCAGTTGGACTCTGTCACATTGATTTTTCCTGTGATTTATTATCATATTTAAGAAAAATCATTTTGTGTGATTATACAGGGGAAATAGATTTTAGGGAGGGTGTAATTCTTTTGTATCACTTTTGTTGTGTGTAAGACGGGCCAATTTCTCAATTGCAGCTGAGATCACTGATATCCAGTACCATTTTTTCTCCTTTGCTTGCGACAGCTAATGCTTTAAGCCTGCACAACCAAAGGATCATGGGCTTGTCATTAGGAATAATGGGTTTTAGGATTACTTCCTTAATCAGGACATGGATTAGCAGATGGTATGACACCAACATCTAAAAAAACTTCTCTGTCGTTATTAACAAAATATTGGTTTAAATAATGCCATAAAGCTGAAGGAACTATACGATTCCTTCTAGTTGTTTAGCTGTGTGTACCTTTCATAATGACCATACTGCATTCACAGTCAGATACTACAGATTATTTGTTGAGTTTTGCTGAATACAAGTTGCCTTTTATTGTTATGACCTGTGTTATTAGTAACAAACTGAGAGAGCTGGAAGTAGAAAGGTTGCCGAGCTGGGTCACCATCTTAGCTTCAGCATTGAAAAACAACCTTGGAGAAATCAAGTGAAAAGAATTACAAAATAAAACTGTATGACATTACTTGTCAAGGCTGTAATTGCCTTGCAGGATAATTCAAATGAACATAGCCAGTGAGTAGCTAATACAGAGCAGGAAAGTCCCATGATTTGGGCTGAGTTAGTGAATCTACGTGAAGACAAAGTGAGCACCTAGAATCAGGACTCCTGTATTTGTGAGGCCACAAACTGTGAAACTGTGAAACTATTTGGGGATAACCGGGCTGGAGGGCATTAAAAATTACTTTTTTTCAATCAATAGCCGCGTTCACTCAATCTGGTTTGGCCACATCTGGAGTATTGTGTCCAGTTCTGGTCACCTCATTACAGGAAAGATGTGGAAGCATTAGAAAAGGTGCAGAGGAGATTTTCCTGGAATGGAGGGAAGGTCTTACGAGGAAAGGTTGAGAGAGCTAGGGCTTTTCTCTTTAGAACGACAAAGGATGAGAGGTGACTTGATAGAGGTGTACAAAATGATCAGAGGTATAGATAGAGTAGTCAGCCAGAGACTTTCTCGGAGGGTGGAGGTTGCTTTTATGAGGGGACATAGTTTTAAAGCGAAAGGAGGCAGATATCAGGGAGATGTCAGAGGTAGGTTCTTTACTCAGAGAGTGGTAGGGGCGTGGAATGCATTGCCAGAGAGGGTAGTGGAGTCAGCCTCTTTAGGGGCATTTAAGCGGCAATTAGATAGGCATATGGATGATAGTATAAGGTAGCGATGGAGGTTAGATAGACCTTAGGTTTAGGGTAAAAGTTTGGCACAACATCGTGGGCCGAAGGGCCTGTACTGTGCTGTACTGTTCTATGTTCTATGTTTCACCTAACTGGCAGGTTCAACTACCTGAAGTTGCAGGGGAATCCTCCTTTAAAATATTGGGATCTGTTGAACCCAGTGGGCCCCAATGCAATGCTAACTCTGACTTGAGTGAGGAACCAGTGTTGCTATGAACTCAAGTCACAAGAGGGTTGGAAGCACCGCAGAGAATTTGAGAAAGGCTCTTTGACTGCAGGTCCCCGGAGGAAACAGATGGTCCTCCAGGCTGCACAGGAACATTTCAGTCTCCTCTGTCCAGCTCTCCCAAACCTGGCCATTTCCCACCATCCCTAATCCCCACATACCCCAAACTAAGCATCCAACCATTCTCTATCCGGAGGCCCCAACCCCATACCCCTACCCTAAACAATCAAAGGTCAGCAGAATGTTTTTTCATTCACAGAAATCACTGGCAGGCTCAGCATTTATTGCCCATCCCTGTGGAAAAAAGTGAAGCCTTCTTGAGCTACTGTGACCATGTGATGAACATGTTAGGGCGGCATGGTGACTCAGCGGATAGCACTGCTGCCTCACAGTGCCAGGGACCCGGATTCGATCCCTCCCTCAGGCGACTGTCTGTGTGGAGCTTGCACATTCTCCTGTGTCTGCGTGGGTTTCCTGCTGGTTTTCCGGTTTCCTCCCACAGTCCAAAGATGTGCAGGGTAGGTGGGTTGGCTTTGCTAAATTGCCATAGTGCCCAGGGATATTTAGGTTAGGTGGGTTAGACATGGCAAATGTAGGGGAATGGGTCTGGGTGGGATGCGGTTCAGACGGGCAGTGTGGACTTGTTGGGTCAAATGGCCTGTGTCCACACTCTAGGGATTCTATGATTCAACTACATACAGTGTTGCCAGGAAGGGTCCCAGTCCCAGTGACAGTGAAGGAACAGTGATATAGTTCTAAGTCAGGATGGTGTGTGACTTGGTGGTTAACTTACAGAAGGGGGTCTTCCCTTGTATCTCCAGCTCTTGACAATAGAGGTCACAAGTTTGAGAGTCTTTCTACCTGAAAGCAAACATTTCCCATTCTTTTTCCACGTGTTCTGGCCTGACAGCATTGAAATGAGGTGTAGAATCATAGTCATAGAGTCATACAGCATGGAAGCAGATCCTTTGGTCCAATCAGTCCATGCTGACCAGAATCCCAAACTAAGCTGGTCTCACCTGCATGTGCTTGGCCCATATCCCTCCAAACATTTCTTATTCATGTAATTATCCCAACGTCTTTTAAACGTTGTAACTTTTCTCCAGAAGTTCATTCCACACACGAACCACTCTCTGCATAAATAAAACTTGCCCCTCATGTCTTTTTAAGTCTTTCTCCTCTCACCTTAAAAATATGCCCCCTAGTCTTGAAATCCTTCACCCTAGAGAAAAGACACCTGCCATTCACCTCATCTATACCCAACATGAACTTATAATCCTTAACCTCCTATACCCCAGTGAAAAATAAAGTCTAGAGGCCTGATGTGATTCTCCCAACTGTCAAATATTTGTCTTTGGTCACAGATGAGAAAAGGCATATGGATGTTGTTTAAGGAATGTTACCAGGTATATGGTAGAGCAAAATGGATAACAAGGGAGAATAAAAGCTGCAAATGAAAAAAAGGTGGCATGTGCATCTAAGTTAATTGATGATTTTTAAAAGGACAATGGTTGACCCATTCAAGAAATACATTTCATACTGTAATTACAATGCATGTCTAAACTGCTGAATCTGAAATAATTTAGCTTCATGTATTCTCAGTGTATATTTCCAAGCAGAAAATACTTTTTCAACATGCAGCAAGTATCACCGTCACATTGATACTAATGGTCCCCGGTGCCCACGGTCCGACAAGCAATGTCAGTCACAGTGGTAAGTATCTTTCCAAGGTCAGCTCAGACAAGGGATTCTAATGAGATTAAACCTCATTGCTGAGGGTCTTAGTCCATTTTACTTATTGTTCAGGAGTAGAGAAACGGTATTATTAGAGTGACAAATCTTCCCAGCTGATCTCTGAGCTTAATCTATCACCAGCTGACATTCCACCACTCAATTGTTACATGCACATATTCATGTGCAAAGAGTAATAGTTACCTGAAACCAACAA
Organism: Ginglymostoma cirratum; assembly: GCA_024137785.1. Classification (NCBI taxonomy): domain Eukaryota; kingdom Metazoa; phylum Chordata; class Chondrichthyes; order Orectolobiformes; family Ginglymostomatidae; genus Ginglymostoma; species Ginglymostoma cirratum. The sequence goes on along the minus strand of JAHRHZ010000051.1, from coordinate 18,458,259 downwards.
ACTCAGTTTAGACAAGTTTTAGTTGAAAATGGAAAAGTAAACTTTCTATGTTGTGTATATGATATCTAACAGTGACTTTCCAATGAATTCACTTTTTTTTATTTCTCATATTTGTAGTAAAGTCTTCAGGTAGGGAACTATTACAGCATATCCCAATTCATTTTAATTTCCAGTCCCTCCATCGTCCCTCGATGTTAGCTCCAAGCTATCTAATTCAGTCAAGAGGCTCCTGGTTTTTCTACACACGCCACAGTATTAGTCCACTTATTTAGAATGGCTTAGATTTTCTGAAGACCAGTCATTATTCTAACGTAGATGGGAGCTACGCATGGGGTCCCTGTGGGATCGCCATCACGGCACTCTCTGAAAGAAATATCTGGAAATTGAAATTTCCACTTTCCATTCCTTTCCATTTAAGTTGGAGTCTTTGAAGGTTAGGGTTAGTAATGAAATAAGTAAAATAGTTACTCAATAGTTATTAAATACAGTCAGACTCGTAAGAAATTATTAAGCTGATCCCATACTTATGTCACACCTCCCCTAACACATTTCCCCCAGACCACTTAGAGATTGGGATCCATTCCCACCCCTGCCATCAGATCTGACATACACCCACCAATTAGAACCGACCCAATCCCCTTGCTGCTGGAACCAATCTAACCCAGTCACCAATGGACACCCTGCACCTACCCACCAACGCCCCCTCAACACACCACTCTGCATCATTTAATGTGCCTCCTTGCATCCTGGCATTCTATCCAGCTGGCATCCTAAGTAGGTGGCACCCTACCCGTACTCATTTAGCATCCTGCTCCTGGCACTCTACCCCTATTGAACTGGCATCCTATCCACTCCACAGCTGGCACCCTACATTCCAGTTACCTGGCACCCCATACTCCAAACCTCCCTCAGCAGCCCAATATCTCACCTATCTTCTGTACTAAACGTTTCAGAACCTTTACATGCAGAATGCAGCTTCTGGCTGCTGTGAAAAGGGGACATGGTCTGCCTTCACATCTGACAGTTCTACGCTATGAAAGAGCCATGAGAATCGAAGTATGGCTTCACATTCCTGAGGGAGACCTGAGTGAATCTCCTCTCGGAAGTACACAGCTCCTTTCATAAAAAGGGAACTGCCGGAGTGACAATCCCAGCCACCAGTGAGACATAAGGTTGCCACACTGCAGAAAATTGAGCCCAATATATTTTTGATATCATTACAGAGGCACTGCTACTCTCTGTTGCAAGAGTGAATGACAATCCAATCTCTTATTTTGATAGTTCCACACTAAGGCTCACTTCTGCCATCAGAATTCTCCAAGTGAAATTTGCGATTCAAAAATGGATTTGAGTGGAGGTGCAATGGCAAACAAAATGGTTGGCAAGCAACAGGCAAAAGCCACATCTCTGATTCCATCAGTGGCCATTTTCCAGGGCACAAGAAAGGACGTGGGGCAGGGTAGGTGAGGCCCTAGAGGTATTATCGATCCAGGTAATGCGCTGGGGATCTAGATTCAATACCACCATGACAGAAGGTGGAATTTGACTTCAATAAAAATCTGGAATGAAGGGTTTTATGATGACCATGAAACTGTTGCTAATTGCCAGGAAAAACCCATCTGGTTCACTCCTGTCCTTTTGGGAAGAAAGCTGCTGTCCTTACCTAGTGTGGACAACATGTAACTCTACAGCAAATTGGTTGACTCTTAATGCTGGCCTAGCCAGTAACACCCACAGCAAACCCTACCTGCCCATTTTGAAAAGCCCAAGATCAGGCCTTTTAGGCTTTTCTCAAGGACAGATGGGCTTCAGGAACCCTCTGCAATGCTGTCAAGTGAGAAGAGGTGAGAATGGCCATAGAGATAGGACAGAGAGCCAGGAAATTTCTCAAGTCATAAGTTCGGGGATTTTCAGGGCTAAATGGTTCCAAGTTAGCATGGTGGGACGTCAGTGAAGGAGAGATTAGAGGCCGAAGATGATTTCATGTAAGGGCTAAATTTTGTGCAGGCAATAATTTTGATAAACCTACTCTCAGAATTGAAGAGGTTCATATCATTTTTAAGTATTGACAGGGAGGTTCAGACCTGTTCCCTATACCCAAAGAGAGAACAAAGAAGATCTTGAAAGAAATGGCAATTGAGATGGTCCTTTCAGTTGTCTCACTCCAGAGCCACCCCACACACAGACTCCTTAAGAAACATCAATAATTGACCACTCTCCTAAGAGAGGAATGGTTGCTCTTTCTCATCATCATCCCACCTTCATTAAAACCGTAACTGGCTGAGTTCGAGGACAATTGAAGTTCTGTTTCAGATTGTTAAAATTTTAACCTGCACATGAATCAATAGGTCTGTTATTGGGGTTAAAATTACCCCCACTGTTTGCTCTCCATGTCAAAGTCAAATCAGATCACTGTCTCCCATTCTTCCTCAGAACAGCACAGATTAGGAGAGTGCAATGAGGAAAGATGGAGGCTCATATAAAGCATTAATATCAGCATGTGTCTGAAGTTTGAAAGGCCTGTTTTCTGTGCTGGAACTACTTTGTACATTTATACTTTTAATCTTCTTTCTTTGGTTTAAATTTCATTCTTATTTCAATTCTCAATGTAAATCAGGTGAGAATCCTGCTGAGTAATGTTAATCACTTGAAAGCATGAAAGCATCGCCAGACATCAGCCTTGAGCACTCAATTCTCCAATCTATATTCCAGCTGCAATAAAACAGAAAATGCTGGAAATATGCAGCAGATCAAGTAGTGCCTGTGGATAGAGAATCACAGTTAATGGCTCAGGTCTGCAGTCTTTCATCAGATTTCAGATTTCTAGCTATTGCAATAGTTTGCTTTGGAAGTATACATCAACTGAGCGGATTTTTCCAAGTGCAGATCCTTATAGCATTTACTAGACAGCCTCCACAAGAAATGTGCTGCCTAAGTTAATCACTGAAATTTAGACATATTGGCCTGAAAAGTCTGTGAACTCTACTATTGCCCCTGTAACCATAACAGTGAAGGGCATCCACTTGATGGTATGGTTGGAGCAGCTGGGTATCAACTAGATCATAAACTGCTTCCTCCAGTGATCAACCATCCAGATGCCAGACGCAGCTTTCTAAACTATCTTCAGCCACCAGCCTTCCTGGACGAGATAACAGCAGTCATGTTTCAGACAGAAAAGCATTGAGTTGCAGGACAACGAAAGCAGGAGCTGTGGAAATTGCTGCTGAAGGTAATGGTTCTGAAAGGGAAACTGAATCGCACACAGCCTATTCTGAGGAAGTCAAATAATCTTGGGTGGGAAATAAAGGAGTGGAGCTTGAGATCCTGATGGAGACAGATATTTCATGTAACTCCTATCTATTGTTATCAGGCAGATAATGTGCACAGAAACATAGAAAATAGGGGCAGGACTGGGCCATTCAACCCTTCGAGTCTGTTCCACCAATCATTATGATCAGGACTAATCATCCAACTCATCAGCCTTTTCCTGCTTATTGAAATGTGCTACTTACCACCAGTGGTTCATCCTCTACCACTGTTAACTACATAGACTTTGAAAGTTAACGTAGAAAGAAGGATTGGTGGCAGCACTCTACCCTGACTATTACTGGTAGCGTTTGGTTCTACAGCACATATGAAAGTAATCTTTAGGTGGGTGCATCCATTCAAGTTGTCTCTTATCTAGCATGGAGAAAGCCTCAATTGTCATTTTGGGTGGAAATTTGCACATTAAGATGTCAAAAACTTAATTAAAAATAGTTAGTTTTGCTTTCTTCACTTCGAATTTTACTTTTAATGCCCTCATTATTCAAACTTACTTGGCCAGCATGGAGTTCCAATTACTACAAAACGTATCAGGAATTTAGAGTTGGGTTTCCTGAACACGATTGGATTATTCTTGCATTAAAATCTGTGAAATGTAAGTTATTTAGTCGAGAAAAATGCAGCGGTTTTTACAAGTGGTTATTTTGTCCTGTATTTCATAAGTGAAGTCAACACTGACTGCCAAAAATAAAAAACAGAAAATGCTGGAAATATTCAGTAGGCCTGACAGCATCTGCAAACAGGGAAACAAGAGTTAATGTTTTAGTTATAGTTGCGAACTATACTGTAAACGGAAGAGCCTTGGGAAAAGTTGATGAGCAGAGAGATCTGGGAGTTCAGGTCCATTGTACCCTGAAGGTGGCTGCACAGGTGGATAGAGTGGTCAAGAAGGCATATGGTATGCTTGCCTTCATCGGACGGGGTATTGAGTATAAGAGCTGGCAGGTCATGTTAAAATTGTACAAGACTTTGGTTCGGCCGCATTTAGAATACTGTGTACAGTTCTGGTCGCCACATTACCAAAAGGATGTGGAAGCTTTGGAGAGGGTACAGAGAAGGTTTACGAGGATGTTGCCTGGTATGGAAGGTGCTAGCTATGAAGAGAGGTTGAGTAGGTTAGGATTGTTTTCATTAGAAAAAAGGAGATTGAGGGGGGACCTGATTGAGGTCTTCAAAATCATGAAGGGTATAGACAGGGCTGATAGAGATAAGCTTTTTCCCAGGGTGAGGGATTCAATAACGAGGGGTCACGCGTTCAAGGTGAGAGGAGAAAAGTTTAAGGGGGATACACGCGGAAAGTACATTACACAGAGGGTGGTAGGTGCCTGGAACGCGTTGCCAGCAGAGGTAGTAGAGGCAGGCACGGTAGATTCATTTAAGGTGCGTCTGGACAAATGCATGAGTAGGTGGGGAGCAGAGGGATACAGATCCTTAGGAATTGGGCGATAGGTTTAGACAGTGGATTTGGATCGGCACAGGCTTGGAGGGCCGAAGGGCCTGTTCCTGGGCTGTAAGTTTTCTTTGTTATTTGTTCTTTGTTCTTTGTTCTTTGTTTTAAGTCAGATCAGACTTATCTTCAGAGCTGATTGCTATTCTGACCAACTGGATAAGAATAAAGTGGAATGTGTTTTTTTTTAATTCATTCATGGTATGTGGACGTCACTGGCTAAAGCAGCATTTATTGCTATGGGTCTGGAGTCACATGTAGGCCAGACCAGATAATGATAGCAGATTTCCTTCCCTAAAGCACTTCAGTGAACCAGATGGGTTCTTCCTGACAATCAGCAATGGTTTCATGGTCACCATTAGACTTTTAATTCCAGATTATTATTGATTCAAACTCCACCATCTGCTGTGGCAGGATTCAAAACCAGATCCACAGAACATTATTACAGAGATAGTAGGAACTGCCGATGCTGGAGAATCTGAGATAACAAGGCATAGAGTTGGATGAACACAGCAGGCCAAGCAGCACCAGAGGAGCAGGAAAGCTGACATTTCAGGTGGAAGAAGGGTCTTGACCTAAAACGTCAGCTTTCCTGCTCCTCTGATGCAGCTTGGCCTACTGTGTTCACCTAACTCTACACCTTGTTATCCACAGAACATTACCTCTGTCTCTGAATTAATGGTCTAGCAATAATACCATTAGGCCATCACCTCTCCATGTAAGCAGATTTTCCTTCTGTCCTCCATAAATTGGAATTGCAAAATGTCTTATGGGTCTAATTTTATCAAGTCGTAAGACTAATGTTCATTCTAATGCATTGATGGTCAAATGGAAGCACCTATAACCAAGGCCTTGAATTTGTCCATTTGCATTGGAATTCCAAGGAAAACCAACCAGCTGCAATTTTTTAGATAAATTATTTCTGATAACAAACAATGAATTAAAATATTCAGACTTTTATGTTTTTAAAATGTGGTAAACAAAAAGGAAAGTTAGATCCCAGAAGGGAGTGATATATCAATTTACCTATATATCCTGTGACTGTCAAAATTCACAGTTCAAGGGAAGGCACCATGTGAAGTCAGGCCAGTTCCTCCTCACACACCACCTAGAGAATAAGGCAGTCCCCACATGACCTTTGTGTCACACGCTGTTGCTTACTAAAGAAAAGCTCTCGCATAATCTTTAAGAATGCAGGCCCTCAGCACTTTTGTGGACTCCACTGCTTTTGGGAACTACAATTTGATTTACTCTGATGGTCTTATTTCAGCCCAATCTTACCTATTTGTTTTTATTTCCCTACTTATTTTTGCCTTCCATGGCATTATTGGTAACTTTGGCTTTCTCAATGAGACCTGGTTAGATGATCAGAGAAAATCAAACTGCATGGGACATACACTGTGCACATCTGCTGGTACTCAAAAACCCACATCACTTTAGAAGCTGACACCAGTAACATACCTGGCCAAGCATTACATGAATGATTCATTATAAGTCGCCAGTATGTTATGTTTCATAGCCATGGATTCTTGCCCATCCTGATTTGAGAAAGCACATCAAGATGACCAAGCCCTTATGAAATTCCATCAGCTGTACCCTTTCTAAAGGCCCTGGCACACCAAACTTACATTCCCCACTGGGTACCGCACCATCTACTGCAAAGGTATCGGCATCAGTTCTGGAGTATACATGATCCGTAATGTCAATCTGTGGCTCAAAAACTTAGCTGTATTTCTGTGGATACAAGTTACAATTTTGATTGAATGTTAGGGAAGATGTAATGGAGAACTACAAAGAACCGTCATGTCCACACATTTCTTCTGCAGCACAATCCACATTTCAGCAACTGTTAACTAGGTGGATGAGTGCTACGTTGCTTTGTCACTTGCCTTCAGCTTGACTTTTCATCTTCCTTTTAATCTCTCTGCTCCTTCTCACCTGACACATGCTTTTCCCAGTGTTTCCCAATTTCTGCCATCCAATTGTGTACCATCCTTGTTTCTATGATGGCCCTGTGCCTTTGGATCAGAAGGTAATTGGTTCAAGACACGGGCTTAGGCACCTAACCTAAGATGAACTACAGTGCACTGTTGTTGATGCCATCTTTCAGGTGACACATTTAAAGACCCTTTATACCTCCTCAAATGCTGTGAGTGTTTCGGTACCACATCATATCCCTTGCAGTTTATACCCAATGCACTGACAAAGAAATAATGTAGAAGCTGCTTTCGTTAACATTCATCCCCTGAGTAACAACAGCAAAACAGTCATTCAAATGGCTGCAAAATATAGCTTGATTAGACCATTTCAAAAATATTTTGGTACGTGTTGATAATGAGCACAGGGCTATAGCTAATTCATCTGCTCCTTAACTCTTAAAATTCTCCAGCCATGTCCCTTTCTAGTCTTTTGTCTGAACTCAAGTAAACCTCTACCTGGGGAATTGATAGCAAATAGCACAATGCCATTCAAGTCTACCTTAAACCCTCTAATGGCTAGTTAAGGCACGACTACATGTGTGAGAAAAGAAAATATTTTATGCTGTAGAGCATTTCAGATCTCCAACTGACTTCTGTATTACAGCACAATGATGCCCTTCTGCAAATGGAGAATGTTGGGAGGTTTTTGCATTTTATGTAAAACAATACCTGGTCTCCTGATTGCTACTTACATTTTGTTTATTTTGATGAAACCTGTTGTATTTATTTCATTATAAAGCTACATGTTTTATAAAATGAGAGAATGATGCAGTGCAGAAAGAAGACGTAATGTCAATCTTTCCTGCTCGCTCTTTCAAAGGGCTAGTCAATTAGCCCCAACCCCCTGCAATATTGCCATGTGTCTACATTTCTCTCCCTTCCAATTATCTTTGTAAATTTATTATTGAACCTATTTCCCTGTCAGACAATGCATTCCAATTCACTGTGTTGAAAAATTCTCCTTAGCTTTTTTCTATTTCTTCCATCAATTAATTTAAATCTGTGTCCTCTCCAATTAGTGGAAACAGTCTTCAGTTAACTATTATATCACAACACTTCATGATTTTGAACACCACAGTAAGATGGCCCTTTAATTTTCTCTGCCATAAGGATAGCAGCCCTAAATTCTTGAGTCTTTCCAGGTAACTGAAGTCTCCTAGTTAGTATCCTTATGATTGTTCTGATTCACAAACAGTGCTTAGTGTCAACGTAGCAGTCCTCACATACCATCAGGAACTCTGGCATTTTTTGGGGAACATCTAAGTGTGGACAATAACTTAATTTGATTACTCTTCTTGTGTTTCAAGGGCATCAACTGTTATTTCTATAAAAAAAAAATGATGGGCACTAGAAATTCTAGCACCAGTGCTAATGGCTGCTTACGGAAATTTGCATGAGGGAAATGGATGATGGAGATGTGCAGGGAGAACCATCATGGAAGAAGATAGCTTTAGAGCACTATATTCCCAATACCTGCATTGGAATGCAATACCTCTCCATCTGTCTAACTCCCCTCCTCCTCCAAGACCTTCCTCAAACCCACCTCTTTGATTAAGCTTTGAGCATATGTCCTAATATCTTCTTAATGTACTCGATGCCAAATGTTGTCTGATATCACTCTTGAGACATGCTTTGGGTTGTTTTAACTTGTGCTAAAGTAATATATGAATATAACCAGTTGTTGTTGGCCTTGACATGTTACAGGCCTCAGTTATCTCTCAAGCAAAGCCCTTCGACTTAAAGTGCTCCCACTATTACAGTTTCTTCTCCAACTTGCTTTTACTATTTGCCTTAAACCTATTGGCTTTAATGGCTGTAGGAGGATAATTCATGTGCCGAAGTATTTTTTAAATACGTTTGAGTGCAAATCCTCAGAGTGCAAATCGATTGGCAACATGGATAAGCTGTTCACGTGGCAGAGGATCCCTCTGAATCATTATCCAATTACCAGTCATGTTCTGAACAGTTTAACTTGTTATTCCCAAATTTCCTGTCATGATGTTTCACAATAGAATTTCATAAACTAGTAGTTCACAAATGCTATTCTTTGAAAATGTATTAGTTATTACTCACTGGTTTTATACCACAACGCATCTGTTATTTATGTCGGCTCATTGTGACAGCAGGTTCTTCAGTTTGAAATCACACTGTGCAATATCAGTAACAAATGCCTCAATGGATTAGCATAAAGTTTCTTGTCCACTAATTTAACAAAGGCTTTAATATGCCTAAAATAAACAATCTTGATCCCTTTGGAGCTGTAACAATCTTTTATACTGTACACATGGCCTATAGAATGGTCTTTAACTCTTCCCGTTAGAGCCAATGTAATCAGCCACACGCACGCTAAATGTGTTAAAATTATGATGCAATATTATTGAACTAAAACACCATTGTACAAGCCAATAGTATTATGATGACGGCTTTAAAGCTTGCAAAATCCTGTGTTCACATTATATACACGACAGGAATGAATCACTAATGGAAAATAAATCTCTAGATGCTGTTTGCCTGTAGCATTTCTGCATTGTGTTTCTGTCCACAAACCACTTTTCCCAACTCCTTGGATAGCATTTTCATAGATTATGTCAAAAAAAATTCCCTCAGTTGAGCTTCAAAGTATTTTCATGCTAATTTAGTATCATGAATCTGTATACACCCATTTGCAAATATGTAATTCTATTCATAATATCAGTCATAGGGATAGGCTGCATGCTTGTAGAATCTGATTCCAATACACCTAAAATGCTGTTTCTTTCAGGCATCCACTGGCTTTATTGGAGGATCATGTAGTGCCGAATGAGGATAGAGCCCAATGCAGTCTGTTTAAAAAATACATACAAATGCTTCTGAACTTTAAACACAAATACTGTAGATCAGATTGCACATTTCTCAGAAAGACCTTGAATTTATATCGTGACTTAACAAGACCTCAGCATATTCCCCCAAAATTTCCTTCTATTAAGCATCATCAGTCAGGTTGCAAATCCTCCAGGATTTTCCCAATGTCTCCAGAATTTAAGATTAATTTCATGGATAATGTTGCAAGCAATCTAAAGAAAAATCTCAGGGACACTTAGTAGCTCCACCACACCCACTGAAGAATGGTACTTCCAATTATATGGCATGATCCACAACCTTCTAAGTTATAGGTAGAGAAAGCTTCAAATTGATATTTTCAAGGCGACAAAACAAAGACAGCTGAAGGCTAGCAAGGATGGAGCAGAGTGAGGGAGATGCAAGGGGTCGATAATCAGAAACTGAAAGGTGCACATCAGCAAGCATTCTTGTGTTCATATAGCAACCTTCACAAGCACAAGACATCCCATAGGACCTTGCAGTCATTTAAATATTTTTGAAGTGAAGTTACTGTTATAATGTAGGGAACCTGCGAGTATTTTGCAGACAAACAGTGAATTACCACAAACAATAATACATTAATGTTCAAATAATCTGTTTATCGAATGTGATGGATTGACATTGCTCAAGTCACAAGGAATAACTCCCCGACTCTCTTTTGGAATATCGCCGTGGGATCATTTTACATCTACCTGACAGGGCAGGCAGGGCCTCGGTCTAATGTTGAATCCAAAGAGAACACCACGTTAGGACTGTACTAGCGTGAAAGCTTTGACTTCTTGGTTCAAATTTCTGCAATTAAATTTAAACATTTTGACTCAGAGGCAAGAGTGCTGCAAATTTAACGACACCTGACATGACAAGGCGAGACACTTTGCAATAGGGTTAGGGTTAGGGCAAACTGAATGAGAAGAAAAGTATCCAGTGAGGTCATATGGAACTGTAGAAGAAGACTAAGATTTTGAATTTAGTGCATTGCTGAATATAAGGCCAATGAATGCAGACAAAGTCATAGTTGATAGGGTAACAGGTCGTCATATAAAACAGCAAAATGTGGATGATTTGGACGAAACCTCAGCAAAAGCAGTTGTAGTGATTGAGTGGGAAAGTAACATAAGTGTGAATAATGGTTCCCTACTTACTTCAGTTAATTTTGTAATATAAACTGTCCATAAAGGAATTGTATTAACACGAAATGCTTTTTGGCCATAGTATTTTTACCAGCATGATACTGCTATAGTGCCAGCACTGCATGCATAACATGACATTATAGTCAGCATTTTATTTCTCTGCATGTCTCCCAATAATAAAGGGTGCCAGTGTGATGGCTAACATAATAATGCTGGTGTCTTCTGCTATGAATCTGTATTATTGAATTTAAGAAATCTTAAAGTCTGTGGCTACATAAAAAATGCAGACTTGTGACTGCCACCTGCAGTGAGTCTGTTGTAGTAATTCCAGGTACTTATGTAAACACTGCAGATTAATGGAAAGTATAAAAGAATCAGTCTTAGTGCCAAATGAAACAGACCCAAGGATCAGCGACTGATACTTAGAGTAAGCAGCATATTTACAATACCAAAGTAAAAAAGCTAGTTAATATGCACTGTAAAATGTCACTGTTTGGTAAAATTGCTATGGTAAGGAGTTAGGGCATGCTAAACTAACAATATTGAATGTTTCAATATTCCAACAAAACAATTGTCATGTGAAAATCCAAAGTTTTTGAATTCACTTCAGGGCTTGGTTTGAATCTCACCCGTGATGAGATGTGAAAAGTGTTCATTGGTAGCACTCTGTCCCCTTGGCCAGAAATTGTGAGTTCACAGCTTCATTCCAGGACCTGAGTTTATTATCCAGCTCAAATTTCCACTGCAGTGCTGAGGGAGCACTGCAATGTTGGTGGTGCTGCCTTTCAGATTAGACATTTTACTGAGAGCTTATTTGCCTTCTAGGGGATTTGTAAAAGATCCTGTGACACTATTTTGAACCACAGCAGGTAGGTAATTCACACTTGCATTCTGGCCAATATTTATCCTTGAACCAACTTCAGTTAAAGACAGACAATTTGATCATTGTCACATTCTTGTTTTGTGGGACCTTGCTGTGTGCAAATTGGCAACTGCATTTCCTATAATTATAACAGTAACTACACTTCTAATGTATGTCCTTGTCGGTAGAGTGCTTTAGGCTGCCCTGCTGTTGTTAAAGGTGTGATTTTAATGCATGTCCTTTCTTCCTCTATTATCCAGGTGACAAGTAGTTGCTTTTAAGGAAATGATAAAGCTAAAAAGCTTTGCCACTCACAGCTTGTTAACAGATGCTCCTCTGTCACTCTGCTATTACAAGCTCGCACTCTTAGCAGCTTGGCACACACAAAACATTTAAGAGGCATTTAAGGATTAAATGTGGAAGCACAAGTCTAACTAATGGCAAATGCCAACAGATAACCTGCTACAGCAAATTATGACTCTATGGCTTTGACCTAGAAGCCATCATATGCTCGGCTTTTCTGAATCAAGAAATGGCAAGGCTTCAAAGGAAGCTAAATACTGGACAAGTTCATTATTGTGGCAAGAAAGTACTATGTATGTAAATTTCACAATTCCGCACCGATGCAACGTAAATGGGTCAAAAAAATCTCTACCAACAATTGTGTAACATCATTTAGCACCAAATATAAAGCTACCAGGATCATATTGATCTCATGTATCAACGTATGGGAATACTAGTTCCTATACAAAGCATGAGGGTGTTATACCTTCTTTTAGTCATATGAGTGATATTTAGGGGCTCTTGTAGTGTAGTAGTAGTGCCCCTACATCAGAGGCAGAAGGCCTAGATTCAGGTCCCACTCGCTCTAGGGGTGTGTAATAACATCTCTGCACATGTATACTCGAAAATATCTATGACCTCTATACTAAGGTAATGCACTAATGATTTGAATCAGAGGACAAATGTCTTTTGTGGAACAGGCAGCACCTTTTGCCAGAAAGTACAGTATACACAAATACAGGTCTCTACGAATATTGTTTTCGTTGCACTTTGCAATGAAGTTCAGACAACCAAAATAACAGAAGTGAGTGCCACATTTCACAGAGAAAGGATCACATTTGCACTAGCCAACAGCCTGTAAAATAGAGGAGTGTAGTCTCAGAATCCCAAACATCTGAGTGTCAAAATAATTGGGTCCAAGTTCTTTCACAAAACAAGCAAAGTGAACCATTTTACTGAAGGAACTGAAAAAACGAAATAATCTAAAAGGATTGACTGTTTGAAAATGATCTGTAGAAAAACCTGAAGTGGAAGACAGAAAGTGTGAAACCAAGGTAGAAATAATTTTAACAACTTGTTGAACAGAGATCTCAATTAATTTTTGATATCTTGAGGGAAGACTTAGATTTAAAAATGCTAAATCTACAAATTCTGTTAATTTAGATTATGTCATGAAACTCTATATATAATCACCCACTGTAAAGCACACAAATTCAATGTGAAATATATAATTCACATTATCTAATATGACTTATTAATGATATCCATTAGTTTGGAAATTCTTGAAAGATCCATTTTTCAGTAATAAGGTTCAAAGTACTGCGTACTAGCCTTTCAATAATAAAACTACTCAGAAACTTGGTCATTTCAGAAGTCCTGCATTCAACTCTTCATACCTATAGACTAACCAATGGCCAAATCTTCAGAGAAAGAACGTCTGCATGTAAATTTACAAGTTCACCATTGGCAATGATCTGACAGAGCATGATAACCACATCTTGCAGAAACAGTTTGATTTCTATTCCACAGGTTTGATAGCATTTGGATTATCTATCAGTCCTGCCAAATTAACGTCATGGGTTGAAATAGAAATGTTATGTGACTGGCTTTGTATAAGACATAAATATGTATGTGCATGTTTGAGTATGTGTATACTTGTACATGCAAGTTTGTATGTCTGCCTGTGTGTTTGCATGTATGCGTGTCTGTATCTGTTTTGGGAATGTGAGCTGTCCTATAGTGTGAGGCATTGTATCTGAGTTCAATCATGTCCTCAGTCAGCATGCACAAAGATTCACAGCTAGAGCAGCATCAGTGGACAGTGATCACAAATAGGACCTTCCTCTCTTTATCTTAATGTGTTCAAACCAATAAAGCATATCTGCAGTCACTCATTTTGCAATTCTATTTTAATCCTCAGATTCAATTTTGCGCAGCCAATGGGTCCCAGATATACTACCTCGCCACAATAGGAAGGGATCTTGTGGCACTACAGTTGTGAAGGACTGGGTTCATATTCTCACTTGCTCTAGAGGTTTGTTATAGCACTGCGAAACAGGTTGATTCAAAATATGTACATTAGGAAGGGAACTCATACCAACAAATCAAGCAACATTCCTGTTTTATTCATAACCTATAAAATAGTAAATACACATGAGTTTCAATAGCTAGAGTAGATTGCTGCTCAAGTCAGCAGTTCAACCAAGACCATCAGAGAGAGAAAGCACACATGCACTGAACACATGAGCATAATGCAGATGCCACACACATACAACAAATACACACCTCGTATCTGAATCCCATCTTCCGCAATGTCTTGGTGGACATACCATTCATAGTTATCCAATATTCGGTGTTGGTAATATCAGCATTCCTTCAATGTCACTGAGTCAAAATCCAGGAGCTCCTCCCTGAGCAAGCAATGGTGCAAGAGACGGCTCACCCCCACCTTTTGAAGAGCGCTTAGGGCTGGGCAATAAATGCTGGCTGAGCCAGCAATGTTCACATTCTTTGAACAAATAAAGTAAAAGAGCCATGGGCCTTTTGACTTTACCCTGCATGTAATCTCATCAATGCCTGTCATGGAGACTGGTGTTCTGTTGAGACAGGTATTTTCTTGCTTGTGGTATCCTGGATTGCCAGACCGGTCAATTTATTCTTGACCATGTCCTGAACCTACTGACATTGGTCATCCCGCCACAATAGTGCTTCTATGGGGTCATATGCAATTTACCTTCAATCTGTATGAGCAAAGATTTTTCTTCTCAACTTGGCGACCAATCTGTACTATATAGACTTTGTACTTCCATGTTTAGATTAGATTGGTTACTTGCATTTACCCTCTGTTGTTGCTTTACTGGTTAACCCAACTTGTTCACATCCTCAGTCCTGCTTCATGAGGATTACTGCTTACCTAGAAAGACCACTGCCACTCGTACTGATCATTCTTCCTCGGAAAATGAAAAATAGAAAATATTCATCTTGAAACTTTTGTCAACTCATCATCTGACATCAAATTTGAATCTGATTTGTTTGCCAGGCTTTAACCACAGTTAAAAGATTCATCTTTGTGCTCAGATGGGTCATACTGCCCATTGGCTTTATCATTATTTGCAATTTCTCACAAAAATTGATGATTTTTGTCATCTGAACTCTCTTCGGTGTAGAATTGGAAAACATTTCAGCCAACTCTGTGTAATCAAAATTTCCATTTCATTGATAGCATGAATAAATTCTCTTCTGCCAATAGATGTAAACTCAAAGGATTCTTTTTTCTTTTTGAATTTGGCCATGATTGTAGGTAGTACTTTGAAATTTTCCACCAGTTGTCTCCTAACCAATTGTTAAGTAACTAACATTTTCTTGACCTGTGATTCCGTGATTGGCTGTTCCTCGACCAGTCGGTCTCTGACTTGCTGGCTTTCAACAAAGAAACTGTCAGTTACCACTAGTTTAGCACCTTCTGCCATTTAAATAATTTTAAGGTGAAGACATACACTCATGTCCAACAGTGAGAATTAATGATTGCAAATTATGTTTTCATTTTTTACTTTGTGACATCCCTTGTGTTGTAGAGTTGCTAGTAGTCTACCTTTAAACTGGAGGTGGATACCTCTTGGTCATGTTGTTTCACTATCGTAGCCTGTAATCTCTGCTTCTTCATCCGTTATACATAACCTGATAGTATGGTGACACTTGGCACCAATATCAAGATTAAAATTAATGAAATATCCATCAACATGAACTTCTTCTTGCCAAACGATTGGCTTGAATTGTCTACTTACTCTAGGAATACACTTGATTTCTTTTTAAGCTACTCTACTTCACCAACAGCTCTCTTTGAGGAGCTAGTTGACCTTTTGCTGTTCTGTAACTGCATCATGCTATATCTTCTTCAAGTAACCAACAGTTTTACAGATAGAACATTATTTTTTGTTTACTTGAACACTGCTTGTGACTGTGAAGTTTCTTTGTTCCACAGTGTTGACAACGGCTCTTAGCATCTGATGTCTGACTTGCTCTCTAGTATTGGCTTCTTACTTGTGTCTTGAGGGTTTTCGTATATAACAAACTGAATGGATCCTGTGGGCTGTCCTGTGAAAAGATTGTTCCTCACTTTTTAGGATCAATATATGCTATGTCTGGACTTCTGCTCATTCACATCTGAACGACTTTCTCCAAAATCAAAACTTCTTCGAACTGCAGTAAAACTGACAAAGACTCATCAGTATTTTGAACAATAACTCTGTCTCTTAGGAATTCTGATTTCAAAGCTCCATAGTTACATTTCTCCACTGATCTGTAGAGGCCATGAATGAAATTATCTCTGGATTGCCCAGGATAACGAATGCTTCAGTTAAATATGGCTCTTAATCATTTTGCTTCTTCTTAGATTGAAGTAATTGTCAAAGGTTAGGACTTAGATTAGAAGGATCATAGAATCCCTACAGCGTAGAAAGTGGCTGTTAGGCCCATTGAGTCCACACTGACACTCTGAAGGACATTCCACCTGCAATTTCCATGGCTAGTCCACTAGCCTGCACACCCCTGGACACTATGAGCAATTCAGCATGGCCAATCCACCTTACCTGTATATTTGTTGACTATGGGAGGAAACCAGAACACCCATAGAAAACCGACACAGATATAGGGAGTATATGCAAACTCATACAGACAGTCACCTGAGGGTGGAATTGAACCTGGGTCTCCAGCTCTGTGAGGCAGCAGTGCCACCATGCTACTCCATGAAAGGAATTTGTGTCTTATTATATGCCTCATTGAGCTGTAATCTGTCATAATTAATTGAGTACAAAGGTGTGCTTACTTGTACAGCTTCAGCTTCTCATTTATTGTCCAGTCTGGAAGTGATCCAGTATCTTAAAAACTGTTTTCTCCAAGATGTCCAATCCAGTGTTCTACTTGGCTCATCTCTGAAGCTAAATTTTTCAGGTAAACTATTTCTGCTGTTATTTGTTCCAAATGTGATCTTTATTTCTCTTAGTCTAAAGGCTTCCAATTCTTAAGTATGTAAATACTTTATTCTCCTTGTTTCAGAGGATTTTGTTTCTACAGGGTTGCAATGCCTCTTCTCTATACTGATGGGTTTTCCCGTGCTTTTTCAATCAGAATGGAGGATTCGTACCTTCTGTAGTCTAATAATTCAGGTTTACTAAATGAATCCTGCTGCGTGTAGTTTTAAAGCTGAATCCCATTCTCTAGATAGTTTTCTCTCGATGGTTCACACAATACACACATTGTTAATAATTCCCAGTGCCTTTATAGTTTATTTTAGTAGAAGTTTCTGTTTTCTTTAATGGCTCCAATGAAGAAATCCCGCTGTCTGTGGCTTTAATAAATTCTTTCCATTTTTATTATGGTTTCAATTATGGACTGCCTGCTCTCACTGAAGCCTCTTTCTCCTTACTTTCTTTTTTTTTTATTTGAACCAATCTGCTCAGGCATCTAAATTGCCCCTTTCTCACTTTAATTCTGACTTTGTGATCTTCCCGGTGCTGCAACCTTATTCCTTAATTACCTTTATGGTTCTTGATTTGCCTTAATGTAGCCTCACATTGAGGTGCCCATTTTGCTGTGTCTGAGCTTTAGGTATTTTACTTATTTCTAGCTTTCTTAGCCTGTAAATGTGTTGTATTTTTTTCAAGATTTCCCTTTGCCCTTCAACTTTATTCATACAGTCTCCAACATTCATTCGTTCTCTGATTCAAGTCCGACTCAGTGCTGTGCCTATAGATCACTGGCAATGAACTCTGTAATGGCTAATTGAGACTAATATTCCAGCTCCATGTAACCTCTTGCTCACACTTGCTTCTACTCCTCTCTTACCAGGTCTGAAATGCTTTCAGCATTGGCTGTCGATTCTGCCTTGTTGAATCTTGCCACATATTGCTTGTCTGTGGGCTTCTCAGATGTTCAGCTCTTTCAGCTGCCGACACTAGTCATTCTCTTAAATCTGTGTCTAGAACATTCTTCAGTGTTCACTGGAATTTGCACTATATGTATCTTTTTGTATGATGCAACTAAATTACTGCATGATAAATCATCAGAGCATATGGAGAGTATGCATAAAGTGGTCTTTTTCTGACTGTGATGAGTGGGAAGAAGCAGAGGTCTGTGTTGGGGATTAGTTTTTCACAGTTAGTGACCTTGATGAGGAGAGTGAAGGCCTGGTAGCTAAATTTGCAGATGACCTGAAGATAGGTAGGAAAGTATGGATTTTTGAAGCCTGATTTTCCAAGGAATGGTACTCACAGTCAGATTTCCCCACCTCTCCTACATTTCACATTAACAAAGAATTCCAAATTTCAAGTAGGAGATTCCACTTAGGGCTCCCTAAGAAATGCAATGTGTATCTTAAATCTGATAGATTCCTCATGATGCAGGATAATCAGTGAAAGTCAAATGACCTCCCATTTTCCACAGCATTACTTGCTGTATTCTGTGAATAAACATCCAGCATCACAGACAGCCACATACACAGCCAATGTGAAATGTTAATTATATAAGATATGTATGAGTTCAGGGTGCCAGTGTGCCAGGTAAATAGGGTTTCAAGTTAGTAGTATATTAAAAAGAATACTGTGAACACTGGAAATCTGAAACAAATATGGAAAACGCAGGGGAAATTCAGCAAGTCAGGTAGCATCTATGGAGACAGAAATAGAACCCATGTAAAGGGATGTCAGTTGGTTATGGTGCCAAGTACAGTGCCAGTTTGGTAGGGCACCAGGTGGGTAGGGCGCCAAGGCACAAGGTGGGAAGGGGGCTGGGTAAGTGATGGAATATCTAAGGTATATCAGGGTGAGCAGGGGATTGTGGGTCCAGAGGGGAAAGAGGGAGTGCTGGCTTCAGTGAGGATGGGGTTGTCAGTTTCCAGGGGAAGTGTCAGATTAGGTTGTGCAGGGTGTAAGTGGTCTTGGGGAGGGGTGGTTGAGGGGAGCATGGTAATTTGCGGGTTCACCCAAGTTCTTATGACATTAACGTATTGGATGAAGCTTAATGTAGTCCTCAGGTTTAACCCTTTCAGTATAAAACACCTCCTACCACAGCACCCATCTAATACCTGTTTGACTACATGCCTGATAAAATTGCTCATGGTTACAGTGACATTTGTGCCATACGTGTGCCAGGCGGTGACTATCTCTAACAAAACAAAATGTACCATCTCCCTTCAATAGTCAATTACATTGCCATCACTCAACTCCCCCACTATCAACATTGTGGGATTGCGACTGACCATAAACTGAACTGAACCTGGCACATAAATTGTGTAGCTACAATAACAAATCCCAGAGGCTGGGAAATCTGTGGCCTGTAATTCACCCCCTATATCCTCAAAGCATGTCAACCATCAGCGAGGCACAAGTCAGGAGTGTGCTGCAATAAAAACCAAAAGAACTGCGGATGCTGTAAATCAGGAACAAAAACAAATTTGCTGGAAAAGCTCAGCAGGTCTGGCAGCATCTGTGAAGGAAAAAAAGAGTTAACGTTTCAGTTCCGGACCTGAAGCGTTAACTCTGTTTTTTCCTTCACAGATGCTGCTAGATCTGCTGAGCTTTTCCAGCAAATTTGCATGTGTGCTGCAATACTGTTGATTTGTTTGAATACTGCCATCCAGGTCAAAGCAGCCAACTTGTTTGGTACCCCACGTTCAACATTCACGCCTTTCACCAGTGGACAGTGTCAACAGTATGCACCTTGCACAAGTGTAGTGCAAAAACTCACCCATATTCCTTCAATAGTGTTTTCCAAACCCACAAAATCTTCCACTTAGAAGGATACAGGCAGCAGATGCATTGAGACATCACCATTTCTAAGATCCCCTCCATGCGACAAACCATCCTCACTCGGAACTATATCGTCATCCTTCACTGTCACTGGGTCAAAATCCTGGAAGTCCCTTCCTAAGAGCAACATAATAATTCTGGTCTAGCCAATGACACTAACATATCTTAAATAGTTAAAAAAAAGGCAGTCATGAGCAAATGTTGCAAAGGGCTGTGAAACTTTCACTATCATTGAGCCTAATACTAGTTTCCAGCAGGTAGCCTGGATAACTGCAGGTTCTATTGTTCAATATGGAATGCAGAGCTCTCCCTGCGCATAATATGCACACATGTGCCACATGCCATCTTGGATCTTACCGCACTCATTGTTTGTTTGAAAAACGAGTGCCGCATTATTGAATTTCTAGGCCATTATCTTCAACAGCCACCAATCTACAATCAGAAAAACTGTCATAACTTAATTGACTGTACTTGCCACTGAATCAGATTAAGTATGTAATTTAGTCTTGTTACGAGCAGGATTGGTGACTCTGTCATCAATATGCATAATCTAAGAAGAATGGTCACTTTAAACAAAAATATGTTTCACTTCTATTTCAATACAATGCAAGGTTGACATGTAGATGCCACTTCATTAATTTGTAATGCGCATGAAGTGCTTATTTTTTGAGCAAACAATAAGTAGAGCAGGACCCAATATGGCGTGTGGTACCAGTGTGCTGATTCAGCATAGGGAGAGAACTGCACTCCATATTGATCGATGCAACCTACACTGTATCAATCCAAGAATCAGTAATATAATAAACGTGTACAAGGTTCCAGTAGATAAGGCTTGTCGACTGAGTTATGAGGTTGGGTTTGCTCAAAATTCACTCACATCAGATTTTTTTAACACCTATGGAAATAAAGCTGGTGAGTACTTTTTGCAGTTAGTTTCTTGCAGCTGGTGTTTCCAAGTGTCAACTGTCACAGGCCCTGACAGAATATCAATTTAATAATGTAGCATCTGAAAGAATATTGAACTTGAAAAGCAGAACCTGAAGGTATATTGGATTTCTTATCAAAGACAAGCAACATTACCAAGTCATTTTCATGCTGAATCACAGGAAAATTCAAGACCCAATTATGTGCAATTTATCTCAATGGTGATTGTTTATAGTGCTGAAACATTTTTAGGATCCTGCTTAATTTTTACGCTCAGAATTACTCCACTTATCTTGCTTTCCGCTTCTAAACTAGATTATTAAACATCACACAATCCAATGTTACCAAATGCTCCTAACATTAAATAAATTATAAGCAAGTCAATTAATATCTAAGCCAAATGAGAATCATTGTTCTGGGTCTTTCAGCTTCTGATATTGTGCAGACCTTGTGAATTTAGAATATTTAAAGTGAATAATATGCGCTCGATATTTTACGAACCATTTTTGTTCAAAGTATTTTCTGGATAACCTATTCAATCATGACAAGGGGGAAAACAACTTATTTTAAAACAAAAGGAAGCATACTGAATTGGAAGCGATCTTTAAAATTTATCTGGACGGGCACTAACAATAGCAGCAAATGACATATATACAGCACCGTAAGCATAGTAAAACATTCAAAGGTGCCTTACAGGAGATTTGTCAGACAAAATTTGACACCAAGCAGCATAAGAAGGTACCAGGATAGCTGACCAAGTGCCCGATTAATGTGATAGGTTTTAAGGAGTATCCTACATGTAAATGAGGTCAGTTAAATGGATGTTATCTATTTAAAAGGTCTAGCATGGACCCTTGTCAAGAAGGTAAGAGCCAATGGGATCCAGGACAATTTGGCAACTTGGATCCAAAATTGGGTCTGTGATAGGTGGCAGAAAGCGCTGGGCGACGGTTGTTTTTGTGATGGAGGTCTACATCCAGTGGCATACTGCAGGGTTAAGTACGGGGCTCCTTGGTGTTTGTAACATACTTTAATGATCTAGACACGAATGTAGGAGGTTCGATCAGTAAATTCACAAATAACATGAAAATTGGTAGTGTGGTAAACAGTGAGGTCAAAAGCCTTAGACTACAAGATATAGATCGGCTGGTCAGATGGGCAGATCAATGGCAAGATCAAGTTTGAGGTGATCTATTTTGGGAGAACTAATAATGCAAGTGAGTACACAATGATTGGTAGGACCCTAGGAAGTACAGACGATCAGAAGGATATTGTTGTGACTGCCCATACATCCTTGAAGGCATCGCAATCAGATAGATAGGTAAGGTTGTTAAGAAGTCACATGGGTTACCTGCCATCATTAGCAGAGGCATTGAATACAACAGCAGGGAGGTTATGCTGGATAAGACGTTCGTTAAGTCCCAGCTGGAGTATACGTGCAATTCTGGTTACTGTAATTATCAGAAGGATGTGATTGTGCTGGAGAGGGTGAAGAGGGGATTCAGTGCCTTGGCTGCAGCATTTCAGCTAAGAAGACACACTGGATGAGCTGGGGGGTGGGTGTGGGGGTTGTCCTTGGAGTAAAGAAGACGGAGGGGGAACCTGATTAAGATGTACAAAAATATGCGGGGTATAGATAAAGCAGGTAGGAAGAAACATTTTCCCTTAGTAGAGGGGCAAATACCAGGAGGCATAGATTTAAGGTAAAGGTTATAGGAAGGATATTATTAAGTTAGAGATGGTCAGGATATTGCCGGGTAGGAAGGTTTCAGTTTTAAAGAAAGGTTGGATAGATTGGGAATTTTTTTCATTGGAACATAGGAAGTTGAGAGGTGACCTTACAGAGATTCATAAAAATATGAGGGTTATAGAAAGGATTAAAGGTAGGTGTCTTTTCCCTAAGATGGGGAATTTCAAGACTAAGGGCATATTTTTAAGGTGGGAGGAGAAAGATTTAAAAAAGACATGACGAGCAAAGTTTTTACACAGAAAGTGGCTCGCATGTGGAATGAATGTCCTGAAGAAGTGATGGATGCAATCACAATTACAACATTTAAAAGACACTTAGATGAGTACATGAATTACAAAGATTTGGAGCAGGCAGGTGAGACTAGTTCAGTTTGGGATTATTTCAGCATGGACTGCTTGGGCCAAAGGGTCTGTTTCTATGCTGTTTGACTCAATGTGTCTATGGCAGGAGGTTTAGAGGGAACTTAAAGAAGATATTTTTCACCCAAAGTGATGGGTACATGAAACTCACTGCCTGAAACGGTAGTAAAGGCTGGAACCATCACAACATTTAAGAAGTATTTAGATGATCACTCAAAGCACCATAACATACAGGGCAATGAGCCAAGTGCCAGAAAATGGGACTACAATAGATTGGTACTTGATGACCAGTACAGACATGATGTGTTAAAGGGCCTCTTTCTGTGCTGTAAAACTCTATGACTCAATGACACTATGGGATGACGGCCAAGATGATTAAGGCACAGGCTGCTAAAGGCTCAGCCGCAAACTTGCGGACAATTAAAGTCAAAGAATCTTTTTGCATAAATACGCTGCAACTTACGCAATACCACTCCTTAAACAAAAGACATTCACAAAATTCATCGTAGCAGCATGAATAAAATATAACAAAGATCATGCACTATAGCAGTTGGAATTTGAAGAGGGGTCCTAATCCTAACTCAGGCACTGAATTTGCATTGGGGTGGTCCTGATTTCCAACCATAAAGCCCATTTATATCTTAATGGTGAAGGTTTGTCAATCTCCTGCCAGTGCTACTTTAGTCAATTGGGACAACCTTTGTGCAAATTCAGGACTACTGGCTTTAAATATGTGTTATTTTAATTAGTTAGTAAATTAAACTGTGAGAATTATTATGCAAAGATGGCTTCTTAATTTCATGCCTAGTTCAATGTTTACATTCAATATGCTCATAAAATTTTCTTTCAAAAATTCTAAAATTAAGAATGTGAACTTATTCAAGATTGCAGCCAATTATCAGACCATAAGATGTAGGAGCAGAAGTAGCCCATTTGACCAATTGAGTCTGCTCTACCATTGAACAAGATCGTGACTAATCTGATTGCCTTGAGTATAATTAATGAGCCAACACTACAGCCCTCTGTGGTGAAGAGTTCCATAGATTCACTGCTCTCTAAGAGTAAAAGATCCTACTCATATCTGTCCCATTGGTTGATCCCTTACTCCTGAAATTATACTCTGGTCCTAGACTACCTCACAAATGGAAACAAACATTTGCCCTATCAAGCCCCCTAAGAATCCTACATGTTTCCATGATGTTGCCTC
Source organism: Ginglymostoma cirratum (assembly GCA_024137785.1). Lineage (NCBI taxonomy): Eukaryota > Metazoa > Chordata > Chondrichthyes > Orectolobiformes > Ginglymostomatidae > Ginglymostoma > Ginglymostoma cirratum. The sequence continues at coordinate 18,434,331 of JAHRHZ010000051.1, read as the reverse complement.
TCATTCTTCTAAACTCCAATGAGCCCAGCTTACTTGACCTCTCCTCATAAAGACGTTCTCTTCTGCAATGCCTCCAATGTCAGTATAATATTTCTTACTTTAGGGGCCCAAAACTGTTCACAGTATTCCAGTTGTGGTCTAACTGGTGCCTTTTATAGTTTTAACAAGACTTCCCTATTTTTATGTTCCATTTCTATTGAAATAAAGGCCAATATTCCACTTCTCTTTCCTAATAACTGTTGAAATTGTATCCTAGCAGGTATGGTGTGGATTTTACAAAGCTGTGGTTTTGTTATCACGCTTTCAGTCATGAGAAGATCCCAAAGCAATACTGTAATTTTGTGCCCTTGCCTGTATAACAGATGCAACATAAGTGCATCAATTGTGCAATTACCTGCCAATCCCCATTTTGCACTGATGTTAAACATCACATATAAATGTTGAGGTGGGCATGACTGGATTCCTAAATAAAATAGAGTAGTAAACAAGGGAAACTGGCTTCCTATTTAATTCTCCTCCTATTTCAAGAGGAACCTCTTTATCCCAGGGAAGGTTAAGAACGTGGAACTCACTCCCATATAGAACAGTTGAGGCAAGCAGCGTGGATACAAAATAATAAAAAAAAACTAGAGAAGTACATGAGGGAGAAGACAATAGATAGTTTTGCTGATAGTGAGAGGTAAAGTCGGGTGGGAGGATGTTTGTGTGAAACATTAGTATTGGCATGGACTAGTTAGGCTGAGTAGTCTGTTTTTGTGCTGTAATTTCTCTGTAATTAATATACAATCCCCTAGCACTGCATAGACCAAAAAATTCAATGCAGTACTAGATCTAACTTACAAACTGCTCAAAAGACATAGTGGACCACATGGATACTTTTTAAAAATTCTTGTGATTTATCTAAACATTTGAATTATTCACTTGTGAGAGAGAAATCTGTAGAATATATCTCTAAAATGCAGGTAAAGGTAAGTTCACCATAGTCCTACTAAGCCATACAGCTGCTCTCTCATTAGAAAGAGACAACCAGTGGTGGTTTAACCTGAGGATCACTATGCCTCAGGTGAGGGGAGAGTTTGAGAAGGAGAGTCCTTCATGTCGTCCTCAGCTGTTGTGGGAATTAAATCCACACTGTTGGTGTCACTCTGCATTGCAAACCAACCATCCAGCCAACTGAGCTAGCTGGTCCCTTCTCATACGTAGAACTCTCCACAGGCAGACCTGTGAGAATTTCAACAAAGTAGAAGCCATCTATGTAAATTACATTTTGGCTAGCTAAGACCAGATTTACAATAAACTAGTTTAAATTGGATAGGTACAGTGTAAATGCATCCTATAACCACAACATGTGCAAATCAAATTTATAGTAGTTTTAAAATTAAAAATTTTGATTCCCTGGATACACTTGATTTGATTAAAAAGCACACTCTCTTCTCAACCCTGCCAATCATTTAAACAATTTGCATTTATATATAGTCTTTAACATAGTACAATGTTCCAGAGCACTTTGCAAAAGTTCTAATCAAACAAAATGCACAACAAGCCAGAATTGACCATACACAGTAATCTTGAAGGATTGGTTGTAGAGCTGGAAGAGATTTCAGGTTTAGGGAATAGCAAGGCAATGGAGGAATCTGAAGACAAGGATGACAATTAAAAATCAAGGAATGTTTCAAATAGGAGCCAATGTAGGTCAGCAAAGGGGTAAAGGGTTAAAGGGATTTGGTATGAGATAGTGTACAGCCAGTAATGTTTACTGTGGGTGACTGGTGGGAGCCAATCTGAGTGCCTTCAGAATAGTCAAATCTACAGATAATAAAGGTAAGGTAGGCTAAGGCAGGGGCAAATATGAACAATGTTATGAAGGTGTATATAGGCATTAAAACAACACATTAAAACATGAACAGAATCTATCCAAATAAATTGAGAAATATTATGCCAGTGATAAGTACAAATATATTATATAATTTAATTTGCTAGCTTTCTGCTACTATTCTCTCCACTTTTCTTCTGAAGGTATTCATCCAAGCAAGGGGATAGTTCAAACTGGTCACTCCCCAGGACCTCACTTAATGGCCACTACTTCCATATAAAGTGGAATGGTAAGTAGGAGAAGGCAATTCCATCACGGGGACATTACACCACAGGTTTAGCTCTGCCCTAATCTGATGATCACACCATGCATCTTAATGATGGAGGTATGTTGTAGGAATTAGGATCTTTTTGTTTCTCTCCTTCGTAGTTCAGGCTGTTGAAGCTAATAGCAGCAAAACTGCTGTCACCTCAGTGAGCTCAGTTAACCCATCACTTTCTAAGACCTCCAGGCCTCTCAGACTGCGAGTGTTCCCTTTCCCTAATCGGCCACACCTCTACTCTACTCCAGAGTGGCACTTTGGAAGTTGCCAACTCAGACAGATTGTGTTGTCCTTTACAACATAAACTAAATATTTTTAAGAAACATATTTTCTGTGTGTCACAGTTAAAATCTCTGCAAAACCACTATTAAATCAGACAAGTTTAATTCTAGACTGACTACATGGACTATTATCCTTCAAAACAGTAACAATTATGGAGCCACAATGGACTAGAAAGGTTTGAGTTAAAGTAAAGAGGAGTGAATGTGTGTATGTGTAATGAAATATATGTTGATAAATGAAAGATTTTCCATTGCCACACCACCACTTGATATGATAGGTAGGAAGCATTGTTAAGAATCCTCTTTTAGCTTACAGCATATAATGCTTAATTAATGTAAAGTGATGGAGAATGTTGAGAAGTGAAAGGAATCTGGTTAAAATAAATGCTGCAAAACACTGTTCAAATATCTAAATAGTCAAATGATGCTTGGAGCCTCCTTTATCAATGTTGTGATTTCCTGACTTTAAAACAAATCTTAAAGAAGATTACAGTAACCATTTCAAATCATCACAACACAAGTGAAAGTATAATTGAGCAGTTATGAATGATTGTATTCATCACGAGCGAGAAATTCAAACCCAAGGGCTGAACTGTACAGAATGGATTGCAAACTGGCTACAAACTGTCTTTTGTCTATTAAAATGTTATTAAAAAGGTTTTTAAAAAAGTACTTGTAATGGGAATTCATCAGAATTACTAAGTGCACATCATAAGGATATTCAAAAAGTAAACTATGCTTCAGTTTATCATGCCCACAGGAGAAATAAAACATGTTAGGAAATGCCAGCTAATTATTCTGGTAAATTGTGTCACGTTTTTGAGAAAAATCACGCTCAACTTTGGGAAAATCTGATTGAAAACTAAACATATCTAATTTATTTACTGAAACAAAATATAAAATACATATTTTTTAATCTTTTAATTAAAATTAGAATTATTTATTAGCATGCAATAACTACACATCGAGACACTTTGGCTCAAACATAAATAGTGATGTTTAGTTATAATGATTTATTTGGTTTTGAATGACTAAACATTCATTCTAACTCAGTTTTAAGAATCCAAAATTATTGAGTTTATAAGGTGTGCATTTAAAACAGATACAAGATTATGTTAAGAAGCACGTTCTATCAGATGGTGCACAATCATAATTTAATGATAAAGAAAGGAGAATGTTTGGAGTTAGAAAGCATTTTGTTTAAAATGAGTACTACTGGACAGCGCTATAGCATATAAATAGTTTTGAGACATGTCGGTCCGATTTTATCAATGTTATGCTCACTTGACCTTAAACTAAAGTATTAAAGGGCATTACAGTGATAACTTCAAAGGTGGTAAGGTGTTGTAAAGTTAAACATGTTGTCAATGTAGCCACGATCCTGGCCTTGTCACTGTATTAATGAAGCATTATCACACAGTACTAAGATAGGCACTGGTTGAAATGGTCATTTTTAATCTTTGCTAAAAACATAAGCACTATTTGGTTATGTTTGTGTGACTAACATGTGGTCAGTCACATGACAGCACACCTCTGCTGTTGAGGTTTTTATTGTTATTACTCCAACAGTGACATTTGACCTTTTTTAACTGCCTGTGTGTAGTGGAGTGTTCAGGGCTCACACCTGGTGTATGCAATAAAGCACAGCATGCATGAATAATGAAGGAATGTTTGTGAAACTTCACTGAGTGGCAACTGCCTGTGACAAGCTTTCTTCCACAACCACCCAGTCCTCTCAATACAATACAAACAGAGAAGAACTTGTTAAATATTTTAAATAATTAATCAAATGAATAGCAACTATATCTTTTGTTTTCAACCAAAACAGTAACATTGTAAACCAAAGTATTACTGCAATTCAATCAATTGATAACTGATGAATTTCAGCAATGGTTGCCCAAAGCGTAATCTAGCAAAAAAAATTGTAGAGGCATTTTCTATTTTTGGGCTTTGTTCATAATTAGTTTTGTTTTTAATTTCACAATATTGATAGTTCTATTCAACCCGACTGCTAACTACAATGTCCTTTTTTCACAAAGTTGACACTTACTTTCTCTCGGGACAAATTAGTACTTAATTATTAAGTTTAAAACTGAATTAATGCAAGATAAAATTGACAAAAGTTGATCCAAAGTTCTGGAGCATAATGTAAGTACATGTAAAAAGGAAGCACAAATCATAAACGTGATTCAAATGTTGGTTCAAATATTAGTTGTACTGAAGATGATTAATATGGCATCATTTAAGCACTTGTGTTGATCAGTTATAAAGTTCATTTTATTTACTTTCATATTTCCCATATGAGTTACTGACGCTAATATTTTGCTTATTTTAGCGTCTGCAAGCTATGTTTAATGTTTTCAATTCTTACATTTAACCTAGGCTTTGTTTATGTATTTCACATTTTAATCTCTAAGTAATTGTTTTCCTACAAAGTTTCAGTTAAATACGCTGTGAACATTTTGGAGATAGAGAGCGTGTAACAGATAGCTGCAAAGCAGCGGGCTGAAGGGATTGAAGTTGAAGACAGTTCCTTCATAGTTTTAGGTTTCTTGTACATTTTGAAGCTCATCACATGGAAATGCAAAAACTGCCCATTTAACTCAATCCCAATTTCATCACTCTTAATTGCTTGCAATTCAATCTTACTTGCAACTCTAAACCTAACAAATATCTAATTTCACTATCTGTATTAAATCTAAAGTACTTCACTATTTACATATTATTGAAAAGTTACCTGTCATCAAATAAGTCAAACGTTTTATGTCCAAGGAAAATTACTAATTAACCTGAGCATGTTGATATATTTTATTAGATAAATGAGGGGTAGATTTTAAAATGTTGATGGGCCATGAAAGAGAAGACCCCACATAAGTTAAGTCTGATATAAATGCTGCGAAAATAGTTTGCAACACCTTAGTAATTCAACAATTATATTTGATTTTAATTAATATTAACATTTTCAGCATAAAGGTTCAAAATACAAGCAACCTGCTCATGCATTCCCCACTTTTAGGTTTTCATTTTTACCTTCTTTTCCTGAACAACTACAACTACTCAAAGTTTACATCTTGCTTAAAAGAGCAATCTATTATGTTTGCAGTGCATCAATCCAGAATCGGAGTGGTAGGAGTGTCTGCTGAATAGACTGTAGGAGATTGATGTGTGCTCCAAATGTGACCTTTCTTGATAAAGAGTAGCAGCATATCCCTTTGTCTTTAAGTTAGCAGTTGCTACTCTACCTCCCTATCTACACTACCATAGTTGAAGCTGCGTGTACGAGCTATAATCGCCTTTATTTTCCAACAGTTAACACATTAGATCAGACTACCAAGTGTATACGAACCCTGGTTGATGCATCACTTGAAATACTTCTGAGCGTGAAAGCGTTCTTCCTGCCTGAGCAGTTTAAAGTACCTTGCAGAAGCAGACAGATTGTGTCGTCGGTGCCCAGCTGTATCATTCTGAGCTTCACCTCCTACTAACGAACATCAAGAAAACAAACGTAATTAGGGTGGCCTCAGTTGTTCAGAACTCTTGGGCTTCTAAAAAAAACAAGAGGAGCTGAGGAAGTGGGGGAAAACAAGCGCAAAAAAAATGAAATAAAGGCTATTTTTCAGGAATACAACAGCGTGCCTATTTTAATAAATGCCTACGATCGCAGAAATGTGTAATATGTGAATTATTAACAATAAAACTTGTAAAAATGAATGCTCTTGTAATCTTTCCATTGGTCTTTCTTCTTCAGGCTGCTTGTTTGGGGATTAGAGTCCACCTCCAGAAAAAAAACTCATTTTCTGAAATTATTTTCTGCAAACTATTCGGTGGTGCAAAGTACAGTAGCTCAATTGACAGACTTTGTTTCACTCAAGTTAAACGTTTGTTATTTTAGAATTGCACCGGAGCATTAACACCAACAAAAATGATGGGCTGCTGAGTTTAACCTACAAATAAAGTCATTACTGCAACATGAAGAGTAGGTAGATTTCGGTGCAAACCTTAAGCCAGGTGCAAATTTTTTATAAGTTGTCGCGATGTGAAAACTTAAATCAATTTTTGGGTGGGGGAGGGGTTTCACAATATTCCTATTTTTTACTTTGCAGAGTGGGCGAGTTGCTTCATCTGACATTACTATGTTTTGCGATTGTCCTTCAAAATGAGAGCAAGTTCTGACCAAAAGTGCGCTCGCAGTTAATTTACATAACTAGCTTAACTAGTTGTAATTTTTTTTATCGATAGACAGTAAGGCGTGTTTATTGAAATTAAATCGTCCTCAGCCATTCTTGCTTCATTGGGGATTGTTAAGGCATGGCCCCGTTTCTGATTTCATATCATCAATTAATTGTTAATAAATTGAATAACGCATCTTCTTTCTAAAATAAAGCCAACGCTGTGAGTACAAGGCGGAATTTCGATATTTATATTTTTCATATGCACATAGAAATTGTGCGTTTGATTATTTTGCTGTTGCTTAACACATAATAAATGGTCGTCTTCCCAACCCGAGCTTGAAATAAACTAAAACTCGTTTAGTATAATGGCCAGCGTTTCGGATTAAAGTAAGAGAGAGAAAAAATAATAATAGTCCGGTCGGGAAAGAACAAGACTGTAGCAGCACGGCGAGGGCTTCTTGTGTGTGTCTGGTGCCTCTTTACTCAAATGGTTTTAGGAACTGATCAATAACTTTGATAAGTGCTTCGTTTTACACAGGCGAATCTGAAAAGCTTTTTTTTGCAAAAAGTTGAAATGACAGTTTTTTCCTCTCTTCCCCCACCCCCACCCCCCACCCCAACCCCCACCGATCATCGGCCAATAGAGATGAGTTAGTCAGATAATAAGGCAGTACTTTAATCTGGAGCAGATCTTTATTCTGGCGCCTTTGTAATGATATTGATGATGTTGGGATAGTGGAGTTTTTGGAGGGGGGCATAAACAGAATAGGAGTAAGTCTCTTGATAAAGCACTATAGCCTCTCCAGCTATTCATCATAAGTCTGTACGAAGCAGATAGGTCAAAAGAAATTATATTCTACTAAATAGTGTGTCCTCTTATCTCTCCTATACCAGGGGAATATGGCACAAGGCAATCGATACAGTAGCTGCTGTATGGTTCTTGCAATTATCAATAGCTGATTTTTTTCTCTCTCTCTCGCTCTTCCCGAGCGGGCTTCTATAAGGTTGGCTAATAATAACCTTCTAGATGGGACCACAAACATCAATCAAACAATAGTTCTTTTCGTAGGGGAATGAAAGAGAAGCTTTGGGGAGTCCCAATAAGCAAACACCCAACCCCTCCAAAAAAATGAATACAATTGTTGTTTGACAGGCTGTTTGTTTTGTTTTAGTGTTGGAACAAACTGAGATTTCCATTTGATGGAAAGATAGATCATCGTGATTTCTGGCTGTGTGAATGACAAGCTGTGCTATCAAAGATCTGTCGGTGTAATAACAATGTGTTATACGGATATGTTAATACCTGCTCCATACAACGGGGACGCGCGAACAGATGTGTAATTAATTGTCGCTTACTTAGCTAATATTTCACACACATACACAAAAAAAAACATGCTATTCGCTTGTGGCTTTCGGGAGCTTCCTCTGAGAATGTGACCTGTAGAAACCTGAATTTCTTTTCAACCCTTACCTCCCCCCAACCTTCCACCCGAATTGAACATAGCCTGTCATCCGAATATTTGGAATCTGATTGACACCTCTGTTCGCTCACAAAAAAAAAGTTGCGACGCAAGAACATATCGCTGCAACGTGCAAAGAGCGGACAAAAATCTTCGGAAGATGCCGAGAGCATTGACAGTTGCTGACCAGACGATTCTGCCCTGACCCAGCTTTTGAAATTGATTCTTCGTTTTCATATAAATCAGTTTAAAAAACACTCAGCGTATGATTCAGCTCGTGTAAGCATTAACTGACCCAAGCAGTATTAGTTTGTCGTCTTGTGAGGGGGGTACAGAGAAACAAAGTACCGTGGCTGATAATTTAAGCTGTCCAATACCTCCCCAACCTTATTTCGCTGACGCGTGAGAAAGTCGAAAGGAGATGTAGTTCGAAGATATAAGGCATTGCGGTTTTTTTTGAAACTTTAAAGATCTTTAAGCGCCTATGACTTTAGACGCAAAACAAAGCCCATTTTCAAACTTGCCTTTAAATGCCCGCCGCTCGGTATCAATAATAAAGAAGTTTAAACGCGATTTCTGTATCGTTGTTTGTATTAGAACACTGCATCCAGATTAAGAAATTGATTTAGAAAGATTTTTCATGGCTTGTTCAAGTTTCAGTTAGAGTAACTCCGCTAGGATTTGATAAATTCTCAGACTTGAATCGCCCGCCATCCCCAAGGGAGCTAAACCTTTCCGTAATTTGGAAATGAAATAGTCACCGGAATTCTTTGAGATTAGCATTAATATCTCAGCGATGAGCTTAATCTAAGATTTAATAAATGAGCAAGCAAAGGAGTCTTTACCAACAGAAAATAAACATTTTAATGCCGTGAATTCGTTTTATTTAAGTTTTGATGGCAAGGTGCTACTAAGCCGATTTTAACATTTCGATACGTTTCTTCGTCTTAAAAATAATTGTCTCTTAGAGTGAATTAAATCTTTGTAAAATAAGGTGCGTTTCATTATCCAGCAGCGATTATTAACCAAATTTCCACTGGGTCTTAACACACTAAAACGAGGGGGTGGGGAGGGGTGTAGAATAAAAAAAACACTGATTCTAGTTTCAGGTTAACGAACGGCTCGAATTTATTTAACATATATTCAAATGATTCCGCCTTAATTCCGCGCACCACATGGTTAAACAGTTGAGTTCGCAAGTTACCCCACTTTTCGAATCACTTAACTGTCCTCCGATCCCAGCGATGTAAACATCTCTTTATTATTAGATTGCATTTTTATTATGTACAAGAAAAAAAACAATAATGAACAAAAAATGTGCGTTATGCTTCTTTGCATATGAATCCATTAAATTATTTCCTACATTTCTTTCGGGGTTCTGTAATTTGTGTTCGACGAAGCATTTTAAGGCATGACCTGGTATAGAGAGAGTTCTTTAAACACATATTCAATGCAATAACATGACCAAAGTTAGAAACCCCCATCTCTTTGAATATTATACACTCTGGTGACAGCAAACGCTCTGTTAAACGAGATACAATCCTGTCCGTACGCGAGTACATTACTGTGGTCCGCGCGTTAGGTTCAGTGTCAATGTGAAGTTCAACAAGTGTTTATTGTTAAAATAGTATTGTAATAGCTTGTAATGTATACAAGCAGGGGAAAAATCAAAACAAGTATTCCTGATGAAGCAGTGCTAACTCAAAAGCAGTCCCAACGACCAGAACACCCCGTCCCCACATATACACACCACCCAACCTTTCTCCCTTTCTCCACCCACCCGGCCAAGGCGCCCAACACGTGAAAAAGGTTGAAATTTTGTTTCGCATTTCTCTCTGAATGATGAAAAAATAACTTAAAAAAGACGAGAAGGGGGTGCAAAATTTCAAAAATGTGGATACTGGACGGAAGTCTGAGAAAATAAAGGGGAAATGAGTACGTGGTGTGTGTGTGTAGAGAGAGAGAGAAGAGCGATGCTGATGGTTCTGAAGAGTTTAGTGAAAGTAACTATCTGGTACATCCTAGCGGCGGCATGTCGTAGTGTTTGTTGCGTTGGTGCCTTGTGCAGAAAGGCTCCAACTTGTTGGCTCAGCCACCAGTTCTAAACGCACTCACAGAGAGAGAGAGAGAGACAGGCAAGGACACTCATTACACATAACACCGGCACTTCTTACCGTCAAATCTCCTCCAAATTCTACGGAGGGCTGGGGGAGAAAAAAAAGTAACCGTGAGTGCTGCCTTCAAACCAGCGGACAACTCTCCCAAGGACTAATAGTAATCGTTATTTGGCTATTTTATCTAGAAGCTAATAGTGTGGTTTTGTTTTGTTGCTGCTGGGAGGAATTAGTCGTTTTTTTTTGTTTTTTTTTTGTTCCGTTACACTCGGCATCCAGGGAAGACATCGACTCGACCCGTTATAACCTCTTTGAAGCAAACCGGTTTTCGAGCACCGAGCGCACTGGAGACCGGAGGCACTAGAAGACGTGACTCGCACATCACCTCCTCGTATTAACGGTGGCCTCTCGCTAGCACTCTGGTCTCTTCCCCCTTTTTTTTAATTTGAGAACACACGTACACCCAACACAGCAGAGAGAGAGAGGTGGAGAAGACAGACAGGAAAACAAACTTTGTTGTGGTTATGTGTGTGTATTTATTTAGAGGTGGGAGGAACAAGGTTGGAAGAACAACCATCGATATCAAAAAAGAGAGAGAAATATAGACACACACACAAACATTGCTTAAAGATGATATGAGGAAAAGCAGGAGAGATTTCACAAGAAGAGAAGACGGGGTGGGGAGAGGGAAACAAAGTGGGAGGGAGCTTTGCTGGTGTTGGGGTGTGGGGAAAAAGAAAGAGGGGCGAGACGGAGAAAAGTATGTCAACATTTGGGGAGAGTGTAAGAGGATTCCCTGACGTTCAACAGGGACACACAGCCCCACACACATGAGGAGCAGTGTGGAACCAGGACAGGCGGCTGCCATGCAAGGGGCTGGGCAGTAATTGATCAGCGACTGAGTTCCCTCTCTCCCTCTCAGTGTGTGTGTCTGTGCTTCGTGTTTCTGATTTGAATAAATCCCAAAGTGTCTCCCCCCTCTGGACAGGAGCCAATCGTCTGTCAGATGTGGCGATGATTAATCGCAATGCATTATTGATAATCATAATTATATACTGACATGCGCACTTGCGCCGCTCCTGCCCGGCTAATTTCCGTAATTTTGCAACTCGGGTATTTGCGAAAAAAAACATTATTTTTTTATTTGTTGCTGATGTATCTGCCACCACCACCATGTCGCGCCGCAAGCAAGCGAAGCCCCAGCATCTCAAGTCGGACGAGGAAGCAGTGGCAATAGTTTCGCAAAATTGTAAGTGTGTCTTATTTTCTTTTAAATTCCTCTTTCTCCCCTCCCCACGAACACAAATTTTCTCATTATTTGTCGTTGTTGTGATTTTTTTCTTTTTTAAATCTACCCCCATTCTTCCCCCCCCCCCCCCAATTACCCGGAAAAAAGTCTCATGGTTTTCACACCCCCCCCCAACTTCACTTAAGAGGATGTGGATGTGTGTAGTGATGATGTTCAGGCAAAAGGTTTTTTTTACCCCTAAAACTATCTCTACATCTTTTTCGTCTTTTTGTAAAAGAGCTGGCCACCGATTTTAGTGGTAACTTGCAAACTCTATGCACTGTTTTCACACATAAGCCCCCCTTCCATTCCCCGTCCCTCCCCTCTTTAATGTGGACTTCACACCGAAAATGCAATATTTGCTATTACGCTGGGAAAAATGCAGCATTTGTCACACGTTTTCTGACTGCTTGTGAGTGAGCGGCGCAGTCTGACAGTAGTTTCGCGAGTGTTGGGCAAGTCTTAGAAAGTGATGCGGCTGGATCAGTGCTTTATATTCTACGTCTGATGCATCATTTTCTCTCCTTTTATTTGCTTAAAAGTTGAGATGCTTGTTTTTTTAGAGAGGTGCGTGAGGTCTATGTGCAAAAGGGGTGGGTTATAACTCTGCCTTTATCTATCGCTCTGTCTCTCTCTCTCTCTCTGTGCCTACAATGAGAACTGTAACCGGGGCTGCTGAGGGTTGTGGACTCGGGGGTTCGGACCCCGGAAACCGAACACCTACACACATCCAAACACATAACAACCCTCGACTACCAACAAGAACCCCCACCCCCAACTCCAGCACTATTACTCTCCTTCCCAGCTGCGTGTTTCTAAGAAACCCTCTATGCGAGTATTTTAAGTAACAGATGTGAGCGCACACAGTACTGGTTGGTAAATCCTATTTTTAAAGAAAAACTCTGGATTATTAATTCGCATAATAGCGGATCTTGTAGCTTTGAGGTTTTTGATAGACGAGAGAGGCGAGCGCGCGTGTTAAAATACAAGTGTGTGATCAGCAAAGGACATCCTAGCTTGCTTGACTTTAGCTGAAGTTTATAGAGGAGGTTGGTGTGTGTGTGTCTGTGGTGGGGGGAGTTTAGTTCTCCGGTTGTTAAACAAGATATACTACTGCATTTGTTTAATTTGTGGGGTTTAGTTTAGGGTTAAGGCAGGGCCAGTGGTGCAGGAGAAGGAGCTGGGTGAAGGGTCAGTGTGGGATTGGTGTGTGTGTGTGTTGTTGAATTTACAATAAAACAAGCAGGACGGCCAGCTCCCAGCTTGACCTGCCAGCCATCTTTAATTCTCACTTCATTCCTGCACTCCTGGCCCAACATTTCTTTCACGAAAAGCATCGAATTTTAAATCTGGCCAGCTGACGCAAACTAAATTGATATATTTTTTAAAAAATCTTGTCATAAAAGAGAGAAAGAATAACCTTAAATCCAATCAGCGTCACATTATATAGCTTGTCATGGTGTCAAACCGAAAAATAAATCGAATATTCCCAAGTTTTTTTTTTCAGTTTTAAAATATTAGAGGAGTACAATGTTCATTTTGTTTTACTAGAGGATTTACAAGTTGAAAAGAACTGTGCAGATTTCGTGACTGGCCTGTTTATTCGATTTCCTAGCTGCACCGTTTCTTCTTTGCCTGCGATATTCTGTCATGTTTTAAAACGTGCGAGAGAGAAATCATCCTCCTTAAAAGATAGAGAATCAATTTGACGAAGCGGGTTTGCATGTCCAGTGTGAGGGAAGGTGAAGAGAGGAGAAAGCCGCATTGTGGTCAAGGGTTCATCCTCTCTACATACTTGCCACTGTTTGGTAAATATTTATTTTTAAAAATCAAGATTATAAATTCTGTATCTGCAGACTTCCTGTCATAGGCAGGGAGATAATTCTGACAGAAAGTGAGGTGAAAAAAATGTAATGTCGTGGCAAAGTGGTTTGTTTCTCAGCCACTTGTGCGTGTCCATTTGAACCTTCCTCTCTATAAAACATTTTGTGGTTGAGAAACCTTCGCTGAAGGGCCATTCAGCTACAATGTCTCACAATAAACATTTGTCTTCATGTTAAAACTTCACGTGACTTTACACATTTTTCAATACATGTATTATTATACATGTAGAGCTGCTTTTAACATTTTTTTAATTTGGCGGCCCGCTCTCATCTTGTCAAGCTTTCTGCCAGGCCAGGTTTCAACAGGACAATTTTAAAATATATTTTGTTTAAAAAACGGTTAAAAGAAACGTTTGCATATGGTAAGGTAGATTAAGTGCAAAGTATCTTTTTGTCATGGAAATGTTTTTTGTTTACTCCATCACGTAGAATTTCTCACACTTGGCTTGTTTTGTATCGTCCTCAATGACTACATGGCCGGATGAATGGATTTATTTCTGCAGGGGAAAAAAAGACAGCCTCACAATCAAAAGGACTACACTGCATCCCAGTGTGGAATTTTTTTGCATTATTATTGTGATCTGTGAATAGCTGTAAACTGGCTCTCACAAGCCACCAATGCAACCATGTAACGATTTTAGGTCTTTAAAGATTTACTGCGAAATGGGAGAGAGGTCCTCAGAAACAATCCATTTTTTTTGCTGCATTCTTGTGCTAAAAAGAAAGATTTCGTAATAGTAGTTAAATATTTACCCACAAACTTCCATGCTCGACTGACATGAGTAAAAACATGCTCCACCAGAATCGTTGAGTTGTGGAATCCAGACTTGTGTCATTTCGACAGTACTGCTGGAAAAAAAAGTGACTTTTCTCATGTACCGTCCACATTCACAAGTTTTTAAGCAGGCGTTGTAATTGGTTGCTAGGGAGTTTCAGATTAGTTTTCACACGTCCAGATTGGGATTGTGGTTTAATCAGATTTTACCATCTTCAATCTGGAAGTCAACAGAGGAACTGATTGGAGTTCAGGGCTGGAGGTATGAATGAGAGCTTTTACTCCCCCACTACCATGAATATCATTATTTGTCAACTTTTCATTTTATTATTTAATTGAGCTTTTTTCCCTGCATTTGGTAATTCAGTGTAGAAGTAATGGGTCATTAAATTGTTTTTCCATGGTTTGAACTGTTAAATACTTTGGAATGAACATTGCGATAATTCCTATGATGAAACAATATAAAGATGCTAGAAAGAAAAGCAATGGTATGGTGAAGTTTAGATTGGAATTTGATTTGCTTAGTGCCAACGCCCTAAGAATTGTTTTTGAGTATATGTAACCTTGCAAAATTAAAGATAATCAATTTTATTGCACTGATTTATAATTCCTGCATGATTTATTACACTAAGCATGTTGCTTTTGATTTTCTGAGAATGCTGTTTGTTGAAAAGATCTTAGCTTAAGAATTGATTACAAAACGAGGAACTTAAAGTTGGAATAGAAACAGAGTTCAATATAAATAAGTTTCTCAAGCCATTGATGCACTAATATTTTCTATCCAGATACATTGCTCGGCTGAGTTTCCTCAATGATTTATGGTTCAAAAACTATCTTTAATAAAGACAAACACTCCTCTCAGGGTGCAGTTTTGTGTTAATATTTGCAGAATTGAATGATAATACTGTAGAAAAATAGCTCTGTGGGAAGTATTATGACCTGTCATTTGTAATGATAGTAATCTATTTAGTACAATAGTTGATAGGCTTGGTAAAAGCCATCAATGGACATTACTGTATTTCTGTTTCTGTCACTTGCTGCTCTGGTAAATTAAAACCGTTCACTGATATCAAGTTGAATTTGCAACAGCATTAAATGAATTTATACATTCAGCTAGAACTACCTTGTGCGTTCCTTTTTCTGTCAGATTAACAATTGATTAATGAAAATACAACAGAAATTTAAAGTTGTCATTACCTAAGATAGTACCAAAGGACTGTTTAATTTTAAATTGTGACAGATGATGGTATGGTTAGTACAGCAATTTGTTTCAATAAAGGACGATGACCCATCATTTATTTTATGTAATGCACTGTGGTAAATTTGTACAAGTGTGCCATGTTGTCCATGAAAAGCAATGGTGTTTGTAGATCTCTCACTTTGTTAGCGCCTAAAGAAGTATTTTCTTGTTTCAAAGGCAAAATGATAGAGAAATTAAAACTAGTTTATTTTTTAATAAGCTTACCAGTTTAATTGCACCTTCAGATAAAAACTTCAGCTCCACTATTATGAACATAAGTCATTTATATAATTAGGCAGGTAGGGTGGGCATGTTTGGTCTTTAGCTTTCTAAAAAACTCATTGGCACTTGATACTATCAGTTCTGTTAGAGCGCTGTATTTGTTTCAGCATGTTGCACTTTTAAATGTATGCCTTTATGCTATTGTCTTTTAAGGCAATGTAATTTTCATACAGCCAAGAATAAGGCGAAATATTGTACTAATCATTTGATTGCCCTCTTTTCTTGATCCACAAATTTCAAATTAATTATTTCATGAAAGAACTTTAATCTTTGCTAAAGCAGTTATATTGCGGCTTTTTACAACATTCTGTAGAATTTATGGCGGCGAAAATGTAGAAGTTATAGGCCAAGGAAGTGAAATATTGCAGTTAGAATATTTTTTGTCTGAGGTAAAGACATGTTTTGTAGTTCTTTTGTTGACCAAAATTTACTTAACACAATCACAAAAATGGTTTAGATCAACTGTAGATGTAAATAACACTCACTTTTTGAGGGAACTTAGCTTGATAGAGGAAGCTTGTGTATATAACATTCATTGTTGTCTGAAGCTACTGATCACAAAATGGTTTTGATACAGATAACTTAAGAAGATGGCTTATGTTTTCCAGCTGCCAAGCTGGCAATTGCATGATATAAAGGAGCTGCATATTACTGTTTTTACGAATACATTTTGCATTAAAAATTTTCAATCTCTTTGGAAAAATGTATAAAGCCTCTCTAATGACAAAGGCTTTTTTGCAGTTTTCAATAGATGAGAAAATATTTAAATAATAATTAGTTCTAGTAGTATGACAGTGGCATCTGCAACCATATCTAGTATAACCTATTACTTTCTCCTTCTTCATTCAATCAGATGCTGTTATGAGTAATTTGTTTTTATTAATTCTTTTGGTTGCTGCTACCTCAGCATGGTTGCAAAGTGTAACTTCTGTTCAGACATTGAGAGAATGGTGTGTTTTGATCACAGTTTAAGTTAACCAGACTACTTGTGAGGTGGACATTTTATGTGGACGACAGCATTTTCAAAATGTTCACAAGCGCAGGGCTGAATTGTAAAAAGCAAGCTATATTATTTACTTTTCTAAATAGAAATAATGTAATTTTGCATCAGAATAGTTTATAAAATAATGTTTAGTTTGTATAATAGTGAATATTAAAGAACAGTTTGACAAACACTTAGCTTTTTAGCTGCAGAAAATGGTGTGCAGCTCCAGGATTGGGAGGAGTAATGATTTGGTATGAGTATAGGTGGAATTTGTGGCTGGTTTTATTCATGGCTTTTAAAAAAATACTGGGGTTGTTTTGACCTTTTGTGCTTCCTTTCTTTATTAGCACTGCATTGTTGTCCAGTGTAACACATTAGTTTCCTTTGTTTGGCTTCACTGAAAAGGTGGGATTGCATGGTGTGCCAACAAGCATCTGATGGGTTATCCCTGAGGGTGGGTAGTTAGAAGCGCTTTGACAGAGCTTGCTGATTTAACCTTTGCCTGCTTTGCCCTGCCAGAGGTGGCCACTAGATGTCAAACTCATAATACAATTAGTACATCTGTGCCGTTGACCTTGGCGGCACAGCTTACCACTGTTCTGTTAAGTGTTAACATTGAATTTGAGTGTTAAACAGAGATCCCAGCGAGTTTGTTACATGCCACAGTTTATCACATGCCCATCTAGATGAAGAGAATTGTTTACAGTCATTAAGGAGGGAAAAGTTTGCTCGGCTAGTTTCTTAACCCTCCAAGTACAGTATGATGTTTTGTTACAGGCTGAAACAAAGCTATAACCATCAACATTTGTCAAAAAATAATTACATGGTATATTGGTGTTCATGTTCTTAAAGTGGAAAACTGTTCAGTTTGGCACTTTAATTCTGAACGGTGTGTACCTGTCAGGGCCCTTTTCGACATTTTAGAATTAAGAGTCTTCAAGTGTTCCAAAGTTGTTTGTTTTATTTATTAATTTTCCTGCTGGCAATAGAACAATCTCTGGTGTATAACCACATGACCTGGAAGTGACGTCATGGATGAAGAGTGCCCCATAAGTCATGCTTGCTGGCAAATGTTGAGTTTCTTGACATGACAATAAAGTGACGAGGTATATGACTTGGTGTGAAAGGTGTAAAACGGGAACAATGGGATTTGGTTCAGAGTATTGAAAAAGTTGAATATGTAGCTGTCTCAGATGTGTCAGCTCTCTGTCCATGACGTCACTGAGGTGGAACCTTCAAAACAGCACGAACGCTATCATACTCTTGATTTGTATTGAATTTGCTGCCTTTTAGAGGAGGACCTTACAGAAACCATCTCAAACAGGCAGGTACAGATCCAATTTTTACTTTATCACCGTTTCATATGATGATGTTACATACAATTTTTCTTTCATGCCATCTATTAAAATGTGCACACACTGTGCAGCATACAAATCTTGAGTGGCGGTTGATAAAGGGAGATAATATTTTTGGGGAGGTGAAGAGGTAGTGATCCAGAATATATGGTTGAAAGCTGAAGAATGTAATTGTCAGATTCTTGTTAGCTTCACTAACCAGCAGGCAAGTTCTGTGTGCAGACGCAAAACGATTTGTTCACATGTTACTGCAAAATGGCATTTAATAGCGGAATTTTAATTTTGTGTGGGAAAGCTTCATCTTTTAATGTTACGGTGTTTTCTACTAAACTCAGCACTACGACTGTTGGGACAATGGCACATTGAGAAAGGCTCTGTGTTTTCTTCATTTAATCTCCCATTGTTCTCTGGTTCTTAATCAACCATTTTGGAGACTTTAAGACCACCCAGTCAGTGTTCCAATAATACTTGCGAGTCGTCCATATCCAGCGCATTCAGCAATTTATGTATACACCACCCTCATTCATAAATCGGCAAAGGTAGAATTTCAGAAACAACTTATTTTAAACTTTTATTCCCCAAAAGAAATTTGTTGCAAACTAACTTCAATACAAAAAAAATGTCAGCATTGTACATGCTACTGTTTCAACATATATAGAGTAATACATCATATTAGGAATGTATTAGCCCTCTCCACATCTGCACTTTGTATACAAAGAGCTAATTGTTCTGTCCGAGTAATGCAGTGCTGTAATACTTAGAAAATGCAACTGTTCCAATAGAATGCTATTGCACACTGTACCACAGGTGGTTCTATGTTACAGATCCTGAGATGTGGGCCACTGAATAGATCATAATGAATGTGCCAGGTCAGTGATAGGGTTTAGCATAGCGAGAGTGCCCTCCTCTGTTCAGCCTCTTCTTGGCAGCCTTTTGAGCTGCAAAGACCACTGTGGAAGAATCTGACATTCAATCTGGAATTTTTCCCGCATTGTTAAACTCTGTGGGAAATCCCTATTTATCTCCTCCTGTCTCACAGCATGAGTTCTGTCTGCGGTGATTCATCCTTTTTTTTCACAGCATTTATGGCACAATAAAGAGTTAAAAAACAATTTATTCAACAGACAGAGTGCTTCATCACAAATTTTCAGTGAAACTGTAGCACAAGGAAACATTTTGATGCATTTCGGCTCCAAGTAACAGACTTTAGTTCCTTTCTTGCCCTATTGAAGCTGAGCAGTTATTTACTACTGGCTCCAGCCTTCTGGAAAATGTTCAGTGTGGTTTCTATATTTAAAAAAAATGTGAATTATGCAAATTTGTTAACAAAAAAATTCTTATGGACTGCTAAATGAAATGTACTTTCCTTTGGTGCCTTAAGATTAGTAAGCACCTGAAGTACCCATTAAATATTTGCTTGACATACTATGTTGTATGTTCACAGTGTTTAATTTTTTAAAATCAGATTTGCATTTAAATGAATTTAAGCAAATTGTAGGTTAAGTTCTGAAATAAACAGATTTTTTTTCTCAACGTAATCGGTTTGTATTAGAATAGCTGTTTGTGTAAATAAAGTGTTTTGTGACCAAGCCACTTCCTTGTCCATGTAGCAGGGTTAATCTGTACCTTAAATATTAACAACATGGGTAGGAATTGCAAGTTAGTGCCTTGCAAATGTGATTGTGCACTGGAATGCCAGAAACTTTGGCATTTTACTTATTCAATGACTGTTTGTAAATAAGACAGAACAAACTAATTTTTATTTTGTCGCCAAGAGATTTTGGCAGAAGCGGTCATAGATGGATGAAAGAGAAATGTACCACAGTGTAGCCAGTGTAAGCAAAACCATAAATATATATTTTTTTAAAAATACCATTAAAATAATTTTAACTGTATTGCTTATTATACTACACAATAAAATATTTTTGGTGGGTTTTTATTGACATGAACCTTTAAGGACCAGCAGCTCCAGAATTTGTGATGAATTAATATTTATTTTAACTATCTTTTTAGATTGGTTGCTTAGTTTATTTAATTACCGTGCATGCATCTAGTAATATATGTCATGG
This sequence comes from Ginglymostoma cirratum, assembly GCA_024137785.1. Lineage (NCBI taxonomy): Eukaryota > Metazoa > Chordata > Chondrichthyes > Orectolobiformes > Ginglymostomatidae > Ginglymostoma > Ginglymostoma cirratum. The sequence continues at coordinate 18,414,292 of JAHRHZ010000051.1, read as the reverse complement.
AAATGACATTTGAAGCAGTATGGAACATACATGTTTGTGTTAATGAATTGTAGTTGCTACAACAGTGATATGTGTGAGATGGCAGCTATTAGTTGTGTTGAATATTTGTGTTATTATACAATCCAAAATCCATTATTTTTCATTTTATTAACATTGAGGGAATAGAAAATTGTAAAATTTTTTTTAAAATGTATTAATTCCTAGTAGTTTGTATGAAATATATGAACTTAAGATCACGGTATTAAGAAAGTACTTTTGCGAGGGTGAAAATGCCCTAATATTTTTTGATGGCACTCAGAATGACGAATAATAAATACCAGACAGGAAGCTAATGGCTATAATTTAACTTGGAGGTTCTGATGACATAAATCATATGAGAGAAGTTTGAGTGGTTAATGAATGTCTGCTGAATACAGAGAGTGAATTACAGCTTTTCGGTCTCTCTGTGCTATTTCTTTTCTAAACATTTAGTTTAAAATAAGGTGAAATTTCAAAAATATGACTTTGTTGCTCCAGTAGTTTGCAACATCCTGCATTTCTGTTATGTCAAGTTTTCAGTTACAGTATCTTCAGCTGATGATTTGATAAAATAGAGACTAAAGGTGGCATAAAGCTATAATTGATTTCTACAGCAGACCAAAATAGCTATGATTTGCTAAAGCATTTTATAAATAATCAGGTACTGTTGACCATGACCAGTTCTCAGAAGATACTTCAAGTGAAAGAAGTTTCTGGAACATGTGTTGTTGGCTAGAAAACAGTCGTTTTGACATTGAGCATTTCAGTAGTTATGCTCATACACTTTTCTGTGTGTTGGAGCTAGAATTGCTCAGCTAGCACAGAGGGGTTCTAAAGTGTAGGAGGGAGTTTCACAAAAGGCACTGTCAACGCGGAGGTTAAGCACCTCAAATCTGCCATCATAATATTGTGCAAGTTAATATATAACTAACGGTGGATAAAGGCCATACTATACCAAGAAATTCGGGATGTGTAAATCAATTTGTAGAGGTTCAAAATAATTGCTGACCTTTCAATTTCTAGCATAAATGTACAGATAGTTATTATTTAATCAGATATTCAGCACCATTTTGGAACACTTGCTGTCTACCTGAACCATTCAAGAATCACAAATATCTTCCAAGAGTACTGAAGATTTTTTCATTACTAGGTCTTTTTAACTCATTCTCTACCTATTATCTTACTGTAGAATTCATAATAAAATATGTAATTTTCCTATCACTTTCCTGTGACCGATTAACCTTGTTGCATGTGAAATGTAGATCTAACTACTTAATTTAGATCTGTCACATTTCAGAAAGACTTCGTGTTTAATATTTGTTTTATTTAATAGCCATTTGCCAGCATGTTGGGCCTCCATCTACTTTACCCACTTTAGAGCTCCCTGTGCTAAATATTCTTCCCCTTCACTTTTCCCTCTTTTACGAGAATACTGTTTACAGATTTTTAATGTAGAAAAATCAACATGTTAGCAGTGAACATTTGTGCTAAAATAAAACAATTTAACATTTTGTAAAGAAAAATACAACGCTGTCAAAATGAATTCCTTTCTGTAGCAGAAAAACAATGCATTATGCAGGGTTTCTTTTATTTCAGGATTTCAAACCACAACCCAAAAATTCCTGATTCCAGCCATGCGTGGTTCTGCAAAGTAATAGCAAACGAAAAGTTAAGATCATATTATAAACATTTCTCATATAGAAGTGCTAAGAAATATTAGGAAGTAATTGATTCTGTATCAAGGGACCTTTTCTTAAAGTAGCCAGTCAAAATTTTTACCAATGTTTGTCACTCTATCATTTTTGCATCGAAGCAGATTACAATACAACTCTTTTGTTCTGCTTACATAAAATATTCTTCAATGTTCAACAAGATAAGCAGGCTTTTTAAAAAAATTCATATAGCACATTTACATTGTTGATCGAGCCCTGTATGGATCTATTGATCAAAGCTAAATTCAATCCTGGCACTCCACTTGCATGGCACCATGACAGGAGGTACTCTAGACTGTATCACATTCATGTCAATGCATACTCCTGTGTTGTACAAGGGGGCAGAAGCCAGCGAGGGATTTGAATCGGGCTGTTTACATGGTCTTGATTTGAATCACACTAATCCTGTGCTGCTTTAATATCAGCACTGTGAGATAGATGCGTTTTTATCTTCGATGGGCTGTAAGAGCAAGAAAAAAATTCCATGTTGCACTTCAGTACAAAACAATTGCAAATTCTGTGAAAAAATGCAATCAGTTATGTAAACAGAGATACAGTTATCAACTCAAATCTGTACATATTTGAATGTTTTATGCAGACATTAGTAATAAATATTCAGAGTCCAGAGATCTGTCTGTAAAAAAGAAACTCAGTGAAGTTGCTTCCTACCACAAAGGCCAGCATTTTGATAATTCTTGCAATATAGTTTTTTGTAATTGGAGCTTGTATTGCAGAGGTAACAGTTATAAAGAAAGTAATTTGTTCATCTTGAAGGCTTTTCTTCCTGTCAGTTGTAATACGTTGTAAATTTTAATCCATAGACTGCGATTTTTTTTCAAAGGGATGCTGTTCAGCAAAGGTTACTAACATGCTATTAGCCCTTCTCTCATTGTAGAACTGCCAGATACTGTATATGCCAAACTATTCATGCATCAGCAACCCTGTAATGGATACTTGAAATTGCAACTCATCGATATAAAAAGAAGTCATTTTACAACATGTAAATTGAGCTTAACTATTAGTGATATGTGACTTTTAAATTTTTCTTCTCACCGAGTTTATAATGACATGCCCTATCGTAGTTCAGCATGTTCCTGAATCGTTCTTCTAGTGATAAGAGGACACTTTCAATTGGCTACATTATTTGTCTTTCCTGATACACCATAGTTGTACCACATACATCATTTCAAGTGCTCAATTTTCCTTGATTTGCATTCCTTGAAATGGTTCCTCCCCGGTAGTAAGGTAGTAGAGCTGTTTATATTCATTCATTTGGTTCAGCATGTAAATAATAGGGATCTCAGTCATTTTGCATATTTAAGATAAAAATCAGCAGACTTTGTGAAATGGGCTTTATTCACAGTTGCCACTTAATCTTTTCCAAAAAGGTGAATATGAATAGTACAACTTTTTTTATGTTTGTGTCTGCTTCAGAAGGTATTTCCATTAATGTAAATATTTGGAGTAACAATCCTAAAATAGTAATGTCCAACAGGATTTGTAAATTTTAGGAACTGACATGTTTCTGGTTTGGCAGAGATTTTTATTTGAATTCAGTTTTCTTTTATTTTAAGTTTATTTTTAATTTTCATACAAATATAAAGCTTTTTGAGTTAATTTTCATTATGTAATTTTTAAGTTGACATTCCTCCTTGCACCAGCCATTGCTCTCCATTAATACCCTCAAATTGACGAGTTCTAATGTTGTCAAACACCTTGCCCAAAGTGAAGTTCTGATGATCCAACTTTTGTTTTGCAGCTTGACAGTGGCAAGAGTAAAGCCATCCTAGATTTGTTTTCTGCTGGAGGTACTTGGACTCTAACCCTCAAATTTCATGCCCCCAGACTGGATCAGAACTCAAGCACTGTCCATTGTTGAAAACCAGGGTGACTTACTTAAATTCCCATTCTCAATCATTAGCAAGAGTGCTTATTACAGCCTCGAGTTTGTTGCATGCTCTCCACTCGTGTTGAAAGTCTCATCCATATTTTTAGCACTTTCAGGCTCAGTTTCACGACTGGCTTTCCCAGTTGTACTCTCCACAAAACCCTAATTTAATTGGACAGCCCATATAAAAATATGTGTATATAAAGGGGGTTTACAAACGTCCGACCTATAAACATGTTCCCATATAGTGGTGTAATTTTAAATATCTGACATATGAACATTTCCTATACTTAGGAAGGCGTGCTTTATGTTGTCCTACATTGTGTCACAACTTGTGCACAAATTGACTTGTGAACAAACTCAGGAACCAAACTATTTGCAACCTGGAACTGCCTGGATATGAACAGATCAGAGGTTGGAATTTCTGTAGTGAGTAAGTCAATTTCTGACTTCTGCTATCCTGTCTACAAGCCATAAGTCAGAAGCGTAGTGATAAATATTCTCCACTTGCCCGGTTGAGTGAACATCATCCAAGACCCCCATCCATCAGCTTATCAGTTCACTACCTACACCACTGGTGCAGTGTGGGAGCAATATGGACCATCAACAAGATGCATTGCAGCAACTCATTAAAGTTTCTTTTATAGCAGCATCCAAACATACAAATTCTACCAGCCAAAAGAATAGACGCAAAAGACACATGGGGACATCATCATCTGCTTTGCCCTCCATACCACACACCATCCTGACTTGGAAGTATATCACTGTTCTTTCACTTTCACTAGATAATAATTCTATAACTCCCGTCCTAACAGGCTGGGTGTGACTGCATCTGATGCACTAAAGAGGGTCAACACAGCTGTTCACGATTATCCTGTCAAGGGCAATTAGGGATGGGAAATAAATGCTGACCTCATCAGTAATGCGTGCAGTCCATGAAAGAATCTATTTGTTTTAAAATCCAACTCATTCAGAACTTGTCACCCTCATTCTATTGCACATAAAATCCCAATTGTTTTCCCACAGTCAACCTCCAACAACTCTAATGCTGTGACTTCAGCAGTTTTTTCATCAGTGAATTGCCACCTTTTTGTGTAAATCAAGCTCCATATACTTGCTTGTGTCGTCCTTACTGTTTCAACACAGGTATACAATGTGTTCTGCTTCCTTTGATTCTGTATTTATTAAAACAAGTTTTATACAGCCTTGCTCTCACACAGTGGAGCTCCCCAAGCCGTTTCACCTTCCTGTGTCTCTGCCCATGTTCAAAATCTTCTTTAAAGCCTCCTCTTTAAACAACAATTTGGCCACCTCACTGAACCTCAGTCCCCATTTGCGAATGATCTTCAATTATAAAACAACATGCGACGTCTTGTTCTTTTACTGGAGCTAAGCATTTGCAATTGTTACTTTTGCACAAGCTGATCACTGTCACGAACCCTGCTGCAGCCAAGAAAGCTAACTCTGGCCTTCTCCTCAACTGTTCCCTAATCTAACCCTGTGCTTTTGAGTAAACAAACATGATCATTGTTTTGAGTGGGTAAAACAGTGTAATTTTTTTTCCTACACTTGAGTTAAAACATTATTTCTATAAGATGGTAAATCATCTTATATTTCAGCTGAGACCTGATAAATTTAAGCCTGATTAACATAATTGCTAAGTAGCCCCAAGACCTTATTTTGTTTCATTGCTTTTTGGAATGTGAACTTCACTGACATGGCCAGTATTTATTGCCTTTCCCTAATTGCCCTGAGAAGCAGCGGTGAGCTGTCACCTTGTGCCGTTGCAGTCCATGGCATGCCGGCACATCCAAAGTACTTTTAGGAGGGGAGGCTTTTGACCCTATGACAGTGAAATCATGTCAACGTAGTTCCAAGTCAGGGTGGTGTGTGACTTAAAGGGGAACTTGCAGCTCGTGGTGCTCCCACACATTTGCTGTCTTTGCCATTCTAGATAATAGAGGTTGTGGATTTGTAAAGTACTGTCAAAGGAGCTTTGAGGGGGTCAAAGCAAATTGTAGGGAAACCACCTGACTGTCAGCCTGTATTTTATTCACTTAAAATTTCCCTCTTCCATCTGCAAATTCTGAAAAAGAGTCCTTTACTAAATTTCAACCTTAGTTCCTGTGTGAGATCTGATGAAGGGTAAACACCTAAAATATCAACACTGCTTTGTTCACTTCACAAATACTGGAATGTTTCCTGTATTTATGCAAATTTTTTGCTTTTACTTAGTAAGTGAGTCACTACACTCAGCTCATTTGGGAGAGGCTGGTGGTATGATTTAGGGTCCTTACATTCTGCTCCATTTCCATTGCAGCATTAACAGTTGCATTTAGATCATGTGAAGCACATTAATTACTAAGGACACCAAGTAGTATAGTAGTTGAAATAAATGCTCTTTTACCTGCACTACTAGATTACCTCCTCTAATTCAAGCTAACCTGAGTCAATAATATGGAACATCTCAATTAGTATCAAATTATAGTTTGCAGGAACTAGTGAGTCTATAGGAAAAGAAGTATTTATGTGTCAGATGTGCAAAGTAGCTTTTAGAAAGAGGGTAGCATCTCATTGTTGGAATAGAATAGATGGAGTCCTATTTGATTTTAATGCAGTGTATAGCTGATGTAGGTTGCTTGTAAAATATCCTAATAGTGCACCTGAAGCTTAAATAAGTCAAAATCCACCCCACAACATCCTTAGAATTGTTTACACATACAACGATAAAATTAGGGTAGTAATGTTTAGTTTTATTTAACTCTTTATCACCACTTTTGTAAGTTATTACACATTGATCTCTACTTAAAATACAGATTATTGTTCAGTGTGACCTCTGGATATGATAATAAATTGAAATAGAGCACGTGATCCTAAGCTGTTCCAGAAGTCAAAATATTGCAGGCAGTGCCTGGTAAAACCAGAATGTGGGACCGTCCTCCAGGGTCCTGGAATTTGTGCCTGTTGGACAACTTCCCGCGTGAGTGTAAATTTGATTCATGCCATCCCATCCTGGCATTGATAAAAGGAGGTGGAAAAAGTGAAAGGGCCTCCTCTGTCCTCAACACATTGTCTATCAGAAAGGAGTGGTTGCTGAAGCGACACAGTTGGGTCCACAAGACTTGGAGACTTGAGTTGTAGTATCTTGAACACTCCAAAATTTCATTATCTTCGTATCAGTCCATCCCCTTATCCCTTCCCTTTTATCATGTGGGCAAGATGTATCCAAACAAGATGCATGGCCATTCACATATTTTACATGAACTACTTGGCCCCAGAGAATCAGGATCCCTTTACGTAGTTCCAGCACAGCACAATTTCTGGTTCACTGTTGTTATGACAATGGATAATTTTCAATACCACAAACTAAACAGATGCTGTCACAAAACTAAGAAGTCATGGAAAAGTTGACAAGATGCTGGAATCCAAGGCCTCAATAAGAGTAGTTTTGGCATTCATGTTAGAATAATCTCATTGTGTGTAAGAGCTTTACAATTAAAGCCTCAGCTGCAGATCCTTTTGTCGTCATAGTAGCATGCTCTTTCAAAGAGGTTGTACTGGCAATATGTGCTGAATGGCCTCAAGCATTTCATTGTTCTTATACTTTAGGAGCTCACCATGCTCTATTGCAGCTTACAGTGCCAAGAAACATCCCCGCATGCATATATAAACAATGCGTGGAGATGCCTGAGTGGACAAGGTAGAAGTCGCATGACACCAGGTTACAATCCAACTAGTTTATTTAAAATCATAAGCTTTCGAAGCTCTGCTGCATCAACAGGTGAAGGGAATGGAAGCACACAGGCACAGAATTTATAGGCAGAAAGATCAAAAGATAGTACATATGACATGAGTGGAGTATCAGCAGGCTGAATAACAAGTCTCTGCAGGTGATCAAAAGTGTCAGACGGTGTGAGTAAAGTGTCAATAGCTGAATAGCAAGTGAAGGGATGACCTATGATCCAATTAATTGAGGCAGAGAGAGAATTACAAAAAATTAAAAATAAGGTGGTGCTGGAGACAAACTAAATGGCTGGAATAACGTGATAGGTATAAGAGTCACATGCCAAGGATCTAACCAAAGTAACAACATTGTCAATGTTCCTGTCACACCATTTGTACTATCTTTTGATCTCACTGCCTATAAATTCTGTGCCTGTGTGCTTCCCTTCACTTCACCTGACAAAGGAGCAACGCTCTGAGAGCTTGTGATTTCAAATAAACCTGTTGGACTATAACCTGGTGTCATGTGACTTCTAACCTTTTATAAGTATAAGTACAATAAAGCTTAGGTAAAGAGTCCCTGTATCATCCAGTCTTTCCTACACAAATTGTAATACTGTGTATATTGCAAAACATACACTCTTCAGCCCTGCTGATCCATGTGATTCCCTAGAAGAATTGAGAAACCAGATAAAATTCCAAGCCAGTTATGGAGAAAAGAAACCTGGGAAGTTCTTCTTGGACATTGTTGCAACCAGATCTAGTCCAGGAGGTTACTTCGGTCCTGAATTTTCTGCAGTGCTTACCATTTGCAAAAGACAAAGGCTGGTAGTCAGAAACCAATCTGTTCTGACTTAAGGCAATTATGTAAATATTCCCCCAGCACATGAAACGGCTGCTTGTTTCAGAGATCCGAGAACCAGCTCCTGATATCCTATCGAGTTCTGACTTTGTACTATGTAAAATTGCGACCCATTCTCCCACTAATCTGTTTGATTGGAAAAATGTGTCAGTTGAAACTTAACCTTAATCAAATTATTCCAAATTCTACTTGTCTCTGAAATATAGGGTCCTAACCCTTTTATTCTGTCTTCTTGGTCAAGATTGTTTTTCATCACTGAGAATTAAATATGTGATCCTCCTCTGAGAGATTCAATACATTCCAGTGTGTGGAGAGAGCAAAACCAGACACTGTATCCAAATGAGGCCTAACCAAGATCTTTGCACAAGGATCAACAGTTGCCACCATATTATGTATAGCCATTGATATTCTCAAAAGGATGCCATAAGATGGGTTAGCTCCAGTAGCAATGCTCTGATTCAGGCAGATTTCATTTGGGATGAGCCCTTTTGCTGTCCAATTTAATAAGAACATCTTGGATATCTGGCAAGCGGCCTCCTGCTTCTTCACTGTTATTTCACTTGCACCTTCTCACTCATGCTCTGTGATTCGCCAAATCCTCCTTCGCACTGTCAAAATCTCCCCCGATACTTGTCAAAATGGTTGGGAATGGAAAATAGTGTCCAGTTATGTTCTGTTCCATATTCTGTTCACTACAGAATGCAGCAATGATTTAGAAACAGGGCCCAGAGATGCTGGTGTCCAAATATAAAATTGCTGTTAAAAAGGAGACATTGCAAATTAATCTGAAATGCAATGGAAGCTGTGAAAAACATATTCATATAATGATAGAATTAAAATAAGTGTAGTGAATGGGATTCAATCGCAGTAAGCCCAGGATGACACATTTTTGTTAAAAATGTAATTGTAATTTGGGAGAAATCTGTATAGGAATTGTGGAAGAGCAATGGCATGGAGGGGACAAGATTTCAAGATGATAAAGGCCATGTTTCTAGTAAATAAGGATATAAACACAGCTTATTATGTACTCAGATTATTTTGTGATAGGCTAACATGAGGAGGGTTCTTCTGCCCATTGGATCTAATCACTCTCCATTGATAATCCTCATGTCTTCCCGTCAGCCTTAACATCCACCCGAACAAACAAATAGGACCTCAGTTTCACAACTCATTTAAAGCAAAATGCCTCTGATAATGTAGCGCATTTTCAGATTGTGTTTGAATGCCAATTATGCCCCTGGATCCTGATTAGGGATTCAAACCTAAGCTTCTGACTCAGAGGCAAGAATGATAGCGTGAATAAAGCTGATATGAAAATTGAAAATGCTGGATGTACTCAGCAGGTTTTGAAGCATCTGGGAGATAGAAGCAGAGTTAATGTTTCACGCCTGTGACCTTTCCTCTGGTACATTTTGGCTGTGTCAAGTTGATACGATGTTCATTTTGCACCACTGCCTTGAATCAGTGAATCTTAAATTTTTGTGGTCAAACTTTCCTGCCTCCATCATGCTAAATTTGTCTATTCCTGTCTTAAACTTGATAGGTCTGTAATTTTAAAGCACTTGTCAATCAAAATTTATCTATCTTTCCCTATCCTGCAGTCACTAAGTGTTCATCATCAGCAATGTTTCCACTAATTTTGAGTTTTTTTGCTCCATGACCATGGGTAAATTATCAGCCTAACCAAATCAGACTGGTATTTCAGCTAAGCTCCAGAACCTTTTTCTCATCTTCATAAATAAACACGAGTACATAATAATCCAGGATGATTCTTCACTGCAATGCTGAAAGAAAGCACCACAATTGGAAGTGCGGCTTTTTGGATGAGTCATTAAACTGAAGTCCCCATTTATATTTCAGGTGGATGCCAAATATCTTATGACACAATTAAATGAAAAGCAGGGGAGTCCTCCAATTTATCCCTCAATCAACAGCACTGAGAAGAACAGATTATCTGGTGTGTATCTGACTGCTGTTTGTAGGACTTTACCGTGTACAAACTGGGTATTGCATTTCCCTATATTTCAACAATAATCACAAATCAAAGTACCTCATTAGCTGTACATTCTAAGTCATGAGAACACAATATAAATACAAGATCTTTGTTTTGTTCAGCTCTAACTCTTAAAATGTATTTGTCTCATTAGACTATTCTGATCGTGTTTTTATATTTACCTCTTTCAGAAATCCAGCAACAAATCAGTCACTTCTTTATTTGAGAGCGTAAATGAACTAACTTAAACAATCTTGAAGATTATTTTACCTAGTCCTATTGTAGCATTTACGCTTATTGGTTCTGTCAGCATAAGTAAAGTAACTGACACTATTGCAGCTGCTCTAAAGTTTTCATACTTCACTCTTCTGCCAAGTTTGGTAGTTCTACCCCTAGATATAATTTTATTGAAAAGCTGTATCAGCCTGTCTCCTCCTGCATCTTGTCTGTTATTTCATCGTATTCCTTGCCAATTTCTAAATATCTACCTTTAAACTCTGCTAAAGAAAAAGTCAATTCTCAGAATCATAGAGCACTTCTCGCACAGAAAGAGGTCATTAAGCCCATCAAGCTCTCCATGGCGCCAGTCTTGTCAGTCTCACACCCCTGTTCAATCCCAGTCGCCCATTCCACTTTCTTTTGAAATCATTGTTTGTGCTTCACCAGCCACATAGGCATTTTTTATGGTCCACTTTTCTCTTCAGACTTTTCTTATTGAATGCATTGAAGATCACACCTCCAATTCTTTACCTGTTCAATTTTTGTAATTATCCCTACTCTGTCAGTTCCTCTGCTGTCTGAAATCCAATAGGATCTCTAATCCTTCCCATCAAGAAAAATGCCTTCAAAGTCAATGTATTTACTATTTCATAACTTATTTTTCTGTTTAGAAATTTACTTCCTAGAAAAATATCTTCACTCTTTTCTATTTTGTTTGATTGCCTTTCTATACTTAGTAATCTCCAAATGAGTGGATATCTGCTGTAACTCGCAAGCAGTACATTAAAAGATCTGACCAAATCCACAGTTGGAAACTTAGATACCTTTATATGGTTCATCCACCACTGTGTGATGTCGGTTTGGAACTGTTGATTGATTGCTTTGGTGCATCATCAGCTGTTATGAGCAACTCCAAAACATGTCAAATGTTCTGGCTCCACCCTTCTAAAAAGTTATTACCACCTACCAAAGTAATGTTCATGACTATCTAATTTGCTCTAAACTTATTCTATCTGTACAGATTTAGCTCTGTAGCCTCTGTTCTCTAACCCACAGTATTCCTCCTTTATGTAATTAATAGCATTTTCCACTTATTCTGCAGCCAGATTTCTACTCAACAGGCATCAGTGTTCTTCAGATGATAGGTTTATGTGCACTGTAATGGCTAAATTAGTTCCATTCACCCATCTTCAGTGGAGCAATGAAAATTTAGTTTCAGTTCTTCTGCACACTTTGCTTTTGTTTTTTGCAGCTTAACAGCTACGTCTCATTAACTTTAATGGTCTCACCTTCAGTTCTTTCTCACCATTCAGTATTCTTGTCCTCATTACCTCCTCTGACCTGAAATAAAGCTCCTACATCTCCTCCATTACTAAAGCTATCCAAATCCTTGTTTCTTTTTCTTTCATGCCACACTTATTTTCTCCTAAATCGTTTTTAAATTCTATGAAGCTGATGTCAGAAAAGATTATCCAAAGGAGGGTCTTTTAACATCCCTGGCCACCCCAAGGTAGGATAACAGAATCCTGTCAGCTGAATCCTCCTCTCACCATTGGTCTCCAATGTGTCATCCTCTGCCATGAGCTCTCTTGGCTGCCTCACTCTGTCTCAATGATAATGTTCTTGCTCATGCTTCTTTGCACTTTCCCATCTCATTTATGCAAAATATCATCCTACTTTATGAGCACCATCCTCCCCAACCCTACCTTACTCCACCCTCATTTTGCAGTGTAAAACTGAGTGCACGCCCTTTAATCCATAATGCACCACTTAGCAACAATTTAACGCATTTCTTTCTCATTAAATAAAAACTGAAAAAACTGCGGATGCTGTAAATCAGGAACAAAAACAGAAGTTGTTGTAAAAGCTCAGCAGGTCCAGCAGCATCTGTGAAGAAAAAGATCAGAGTTGACGTTTCAGGTCCGGTTCTGAGGAAGGGTCACCTGACCCAAAACATTAAGTCTGATTTTTTTCTTCACGAATGAGCTGAGCTTTTCCTTTCTCATTACCTGATTCCTTTTATAATCCATGTGCTCTTAAAAGCCCAGACTGGGCATCATTTTATAACTGCTTCCAGATTTGCCTAATCTCTTGTTTTCCTCTTTTTAACTGGGGTAGCGTGCAACGTCATTGGTCTTTGCCCTTCATCTCGTATTCCGACAACATAGAATTCATATTCAGAAATATATATTTGAAAAAGCATAAACACAGACTCTTTGAAGCAGCAGCCAAAATCCCACAGTGGGAGAATTTAGAAGCTTTAGTTGTGAACCTATCAATTGATACCATCTCCCCAGTTTCTCGAATTTAATAATTCTGATTTAAGGCATCACATGTTCTGATCTGAATGGCTGGATAGTGCACCATGGTGGATATTTCAGTTTGTAAGGAAGGGCAGAGGGGAGGTGGGGGGATTAAAGGCAAGAAAAACAGTTTACTATCACTTTAATCCCAATCCCACTAAAACACACCCAACTGTGGTTCTTTTTATTATGTATCTGATAACTGCACAGCAGTCATGTGGCCCAAGTCATTGAAGCACAATGATGCGTTGCTGCCAAGGTGGACATCTCAGTGGAAAATGGGGAAGAGATTAAAAAATGAGTATGCAGAGCAATAAAATTATTGTCATTTATGGAGCGTTCCATGCAGCGGCAGTTTATGTAACAAGATTAGTGCTACAGATCATACTTACATATTAGGCAATAGATACTGTGCATTAAGAGGTCTGTAGGAACATTTAATAAAGAGGGCTTTCTTGTAAGGTAATGAATTATATTGGTGTCTGCCAGGGAAGTAAATACTGTATTCATTAAGAAAACTTGAGAGTAAAAAGATTTCTATCTCAAAAAGGTTCCTGTAAAATGCCACGGTAAAAAGATGGTGGGTGTTGCAAGGTTGCATGAAGAGGTTTTTAGGTAAGCTATTTTGTCCCTTATCCAAAACATGCAGTGCCCAAAAAATTGTGTTTTGCTTTACTGTCTTGCTTAACCATAGGTAGATTTTAAACCTCAGAGCAAGTTATTAAATTAGAAGGGTTTTAGCTTAGTTTTCCTTGTCGGAGGATTGGCAGAATTTTCTTTTAAAAGCACTTAAAACTGGGTAGTATAGAGCAAGTTGCTATTCTGAAGTTTTAATTTGTTCCTGATGCACGTTTGGTATTAAGGAAAATTTTTACTTCATTTTCTTCATATCTGGGTTCTTACTGGGTTAGGATTTTATGAATGCTGATATCTCTTGGAAGAGACCACTCTTCATGAATCCTCATCAGTTGTTTATCTGACTGATTGCAAGGGTAGCGGATGTAGCCATCACATCAAAGGCTGATCTAGTCCGCACTGGATGTATGCACACTTGTAGACGTGGACTTTCCAGGAGATGTAACAGAATAGAGATCAAAAGCAAAAAACGTGGGCTGATTATTTCATTCCATCACTGCAGAATGCCAAGAATGATTGTAATACATTCACCACTCCCCGGCCAATGTGATCTTTTGAGTTCACTAGTCGTGCTCTAATTTAAATGAGCTGGTTTTCCTCCAGTAGTGCTGAGAGAACATTTCCTTGGTGCCTCAAGACGCAGTAGTATACTTACCTGCAAGTATAAATGCAACTACTTTTTGCATATTCTTTATGGCTGTGAGTGGGCTAAATATACAGCTTGACTGTACAAGCTAGTGATGCAATTTCCTCATGTCTGACAAAGGATCCACTCCCCACCCCTCCACAACATAACCCCACACTATACAATTAAACAAGAAATGGCAAGTAGAAATTAAACTTGAGGCTTTTAAACAATTATGCATATATTAGGAGCCTTGAAGTGCAGTTATTTTTAACCCTGCTCCTCTTATGCATAAGCAATAAAGCATATTTTTAATGATTCAAAATAATATGCCATGGTTTGTTGTGACAGGGTATCTTATTGCACTTAGACTTGCATTTGCAAATGTGGGTACTTTGCAATTTTTGAGTGGCAAGCTATTTAAAGTACAAGCTGGTAACATCACAGAAGGGGAAACAGAGCTTGAAGACAACAAACTGTTTATCTCTTTAATTATTCAGATTGACCAATTTTGAAATGGACAGCACATGCCCTAGGAAGGAAAGTGGACAAATTACATGTCAAAACATGTAGAAAGAAATAAATAGAGGGAAAAGAAACAAGGAACTGAGAGAGATGAATATGACAGAAAAGAGAAGGATTTTATTTTAAGATTAAATTTACCTTTTAAAAAAATGTCTCTAACAACAATTAAAACCTGAAGGAATGAGACTCTGCGGTTGTACTAGTTAAATTTCATAGCCAGAGAGATATTAAGTGGCAATAGTTAATACTTGATATGTTATGAAATGAACACTCAATTTTTAAATGGGCCAGCTTTCATTTTCTGTGGGGCGTTCAGTTTGTATGTTTCGCACAAACACAGCATTCAATGCATTTCATTATTAAGGCAGTCAGCATGTTGCCATTTTTGATAAGCTAATGATGGAGTGGTGCATCTTGCAATAAATAACAGTGACCGCTGTTAATTGTCTCAAAATTATTATTAAAAATTTCAATAGTGCTGCTCAAATGGAGGGAAACCTCTCAGAGTAATTCAAGTGGGAGCAGTGTACAAGCAGTAACAGTGTCACAGCAGCAGTGGGTGTGTGCAACAGGAGACTTTTGGCGAGAGGAAATTACCAAGGTGGGGTGGAGTGAGGCTTTGGAATGATTCCAAAGTAAGGACAGGGATCTTGAAATCATTTTAACTAGAAATGTTTTTTTTCAAATGTACGAAATGGAGAAGTTTTTTGGGACAAATGCCTTTTCAGCAATAATCCTGACTAATGTGGTAGGCATTTCTGCCATCAGTAAATTAAATGAATTTTATCAGTCGAAACCAAGGTTAAAACTACTGTGCTTGCCAAATTAGCGAAAAAAATGTGAATTATACATGTAGAATTTGTAGAAAAGGCATTGATAACTGTCTGCTACTCCAGAAATGAATTAACCAACTTTAGGTAAAAGATTGGAAAACAAATTATTGCTTTTTATGCCCTTTGTCAAGCCCTAAATAGATCCACGTCCCACATACAATTGCAGTTGAGAATTGAGTGTTTAATGTCTGGGTAGACTTGACATTAGTCATTTGAAGATTTAGAGTTATTTGCAGAGCAATCATAGAATTTGTTTAGTTAGGAGGAGTCTTGGAATCCACAACTATTTCTGAATTTGTTAATATGAATGGAAGAAGATATATTTGGTAAAACATTTAATGGATTTAATGTTATTTGTCGATGGCTTTCCCCCCGCTCTGGTGTGAATGTGAACAATACCACAATAATGGTGATATCATTGAAATAATATTCCAGAGGTTAGACTAATGCTGCACAGACAAGAGACCAAATACGCCTGTAGCAACCTGAAATTCAAGCTTAATTAATAAATATGGAATTATAAATAAAAACTCAGTAATGATTGACTGTAAAGATGCTGTTTTGTCATAAAAATCCATCTGGTTCACCAAATTTTGGTTCACCAAAGTACTTTATCGAAGAAAAATTGCCATCATTACCTAGTTTGGCTCATATAGGAGTCCAGATACTGAGCAATGTGGTTTACTCTTAACTGCCCTCAGAAATGGCATAGCACAATAACACTAGATATATCTCGCACTTTCTACTGCAGTGTTTTCAGAAGGAAGCACACCACCGCCTTCTCAAGAACAGCTAAAGACAGGAAATAAATTCTGGCCTTGCTGGTGATGCTCATGTCTTCTGAATAATATATAAAAAGTGGTTCTGCATTTTTAAGCTGTAATGACCGATGTTACACGCTCTCTAGATGAGATCATGGAACTGGTAATCAACTATATTCCAACCTACCAGCTGCATGCAATACACAAAGTCCAGTGATGTATCCAGAATAGATCCTGATGAAGTTACATTAGTGCCAAGAACAATTTTATCTGGAGACCCTGTGGGATCATTACAGAAGTGTTGAATATCGGTGTGCAGCAATAAGTAATGAAACACACACCTGAAATATGATCAACCAGCTACTGGTCCATTCTTGTCTGGAAGGAGTCTGTCCACAAGGCCTAAAGACCTGTATGAAAATCATACTGAGTGCTGCAAATGAGATTTAACCAAGGTTCCGTACAATGGAAACATAACTTTGTAATTTTTGTCTTCTAGTTTGTCTCTTAAATTTTTCTGTTTTTGACTTTTATCTTTGTTTTATTTGACATAATTCATACGTACAAGCAAAGCTAAAGTATTTTTCTTTAATAGTTAGGAAATTATGTCTTCCTTTGTTAAACTCAATTTAGATGCCTTGATGCATCCCAAAATTGAACTCCATCTCCCACATTTCTTCCCTTTTCTCATCAACACAGTCTGCTGTGCACTCAACTTTGTGTCACATTTATACCTTAAAGTCTCCATAGCAACACTGGACACTCTTCAGACTTTTCTCCACTGTCCTTATGGTTTGGATAGCTGTGGTCACTCCTCTCGTCATTCATGTCACTTTTTCAATGGCAGACATCCAATATAGACTATATTTTGTCATCAACACATGTGTAAACGTTACGCACGTAAGTCCAATTTATTCAACTGAGTGGTGAGTATGGCCAGTCATTGTATTTGCCTCGATTGCAAAAGATGACCACTAATGCCTGCCTCTTGCTAACCAGTCCCCACTGTTATCTCTTCACTATAATTGTGCTGAGTCTCCATTCTCCTATATTTTCACAGTCATATCATTATCTAATTCTCACAAAGTGTCTTTATCTGTGCTGAACGTAAGCAATTATTTTTGGTCCATATGTCAGCAAGACATAAAATCAAATGTGCGTATAGAACCTGCAGAATGTGTATGGAGGTACTGCAGGAGTTTGATAGAGCATGATCAAGCGCCCACAGGAATGCCTTAGGATATTAGCCTCAGATGTGATCTGGAACCAAGTGGAAAAAGTGAAGTGCCTATGGAGAGTAAATCCAGGTATCAGTTTTGGTTCAGTGGTAGTGAAGCTGCCTTTTAGCCAAAGGGATTTATTCAAGCCTATTCTAGGAAATTAGGTAATCAAAGTTGATATTTCCGTGCTGCACTATTGGAGATATGATCTTTTGGATGAGAAATTTTCCCTGTCAGGTGGACTTAGAAGATTCCACAGCACTATTTGAAAAAAAGAGGAGTTTTCCTTGTGACCCAGTTAATATCTATCTCTTGAGCAACCAAATGAAAACAACACGATCTGGTTATGAATTTTGTTGCTACTTGTATGGTCTTTCTGTGCACAAATTGGCTTTCTACGTTACAGAAATACTTCATGAGATGTGCAGCGTTTGGGATAGCCTGAGGTCATGAGAAGTATTACACAAACATATAGCCCAAATTTTCGCCACAGTAGAAATTGTCATGGTTATAATGTCAAGTATCGCCCAAAATCACAAGTCCAGCACCCAGATCCACTTCCCATTTTTGTCAGGATGGCAGTGGAGTCAGGCTCGTTTTTGCACATGCACATATTACAGAAGAAACTCTGTCGTGATTTAAATCACTAGCAGCTCAACAGAAGAGGGTTTTGGCATCCCTGTAGCATGGAACATGTGGAGTGTACACATTAGACCTACTAAGTGCAGTTCTGAACTTAATGGATTCTTTCGGGAACCAGGCTACCCCTTTGGAGAAATAGGTTACACCTATTGATATGTATGATCTTAGGACACCTATGTGGGGGGTTGGGGGGTTGTTAATTCCGCTTTGTGGGAGTGTCAGGTACTGTTGTTAGCAAGGCATTATTCATATATCTTTTGGAATTATTAACCGGAAGGAATATTGTTTCTAAAAAACATAACTGTGAAGATATTAAAGAAGTATGTGTTCATTAATGTAGTTCTGTAATTGCTATTGAGTATAGATAGATATTCATGTTTTTCTGGTCTCCCTGCTATAGGAAGGATGTTGTGAAATTTAAAAAGTTTCAGAAAAGATTTACAAGCTTGTCACTAGGTTTTGAGATCTCACTAGGGAGAGGCTGGATCAGCTGGGGCTATCTTCCCTTGAAGGTTGGAGGCTAACAGGTTACCTTAGAGAGGTTTATAAAATCATGAGGGGCATGGATAGGATAAAGAGACAAGGTCTTTTCCCTGCGTTGGGGGAGTCCAAAACTAGAGGGCATAGATTTAAGGTGAGAAGGGAAAAATTTAAGGGGGACCTAAGGAGCAACTTTTTCACGCAGAGGGTGGTGCATGTATGGAATGAACTGCCAGAGGAGGTGGAGGCTGTTACAATTACAACATTTGAAAGGCATCTGGATGGGTATATGAATAGAAAGGGTTTGGACGAATATGGGCCGAATGCTGGCAAATGGGAGATTTATTTGGGATGTCTGGTCAGCATGTATGAGTTGGACGAAGGGTCTGTTTCCATGCTGTACATCTATCAATCTATGACTCTGTGTGAAGTGTCAAACCAGTCAAAAGCTGTCAAAATGCATTTGTATGAATGAGAATGCTTTTCTTAATTGAGTGTATTGTACAGTATAGAACTTTAAATCATAGAACTTTTCCCCTGTGTGCTTGGCTACTAGTGGATACTAGTGAGTTAACATGAGTTAGCGTGGTAGGTGAGGAAAAGGGTATTAATATGTGTTGGCATAGGCTGGCACTAAGTTTGCATCAGGGTATAAGGGGCCATGGGATTGATAAAGGGGCTAGGATGATATTGAAGGTATGAGGGGCCATACTGCTCGGTTGAGGGCATAGGTTTACATAATTGGAATGAATGACCATGGGGATGAGTACAGGGACATTGGGTATAGGGGTGTGGAGATCAATAGAGATACAGATTTTCAGATGTGTGTGTGAAGGACTGTGGGGATTTTCAGAGGAACATAGGGTGATGTCGGGGATGTGAGGGGTCCTGGTGCTGGGTAGAGGGTGTAAGTTGTTCTAGTGGGTATGATGAGCAATTGGGGATAGATAGGGAGGAAGTGTGAGGCACCATGCAGGATAGATATAAGGAAAAATGTTGCAAAGGGGTTTGTGGAACCAGTGGGGATGGGTAGAAGAATAAAGATTGACAAAGAGGTATAAGAGGCAATGAAGGATTGGTAAGGGACATAAGGTAACATTGGTTGGCAGTGATTGGGCATGGGAAATGTGTGGGGGCTGCTGAGGGGTGAGGGTTGTAGGAGTGTTTTATATTCTTTTACTTTAATTTTTGGACACAGTGCTGGAGCCCCGAGGTAGGCTTTTAACTCAGCTCACCTTGGCAACTGGCAGCCTTCTCAGCTCTTCGCAGATCATCCGGCCTGACTTCCAATCCAGCCCACCACCCTGGAGTGAAAATGGTGAGTGCGGGCAGGCATTTTTAAAAGTTGGATTCAAAGAATCATTGCGCTTCTGCGCACCTGATTGGGAATGAACATTGGGTCCATTATCTTTCTTTCTCTCTTTATCACTCTTTCTCTCCATCCTAACTATTTTCTCTCCCCAGGCTCTAATAGAGCCGGCTCAAAGGCCAGTTGCTAAAAGTGTCCCAGAGCACTGCAGACTTGATTGCTCCACGTATTGGATTTTTAGGGCAGCCACGCGAGCTTAACCAAATTCTGAACTTTCATCATCAGACATAATAAGCTGGAGTCAATCTTCACTTCAGCGATTGCCTTCTTAACTGGCCTCCATAAGGATAGATCAAGTGTGCGATGGTGGTTGTTCTGGTAAATTTGCCCCTTATTTTCTCGTAAAGCAAAGTCTGTTTCCTTCCTCACAAGTTAACAGATGGCACATTATGAGTGTATAAGCACACGTATCCTATGGGTAATGCATTCTCATTAGATGCTTTATTATGCTGCTGTGCACAATCATTGGTTGTGGAGTCATTAAGGTAACACTAGTGTAAATAGTCGAATATTTTGACAGTGCAGTTCATAGAATAACTTCCTTGCTTTCCTCCAGCATTCAAAGACTTGTTGACAAATTCTTTTTAAAAAATCTGTTTGCCTTATACAATTTGAGTACATTTTCATTCTTTTTCTCAGTGCAGAGAAATTACTGTAAGCATTATGCTCCTTCTCCCTTCTTACATAATGTTTACATAAGTTTATATAATCCTGAGATAAAAGGTACTGCAGATGCTGGAGAATCCGAGATAACAAGCATGGGGCTGGATGAACACAGCAGGTCAAGCAGCATCATAGGAGCAGGAATTCTGTTCTAATACGTTATATATCTTTGCGTTAACATCCCCTTGTGCAAAGGAATGTTTTTGTGTATGTTTTGGTCAACTTGCTATCATTCATGTTATCAGTTGGTGCTCATGCTTTTCAGTAATACCAAAACTGACAACTTTGCTATTCTTCTTGCAATCATGTAACTTTTCCCCTCTCATTTACTGAGCAGTCCTTTTAGCCCTACAGGCAGCATTCACTCATTTTTGTGATGCACTCCCACATATGCATCTTCTGCATGTTCGTAGCCCTTCCTTACCTCACAGAAATATTATCCTGACATTATCATAAATGTTTAAAGTGTGCAGTCATGGAAATATACTTTCCTTATTTGCCCTGGAGCTGATACCTAATACAATTGCACCCATCTCTTTCTATGCCTTCCCCCACAGCTGGATTATTTAAGATTTATACAAGGTGAGTAGCTCATGAGCACATAAGCACCTTTGAATGATTGTTATCCTCAGTGCATTCTGACACGTTAATATTTAACTTAATTTTGTCAGCATCACAGTTATCTGTATAGTCACATTTTCCAAGGAGATTTATGATTAGCAACCATAAAGCAGTTCTTAGTTTTCTTGAGAAAAGAGGAACTTTAGCCCAGTTTTTGAAAGACTGCTCGTTCATATCAAAACTGGATGTAATTTGAAGTTAGCTGGTAATCTCACACAAGTGATCACAAAGATTGCTTGTATGGAGAACAGAAAATAAGCACTGGTGATGTGAGACTGTTTTCCTGGCAGTGGGTTTAAGACATCTTGTTGTTCTGGACAGAGAGAGCTTTAATCTGCATTTACAATCTGTTTTTATTTCACCTGGAATGACTGGTGATAAATTAGGTTCTGTCCCCCAACATTGAAATCCTTCATCTTGACATGACAAACAAAATCAGAGACAATAACTGTTTCAAATACAACATAACCATTCTAATTCATCACTTTGCCACATGGATATTGATCTTTTGTTTTAAGAATTTTTGGATAACCAATGTCAGTACAATGTGGTCTTACGCATAAGCTTGGACTCAGCGATTGAACACTCACCCTTGAGTCTGAATGTTACAAATTCAAGCCACGTTTGAGAAATTTGCAACAAGGGTAACAATGCTGTGTTGAGGGCCTCTTATAGGTGCTCTCTTTCCGATAAGGCATTATATTAAAGCCAATTCTGCCATCTCGAGTAGTAAATACCGAAGTTAGCATGGCAGTAATTGAAGAAGTAAATTACATTTTTTAAAATTTGTTCTTGGACGTTACTGGCTAAGCCAGCATTTATTGCCCACCCCTAATTAACCAGAGGCAGTTAAAAATCAACCACATTCCAGTGGTTCAAGAGTCACACATATAGATGATAGTTTTACCATGAGGATTCAAACACATGACTCTAGAACATGCTCCTGAGGTTCTTGATTACTGTTCCAGTGACCAGTCTACTATACCATACCACCACCTCCTAAGTGAATATTCAGTGCCATCAACAGAAATTATTTGGTTGTTTATTCATTGCTATTTGTGAGACCTTGCTCTACATAGCTGGATTGCAGAAATTCCCAAGTCGACATGTGACCGTTATTTAGCAGTATTTCATTCACTATAAACATTTGGGGAAATCCAATAGTCACAAAAGGAATTCCCACAATGTTAATTTGTATCAGTGGGAATAAATTGGATGAAATATAAGAGAAAAATTTTTCACATAATGAGCCATTATGATCTAAAATTCACTGTCTCCACGTGTGGTGGAGACAGATGGAGCTGCACCTTTCAAAGGGGTATTTGATAATGATCTGAAAAGATAAACTTGTAGGGCTATGGGTAAATATGGGGGAGGGAGGGTGTAGTGGAACTAGCTGAGCTGATTGTTCTTGGAACCAACATTGATATGATAGACTGAATGGCCTCAGGCTGTGTTGCAGTCATTCTGTGGTAGTATGCTGAAATGATCTATTCATTAGAGAGTCATTCTGAGTGTTCTGTTTTGTTCCTTAAACTGGTTGACCACAAATAAACAAAAGTATTACCAAAATATTACATTTCAGTATGTTTTCCAAAAAGGTTCTACTAAAGATGATTAATATGGACTATCACAGCTTGCAATTAGTAATTGCAATAATTCCCTAAAGGGTGATTGTAGGAACTTAGGAATGTACAGGCCTGGAATGGACTGGCTAGTTACAGTGTCTAGGAAATATTATATCCCATAATATTTCATCTGACGCCATATCAATTTATTTTACCAGGTACTTAACCAGCTCTCTCTTGGATAAGCTGATACAATCAGCCTGTGTTCATTTGCCAGTCTCTGCACAAAGTAGTTTTATCTAAGCTGCTTTTTCCTCCCCTACCCCCTTTTTCTAAATTTAGGCTCTTTGCTTTTGTCATATATGAAATTGTTTGGTTTTGGTAATAAGTTCAGAAGCTATTTTTGAATCAAAAGTATTGTAGTCACGGCATAAGAGAGCACAGAATTTAGGCAGTAAAACCTGTATCTCAGAGTTGCAACCATTTTAAAATGTACTCCACTTGAATTGGTAGCTCATAGAATAATGACCTTATGCAATCTGTTGGTTTGGCCACATATTTGGCGACATTAAATGCCGCATGTATTTATCAGCCACATGCTCTCACTTTTTTACATCTTTTCTTATTGAATGGTCTCCTCTTTGTTGTTCACAGAGCCTCCCAGTTTGGTTTTATTTGCAAACTTGAGAGTTTTATTTACGTGCCCAACTCCAAGTCATTCTTGTACACCGTGATCAATCTCGCATTGATTTATTAACTCTGATATTTTGGAGAGCCACAGATTTTCTGTTTCTATATCTTTGTGAGCATGCATTCCATAACTTTGTGCTTGCAGTATTTTGACAGCATTTCTTTGGAAGGATAGACTTGAAATTCTCTTCCTGTATTCTTAAAATTTATACAAAAGTCCACATCCTGAATTTCGACCATCAACACTATGAACGTTTCACACATTCTGCTGAAATTTCTCTCTGTTATTTCAACGAAAGCATTAACCCTCTCAAAATAGATAGTGGTGCAAAGATCTGGAAACACACAAAGGCTTGTATCTTGCTCATTCACAAATTAGTGAGTTCTGCATGTAGTTTTGAACCCACCATAACCACAACCTATTATCTGGGGTGGTGTCAGGTTTGATATGTAGAGCAGCTCCAGGCAAGACCTTTCAAACCAAGAGGAAGCCAATCGCTGCATGTCCAGAAAACCCCAGCAGTACTACAGCAATATTGTCACTGTCACACTGTCTAAGGTTGTATATTGTTATTGAAAACTGCCAAAAAGCTGTGGACATAATGACTGAAAGCTTATAAAATCTTGCATTCACTGCCTCATAACTACATACATAATCTACTTCTTAATCTAATGCACATTGAGATACAGCATCCAAATTATGAAGGTTTGGATGGAATAGAGAGGGAGAAACTGTTTCCATTGGTGGAAAAGTTTGTAGCTAAAGCATGCAGAGATGCAGACAAGAAAAACCAGAGGGGAAGGGAAGATAATTTATTTAACAGTGAATTGTTATCTGAAATACACTGTCCCTGAAAGGGGGACAGAAACAGTTTCGTACAGAAAAGATTTAACTGACACAAAACCCATTCATTTATGCAAAGTTAAGATTGTGCCCAGAAACTTTCAAAGGAAATTGAATGTATATATGAAAAGTAGACAGTTTATTTACGTGAAGAATTTATGAACAGGGCAGTGAGTTTATTTGGATAACTGATGATAGCTCGTGATGGGCAGAATGTCTCCTTCCTCACATTACAATCCTATGATTCTGTGTTATGGGTAAAAGTTTGTGACAAGTTTGTAATTTCAGCCCAGTATTCTTCTTTGAATAGTGCATTTGTCAGAGCAGCCCGGGCCTCAGTTTAACATCACATTTGAAAGGCATTTAGCCCACTTGTTAAGTTTTATTTCACACCCTAGGCTTTCCCTCCCAAAAATATTGTTTGCCATTAACTGAAATCTTTAACTCACTTTATCCTTATGAAATGCAGCCTGCCTGCATTCATGTCCACTTAAAGACTATTACATGCCAAAGTTACTATTTTGTAAGAATTTGTTTCCATCACCCTCCCTGGTTCAATGCATCAGAAAACTATGTACACAACATATGATATAAGCAATATTTTTAATAGCATGTTTTCAATATTACATGTAGAATGTACTTCCTCCATAACTAAAAATTGCCCTTAGAATTGCTTATGCTAGGAATCCGACCTGTTTTTATGTACAAATGATGAAAGAGAAATTTGCAGAGGACAAGTTTGGATTAAGTTGCAGTTTTAGAAAAGGCAAACATCTCTGTCACACTTGTCATGATTTTGTAATGTCCTAATGCACTTTACAACCAATGAAGTTGTTCAAAAATCGAGTTTCTGTTGCAAGTGATATAAATGAGTAAATGTAGTTCAATTCTGTAGCTATAAATATTCTAAGGCATACATGTATATTTTACATACATCAACACACAGAAACAGAAAGATATATCCTCTCAGTTCTTACTTCTCAGTGTCATCTGTGTATTGTGTGCCAGTTAAAGCTGCTGTAAGTCAATAGCTTTACAAGAGTTCTTTCATTTTTGTACATATTGATCAACAGTTCACACCCCACGAAGGACATGCTGCCTCCGTTTTCTCTCCATTATATTCAAGGTCTCAGTGGGCCTCATGAGTTTTCTGCCAAGAGGACAGCCCAACAGCCTGTTTTCAGACCTCTGTTAATGCCCTTTGTAGCTGCTGGCTGCTGGGAAGTGCAGTCATGACAACGTAACAACAGTATCACTAATCTGATATCCCCTCCCTGCAGGGAGACACTGAAGCTTTGATTCAGCACCGCTAAGATCAGAACGACATGTAGAGAGTCATTACTTGCCCCTGACTGGATGACCACGATCTGGAACTGTTACCACTCCCAAAGTTTCCCACTCCCTAACCCAGTATCATTGAGACCAGAGTGTTCACACCTCATCTCATTCTGAGCAGTTGCAAAAGCCTATCAAAAACCTTTCTGATGAAGCAGAATAAAATATGGACACTAAACAGCTTCCAGGCCAG
The DNA here is from genome assembly GCA_024137785.1 of Ginglymostoma cirratum. NCBI lineage: Eukaryota > Metazoa > Chordata > Chondrichthyes > Orectolobiformes > Ginglymostomatidae > Ginglymostoma > Ginglymostoma cirratum. The sequence continues at coordinate 18,388,569 of JAHRHZ010000051.1, read as the reverse complement.
TACTGCGAAAGGCTCAATGAAATAATGAGCTATCCAGGTGAACTATTAGAAAGGCCAAAATTCATTGTTTTGGAAACAAAGTCTGTCAAAACATAAAGGTTTTTCATGATTGCTTGTGGTTTTTGGCATGTTAAATAGTCATGATTAATTTATCATTTGTGCAATGATACTGTGGTACAAAGATGTGTATTTCATTTTAGTTTCTTTTATGATGAAAGGTTGAGGCAGAGGTTTCGAGCGATCCACTCAAATTCAATAAAGTAAATGGGTTGTGAGGCCTTGGTGTTTTTAAAGTTGGAATAATAGAAGCAGTCTGAATGGGTGGGGTCAAGTTCCCACAAAACCAAGATTTTTAGTTTAGCTTTGAGCAGTTGCTAGGGTCTTAAAGCTGCAAGTGGAAGCTCTTATTCTCTCTTTGTTACAGTTAAAAGCTGGGGTTCTCTTCCTGCTGCTAGAATTGCATGTGAGGCAATCTGCTTTACTGAACTTGCCTCCGCCAAGGGTGTGTTTATGGATGTTACTATATTGAAACAGTTAATTATACACATACGTTTCTTTTTGTTAAGCATTTCAATAGAGTTCTTTTGTTTTTAATTTGTTTGTATTTTAATTGTGGTGTAAAAATAAAATGTATTGTTTGTAAAGTCAAGTAGTTTGACCAATCAAATTGCATCTGGAATGCATTGTCTTACACTTACCTTTAAAACAAGAAAAAGTCAGGGTGTAGGCTATCTTCTTAAAATATTTTGAGGAGGGTTTGGTCTGGTCCATAACAAACTGGGGGATCTGGGTAGGATCAAAATTTCTAATTCCAGGTTGCGTTTAGGATTATTGGACTCAAAGGCAGTGAGTGGTGAGTATTGGTGTTATTCCAATTTGGGTGTTGCATTTGGTTGGTTTAAATAGAGTGTGTCTTGTGTAGTAATGGCTCTATCAGTCACTAAGACTTTCTTGGGTTGGAAGAAGTCACTTCTGGAGTTTTACAGAAAGTGAGCAAGGTAAAGGTTTTAAAATTGGCAGACAAGCTAGAGTTAGTATTGCCTTTGCTCATGCAAAAAGGGGAGGTAATTGCAGCAATAGTTTGACATTAATGAATGCTGGGAATGCCATTGAAATATTTGGAAGTGGCTAAAATTAAATTGCAAATGAACCAGCTTGAACATGAAAAGGAAATGAAACAGTCTGAATTCCAACTGAACACAGAAAGAAAACAGATAGAATAGCTTTAGCAGAGGGGAAAGACAAGGAAAGGAAGGCCATAGTGGAATAAAGACAGAAAGAAAGAGTTTTTGAACTTAGGAGGTTGGAACTAAAAACTCAAAGTCGACTTTACTGGTGGAGGTGAAAGGTAGGACTAGTGATGAGGTCACTGTTGGAGAGCAATCCCATTGTAGCCAAAGGTCTGATGGGGATCTGTTTAAGTATGTCCATGCATTGCCAAAATTCGACGAAAAAGATGTAGAAGCCTTTTGCATTTCATTTGAGAAAGTGACAAATAAGTGAAGTGGATGGTTCTTATGTGGATATTATTGATTCACACGAAGTTGGTAGGTAGAGCTAGTAAGGCATTTACATTACTATCAGAGGAGATGCCTGGGGAGTATAATGAAAAATGTCATCTTGACTGCATTTGAGTTAGTACCAGAAGCCTTAAGACAACAGTTTAGGAATCTGATGAGGGAGCCTGGTCAAATGTACAGAGTTTGAAAGGATCAAACAATGTAATTTTGATAGGGTGGATAAGGGCATTGAAAACAGATCAAACATATAACACTGTCAGAAAGATGACTGTTTTGGAGGAGTTCAAAAATTCACTTCTTGAAGTAGTGAGAACTCACATGGAAGAGCAGAGAGTTAAGACTGAAAGATTAGCAGCTGAAATGGCAGATGATTATGACTTGGTTCTTAAATCAAAGTTTGGCTTCTGACACCAATTTCAATCTGTGAGGGATGGAAATTGGAGGAAAGAGAAATCCTCAGGTGACAAGAGAAAAGGAGATCACATTGAAGATAGTAAAGATTGTTTACCAGAGGGTAAAAAGGAAACCCATGATGGAGAAAGAGAAGTGAAGAAGCTCAGGTGATTTCCCTATCATAAAGTTGGTCACATGAAGTTGCGGTGTTGGTGGTTTAAAAAAAGCACTGGGAAGGCAGATGTGGAAAAACAGGATAAGTCAATGAGTTTTGTTGAAGTGGTAAAGGAAAGCACAGTGAAAGCTAAAAAGCTGAAAAGAGTGTACAACTTGATCAGGGATTGGTTGAGAAAAAAAATGCCAGATCTCTTTAAAGAATTTACTTGTCTAGGTAAGTTTACTCATGTATGTAGGAGGAGTAGGTAAAGAAATTAAGATTTTAAGACATACGGGAGCAAGTCAGTCTTTGATGGTGAGTGATGAAGAGATATATAAGTGAGAAGGAATACTGCGAGAAAAGGTGGTAATATGTGGAATTCATGGTGAGAAGAGCAGTATTTCACTACATAAAGCAAGGTTGGAGAGTCCGGTGAAAAGTAGTGAAGTGGTGGTAGAAGTAATAGAGAAATTCCTGGTTCCGGAAATACGGTTTATCCTTGATAATTACATAGCTGGATCACAGGTGGAAGTGATGCATACTGTGGTTGAAAAGCCAGTGGAAAATCAGGCAACTGAGGCGTTACAAGAAGTTTATGTGGGGATTTCTCCTGACTGTGCGGTACAAGGTCTTAAAGCCACAGATTGAAGTAGGAGGAGAAATCAAGGAATAAGGATAAGGAAGATGAAGCTCAATTATCAGCAACTATATTTGCTCAAATTATTGAGAGTAAAAAAAGAACAAGTGGAGGACAAAGTGGATATTTTTAGTTCAGAGAAATTAGTTGAATTACGACAGAAAGAGGAAAAACTAAAGCAGTTGTATCAAAAAGAATACACAGAAGAAGAGTCTAAGTCTATTCCAGAATGTTACTGTCTTAAAGATGAAGTCTTGATGAGGAAATGGAGACTATCACATATTCAGGCAGATGAGAAATGAGCAGAAGTTCTTCATGTTGTATTACCGATGGATTATAGAAAGGAGGTGTTTCAAGTAGCATATGAATTACCAGTAGGAGGTAATTTGGGAACAAGGAAAGCTCAAGGCAAAATACAAAACTTTTTTTGGCCTGGCCTGCATAGTGACGTGGTTGACTTTTGCCACACGTGTAATTAGGTGTCACATAATTGGAAAATCTCAGACAGTGATAAAACCAGCGCCCTTAATACTGATTCCCAGTTTTGAGGAACCTTTTACAAGCGTCTTAATCGATTGCGCGGGACCCCTACCTAAAACAAAACGTGGTAATCATTATTTGTTGAACATAATAAATGTGTGTAGAGGCCATTCCATTACGCAGTATGATGGCCAAAAGAATTGGAGGAGAGTAACTCAACACAAACTACCCACAGAGATATAATCAGATCAAGGGTCAAATTTTACATTGAAATTATTCAAGGATGTTATGGATAGGTTAGGAATAAAACAATTCAAATCCACTGTGTACCATCCAGAATTGCAAGGAGCATTAGAACGGTGGCATCAAACCTTAAAGACCATGTTGAGGATTTATAGTCAAGACTGTCCAGAGGATTGGGATGAAGGAATTCCATTTGTACTTTTTGCAATTAGGGATGCAACTAATGAATCGACTAAATTCCATTCAAATTAGTTTTTGGACATGAAGTGAGAGGACCACTGAAATTAATTAAGGCGAAATTGGTGAGTCAGAGTTCAGACATCACATATTTGAACAATGTGTCAAATTTTAGGCAAAGATTAAATGGAATGGGTGCGTTGGCTAGTAGATAGCATTTGAAAGTAGCACAGCATGTGATGAACAGGAAGCAGACAAGCGATCAAAAATTTGTAATTTTGCTAGTGGAGATAAAGTGTTTGTATTACTCCCAGTGGTAAGTGAACCTTTAAAAGCAAGGTATAGTGGGTCCAAATCGAAAGGAAATTGAGTGAGGTGAATTATTTGATAAGAATGCCACAAAGAAAGAAATCTCAGAGTGTGTCATGTGAATATGCTCAAAAGGTACTTTGATAGGGAAAGAAAGCAAAAGGACAATACATTATTAGTTACAATACAGAGTTCAGATGATTCTGAATTGGACATTCATCAAATTAAATGGACAATGAGGAAGCTCTCAAAAATTGGGATAAATTATTGAGTTACCTTCCAGAGGAAAATCAAAATGACCTGAAAGAATTATTACAATCAGATGGCAAGACATGTGGGAATAAGCTGAGGAGTACTAATCTGATTATACATGATATACGTATAGGAAATGCTGTTCCAATTAAGCAACATCTTTATTGACTTAACCCTCTAAAAGGGTTTAAAAAGGCACAGGTTTAAAAAGAGATTGAACGCATGCTCAAAGACAATATGATTGAAGTGAGTTCCAGAGAATGGAGCTCACCCTTGTAATGGTGCCAAAACCTGATGCTACCCAATGATAACAAAAACAGAAGTTGCTGGAAAAGTTCAGGTCTGACAGCATCTGTGCAGATAAATCAGAGTTAACATTTCAGGTCTGGTGACTCTTCTGAGAACTGGTCACTGGACCTGAATCGTTAACTCCGATTTCTCTCCACAGATGCTGCCAGACCTGCTGAGCTTTTCCAGCAACTTCTGTTTCTGTTTCTAATTTACAGCATCTGCAGTTCTTTCAGTTTTTATTTGGCACCCAGTGATTATGTGTGGACTATCACAACGTCAATGCAGTTACAAAATCTGATTCATACCCGATTCCACATTTGGAAGATTGTTTTGAGAACGTGGGACAAGCAATTAATATTTCAAAGTTGGACTTACTCAGAGGATACTAGCAGGTACCTTTATCAGAAAGAGTGAAGGAAATTTCAGGTTTCATGATGCCGAATGGACTGTATCAGTTTAAAAGTTATGCCATTTGGTATGAAAAACCCACCAGCCACATTTCAAAGACTAACCAATAAAGTCGTTTCGGGATTACCCAATTATGTGGTGTACACTGACGATCTGGTGATTTTTAGCCACACATGGAAGGAACACTTGGAGCACCTATTGGAATTGTTCAGTCAACTTCAGGAGGTGGGCTTGGTGATAAACCAGGCCAAGAGTGAGTTCGCAGAAGCTCAAGTCACGTTCCTGGGCCATATTATTGGACATTGACAAATGGTCCCCTGAGATGTGCAAACAAAGGTCATTGGGGAGCTTCCTGTACTATTAATGAAGAGGGAAGTACTATGATTCCTGGGACTGCATGGTTTTTTTTATCAGAAGTTCATACAGAATTTTTGCAGTGCGGTTGCTCCAATGACTGAGTTGTTGAAGAAGTGTAGAAAATGTCAGTTATTGGTGTACTGTCAGAAAGCATTTGACAGTCTAAATGTTGTGTTAACCACTGCCCCAGTGCTAGCCATGACTAATCAGGCAAAATTATTCACGGTGGCTATCAATGCAAGTGATGTGGGTGTCGGCGTTGTACTCTTGCAAGAAGATAGAAAGACCTATTGGGTATTTTTCCAGAAAATTGAATAATCATCAACAGAAAAATTCCACAATTGAGAAAAATACCTTGATAATCAGTGTTGTAACATTTCAACAATTACGTTGCTGGTAATGTGTTTGAGACAATTGTATATACTGATCATAACCCCTTAAAGGTTTTGGAAAATTTTAAGGATAAAAATTCCAGACTGTTTAGATGGAGCTTATTATTGCAGCCATTCAATTTGAAAATTATACACGTGGCAGGATGAGAGAACGGAATTGCTGACACGTTGTCGTGACTTTGATGAAGGAAGACGGAGACGTTCGGTGGCAAGAAAAATCGGACTGAAATGGACTGTAGTAGTGAATGCTTGCATGCTTAGACCCAATGTAAGGTATGTGTATTGTGGTGTACTAATAAAGTAAGGCTAAAGGTTTTTAAAAATAAAACCTTCCTTGTATATTGATGGTTCCTTTTTCAAAGGAAGGAGATGTGATGATACAGTGGCTTTAAGAAGTATACTTTGGCCTGGTTTTTATTTGGAGGAAAGGTTGAGACAGAGGTGCCAAGCAATCCGCTCAAATCCAGTAATGTAAGTGGCTTGTGAGGCCTTGGTCTTTTTTTAAAGTTCGTATAATAGAAGCAGCCTGAATGGGTGGGGTCAAACTCCCACAGAGCCAGGATTTTTAGTTTTAGCTTTCAGCAGTGGCTGGGGTCTTGAAGCTGGATGTGGAAGCTCTTATTCCTCTCTCCATTACAGCTATAAGCTGGGCGTCTCTTCCTGCTGCTAGAATTGCATGTGGGGCAATCTATTTTACTGAATTTATCTCTACCAAAGCTGTGTTTATGTGATGTTGCTTTATTGGAATAGTTAATTAGTAGCAGTGAGTATATTATTATTTTGTTAAGCATTTTGATAAAGTTACAGTTAAACCAATTCACCATAGAGTTTTATAGCATGGAAACAGATCCTTTGGTCCAACTTATCCATGCCAACTAGACATCCTAAATTAGCCTAGTCCCATTTGCCCACATTTGGCCCATATGCCTCTGAATCCTTCCTATTCATGCATCCTTCAAATGCCTTTTAAATGTTGCAATTGTACCAGCCTCCAGCATTTCCTCTGGCAGCTCATTCCACACATGCACCACCCTCTGCGTGAAAAAGTTGCCCCTTACTTCCCTTTTACATCTTTCCCCTCTTACTTGAAACCTATGGCCTCTAGTTTTGGACTACCCTACCCTGTAAAAAGGCTATTCTTTTATTTTATTTTTATTTTGCCTATATTTAACTGCAGTGTAAAAATAAAGTGTGTTTTGCGTAAAGTTGAATAGTATGACCAATCAAATTGCACCTCGAACGCAAGACTTACACTTACCTAAAGTAAGAAAAAGTTCGGGTCTAAGCTATCTTCTTATTTTGAGGGAGTTTGGTCTGGTCCATTACCTATGAAGCAGCTGTACCTCCAGTAACGTGGAATAAAAAGGTAAATAACAGTGACTAGCTATCAGTAACAGTGCAGTGGCATTAACTAAATGCATAATAAAGATAATATATTCTACTGTGGGCAGAACTGGTACTTCAGTTCATCGTCCTTGAAGGACAACTTAGTTGAGCAGACATACCTTATTTTTCTGTTCATTAAATTGTTGTTTGGCACATAGTGGTAAGTCTAGTTCAGAGCAGTGGCTACATACATAGATATGTAAATATTCATAACCAATTAGCGGGTTTTCTGACCTAAATGCTAGCACTTAATTCACTAAGTGTCTTCTGCAGCCGCAGGTAAATGTTGACTTCTGAGAGCGCTCTTTAAAATAATTACGGGCATTGAACGTTTTCTTGAATAACTTTTAATTTTAAGACACTTTCTCATATTTCATGAATGCCTTGCTAAGCACCACTGCAAACAAGGAATAAATATATGAAGGTTTCATCGAAAAATATTCCATTGCCTAAAGATCTACATTTGCCTATCCTCTTTTGACAGTAATAGTTCTTGCAGCAGTTTATTTTGTTAAGTTGTCTTCTTGTAAAATGTGGCCTTCTGTTGTCAAAGATTTAATGGGTTGAGTTCACGTCAATAACTTTTAATAAATATGACACAGTCTTTGTTTCTCTAGTAGGGTAGGAAATAATTTAGTTTAATCAGGCAAAGTTTAAAAGCTACTGTAGCCAAATTACTGCTTAGGGGTACTTTGCTCTTCAGATTTCTAAAGAGGCTAAAGATATGGTCATTGATTTAAGACATTATATAGAGTAGCGTTAAATCCATACTGTCTTGATGCTGTATAAAGATAATAAATCTGGTCAGTCCCAGACCACATTTGAGTAACAGAGGGCCAGTTTGTCCTGTCAGCTACTGATTTGAGCCTGAAAGGTTACAGATTAGTTTAGTGATGTCAAGTGAACTGGCAAAGGCTTCTCTAATTTTGCTGGAAATGAGGAACCTGATGGTAAAGGGGAATCCTAATGAGTCCATCAAAGGCTTGATTTGTACCCAACAGACAAGGCAGCTGTGAATTGTATGAAAATATTGGAAATCAATAGCTTCTATGGAATTTCATTAAGCAGCAGTATCCACAATTGATAGGGCCTCATAATTTGATGGATTGTGCAAAGAAAATGATTAGCTAGGTAGAAAGAGTGATAGAATACACACAGAGGGACCTGAGATGTGTTGAAGTGAGGTAATTTGTACAAAATAAAAAAATATTGATTTTACTTATGTGCAAAAACTTGAAATTGGAGGGAGGGATGGTCTTGCAAGTCATTGCTTGATGTGTCCTTTTGATTTCCTAGCAGCCCCAGGGGAAGGAGCAGATGATGCTGATAGTGGGAACGAAAGCAGAAGTGGAAGTGAGGAAACCCACATCTGTGAGAAATGCTGTGCAGAATTCTTCAAGTGGTCTGACTTCATGGAGCATCAGAAGAATTGCACTAAGAATCCACTAGTCTTAATCGTAAACGACGAGGACGCAGCACGTTCAGAAGACTTCCCTGAGCCTTCTCCTGCCAGTACCCCAAGTGATCAAGGAGAAAGTGAAGCTGCTGAGGAGAGCACTCATTTGGAGGGAAATGACAGCTCCGAGGTAAAGAGTACAGAACAAGACGAGCCGATGGAGGTGGATGCTTCCACTGACAAGGGTTACCAGAATCAAGGGACCTCAAGTACTGCTACGTCACTACCTCAGATTCCTGAATCATCTTCCATGACAAATTATAACATGCCAAACACTAATGTGACTTTAGAGACTTTACAAAGTACGAAAGTGGCGGTAGCACAGTTTTCGCAAGATACACGATCTAACAGTCCTAGTTCAAATAGTGGAGTATCCACCATTGCAATCCCCATGATTCTAGAGCAGTTGATGGCTCTGCAACAGCAGCAACTCCACCAGCTTCAACTGATCGAACAAATCCGAAACCAAGTGGCAATGATGAATCCACAAACTTTGCACCCTTTAAATCCATCAGCATCTTCCCAAGGTACGTCTGTATCTGCTGCTAGTCAGCATGTTTCATTCACTGATCATTCTTCTAACCAGTTATCAGCTGTTATTTCAGCTTCGGGAACAGGACAGGCATCCAGTATTCACCCTTCTGCCTTTGAGAGTTCACAGCAAATAGCACAGCCTGCCTCTGGAGCTAGCACTCCTGTTTTGCCCAGCAGTGTATCTCCCAGATCAGAATCCACCATGCCTCCATCCACTACCGGAGTTTCATCTTCACTGACTCCAAGTTCCAGTTCAAATACAAGTAACACTTCCTCACAATTACAGTATTCAACATCATCACTTGGCCATGGTAATCTTCTCAGCCCAGCTTCCAGCATGCCTAATCCACTGCTACCTCAGAACACATCAAGTAGTGTGATCTTCCAAAACCCACTGGTCAGCATTGCTGCAACTACTAATGCTCTAGATCCACTGGCTGCCCTTATGAAACATCGCAAAGGAAAACCACCCAACGTTTCTGTGTTTGATCCCAAAACAAGCTCAGAAGATCCATTTTTCAAGCATAAGTGTAGGTTTTGTGCTAAGGTCTTTGGAAGTGACAGTGCATTACAGATTCACCTCCGTTCTCATACAGGAGAGAGACCATTTAAGTGTAATATTTGTGGAAATCGGTTTTCCACTAAAGGTAATCTTAAAGTTCACTTTCAGAGGCATAAAGAAAAATACCCTCACATCCAGATGAATCCATATCCAGTCCCTGAATACCTTGATAATGTCCCAACTAGCACAGGCATTCCTTATGGAATGTCCTTACCACCAGAAAAACCAGTGACAACATGGTTGGACACTAAACCTGTACTGTCAACATTACCAACTTCAGTTGGATTACAGTTGCCTCCAACTCTATCAAATATTACCAGTCTAGCTGAGTCCCCAGCTGTGACACCTTTGAACAGATCACCTCAAAGACCATCTCCTCCATCAAGTGAATGTGCGTCTTTGTCACCAAACATAAACAAGAACGAGTCCAACATTCCAATAACTGCAGAATCTCCGCAGTCAATTAATGGCGGCAATTTGGTTCCCATTGTTCAAGGTTTAAATGCACCTACGTCGAATTTCAAACCAGCAGAGGGCTGCCCGAGTGGACAGTCAGTTTCCTCTGCTCCTTGCTCTACCACATCTTCTACTGCTGCGGACAATGGAGTGAACAGCATTCCTACAACTCTCCCAAGTCCTCTGCTTCCCATAATATCTGGTCAGTTTAAGGCAAAGTTCCCATTTGGTGGCCTATTAGATTCTATGAAAACATCTGAGACCTCAAAATTGCAGCAGTTGGTGGAGAACATTGATAAAAAGATGACCGACCCCAACCAGTGCATTATTTGTCATCGCGTACTTAGTTGCCAGAGTGCTCTGAAGATGCATTACCGCACACACACAGGTGAGAGGCCTTTTAAGTGCAAAATCTGTGGGCGTGCTTTTACTACCAAGGGCAATTTAAAGACACATTTCGGAGTTCACCGAGCAAAGCCACCTCTTCGAGTACAACATTCTTGCCCCATTTGCCAGAAGAAATTTACAAACGCCGTTGTTTTACAGCAGCACATTCGTATGCATATGGGTGGACAGATTCCAAATACACCTTTGCCAGAGGGCTTCTCAGATAGCATGGACACTGACCTAGCTTGTGATGAAGTGAATGCTGAACTAATGAGCAACTATGCTGATGATGAACTAATGGATGAAAATTCAATGGATGAGGAGGCGGAGTTAAACATTACCACAACTGAGCCTTCAAAGCAACTGTTATGTTATTCTGGTTCATCACCAAACTCTCCTCCTTCAGTGATTTCTAGCATCACTGCACTGGAAAATCAGATGAAGATAATAGACTGTGCTTTGAGCACACAACAGCGTTCCAGCATGAAATCTGTTGAAAATGGATCAATGGAAAGTGATCGCTTAACTAATGATTCCTCCTCTGCTGTGGGTGACTTAGAAAGTCAGAGTGCAGGTAGCCCAGCAATGTCTGAGTGTTCTTCTTCAATGCAGGCATTATCACCTGTACACAGTAATGCTGACAGTCAAAGATCAAAGTCACCAGGATTTGGCACCCAAGAAGAGCCACATGAGACATCAGTGAAATCAGAAAAAGCAGACAGTCCATCAACTCATCGGGAGAATGGAGGTGCACTAGATCTGACAGCCAACAACCTCGGTCGGCCGATCATCAAAGAAGAGGCTTTTAGTATGCTGTTCCCCAACCAAGAATGTGGTAAGTTGAAAAGTACTGTTTGTAGTATCTGTGGCAAATCTTTTGCTTGTAAAAGTGCATTGGAAATTCACTACCGCAGCCATACTAAAGAGCGTCCATTTCTTTGCACAATCTGCAATCGTGGTTGCTCCACTATGGGTAATTTAAAACAGCACTTACTGACGCACAAGATGAAAGAACTTCCTTCTCAGTTATTTGAACCCAACTCCACTCTAGGTCCCACCCAAAGTACTCCTAGCCTGGTCACCAGCACCGCACCAACCGTGGTCAAAATGGAAGTCAATGGTCACAGCAAGCCGATCTCCCTAGGTGATGGTACGCAGGTTCCAGTTGGTATACAGGCTCCATCTGCACCACAGACAGCCATGAGTCCAGGTATGACACCCATTCTGGCACCGCCACCTCGAAGGACACCCAAGCAGCATAACTGTCCATCCTGTGGGAAGACCTTTTCTTCTGCAAGTGCTCTTCAGATCCATGAGCGCACACACACTGGTGAAAAGCCATTTGGCTGCACAATCTGTGGCAGAGCTTTTACAACAAAAGGGAATCTTAAGGTAAGATCATTTTAATGTATAAATTAGTGATAAGAACTTAAAGGCTACGACTCTTTAAACCATGAACCTGCTCAAGTAAACCTGATTCAAAATGTTAGCAACAGCAAATGTAATGCTTTAACGATTAACAAGATGGCCCAATCACACATTGTTTATGTCTGCATGGAGGTTTGACTTTATACAGTTTGCTGAATAGGTCGTATTTACAGACAATGCACACACATACGCATTTGTGATGAACTAACTTTAGTCACTTACAAGTCAAGAAAACATTTGATATATTGGATAAATATTTAAAGTGATAAAATAATAAAGAAATGATGAATGTAACTTAATAATGCATTATATATGTTGTTAAATATTATTTTAAGACTTAAAAAAAGTATGACATTGACCACTGAAAGACCTTATCGTTTTACAAAATTCAATTTTTAACCCTACACATTGTACAACAGCCCCCATTTGATTCATTCAAGCCTATGGGTTTTATCACTTAATTTGTCACTGGAATGTATCTGACCAGCATATATCTATAGGAAATGTCTTACTACAAAATCAGTAGGTGCAATGCAGTTACCCCTTTGAAAAGGTCAGTATAGATAAGTCTACAATTTTGGAAATGCATCATAAACACTGAAAGAACTTTGCCAGTAAGTAGCTGTTCAAGCTAAATATTCCAAATTGTACACATTGATGCAACAAAGCAAGAGATTTCTAAACAAGTGTACTGTATAAAGCAAATTACAATCCTTGTGTTTTGCAGTTCATTCATTTCCAGATGGGTACCATATATCCAAAATATGATAAATGAGGAATTCAAGCTATATATATGTGTTTAACAAGCGTTAGAATATTCCATAATAGTTATGTGCATTTTTAACTCTAAATCCAGAGCTATGTGATATCTGATAATATTACAATGATTATATAGTTTTGGCTGGAAACCTGATTGAGTACATAATATACAATTTAAGCTACGTAGTTAATAAGGTTGAATGCAAAATGATTTTCATTCTGCACTTTAAACTGTGTTTGCTTAAATCCTATATAATTACAGTAAAAATTATGATTATGGGCTTCAAGAACTGTCAATCTTAAAAATGCCACATAATAATAAGATGGACAAAATTGATTTTCTTTTCCAATGAAACTTTTAGTTGCTTAAATTTATTATTTTGTTCTAGTGAATTAACACTAAAACTATGAGATTGAATCTGAATATGTGCATGCTATTTAGGATTACATTTAACGTTCCTTCCCTTTTCAGATGCAAAAGTCAAAATTCAGCACTCTGTCTTGTTAATCCTTCATCAGAAACCACTATCTATTGGAAAGGTAGCAGATATAAATTTACAGGAGTTAAACCTTGAAAACTCGCCTTAGTTTATTATAGCTGTATATTTCAACATGTCACATATTTGCACGTATAGCTCATGCACAAATTTTAAACATTGCTATTGAATTGGACGACAAATATATAATTTATAAGGAGCACTAAGTAATGGTTCAACTCACCCAGGCTCCTCCAGCAGGACTTTTCAAACTCATAACCCAAATCACCAGAGGACAAGGTCAGGCGCACATGGGGACGTCACCACCTTCAAGTTCTCTCCAATCCTGACCTGGAAATATATCACTGTTTCTTCACGGTTACTTTGTCAAAATCCTACACTGAAGGATCACAGGGATCAAAGAAGGCATCTTCTGAAGGGCAATTAGGCATGAGCAACAAATGCTGGCCTAACCTGCTTCCCCAGTTTTATTATTTTACCATAAGCTGAATTTTACACTTCTCCATCAAGAGTTTTGAAGGTGGGAGTTGGCTTATAAACTTGGTTCATGGCCATTACCTATCCATCCCCTCCACCGATTTGTATATAGTTTTACAGGGGACAGTGGAGGCATCAACAACCCACTACTGAGGCCCACCCCCTAACATCTGCTGCTATTCCACCCATGGTAATGGGAGGCTCATATCATGCAGGAAATCAAATACCTTTCACTACACAAAAACCAAAAGAACAGCGAATGCTGTAAATCAGAAACAAAAACGGAAGATGCTGGAAAAGCTCAGCAGGTCTGGCAGCATCTGTGAAGAGAAATCAGTTAATGTTTCAGGTCCAGTGACCCTTCCTCAGAACTCAGTTCCAAAATGCTAACAGATGCTGCCACACCTGCTGAGCTTTCCCAGCAACTTCTGTGTTGTACCTTTCACTACATGGCTGGTGTAGGGTTGTGTTGTAGGGGACAATCCTCCTCTGCATGTTTCCATTGCATAAGGGTGGCTTCACTACAACCTGCGCCCAGACCCAGCACTGGATCACATTTTCACATTTCCTCTCATATCTTATTCCCCCAGGCTCTCAAACCCAACCTTGCACCCCACCCTCATCTCCCTGTCCAGGCAATGACCCCCAACTAAGTAATCAATTCCAACTCCAGTCAACATTCCTTGCTGGCTGGCTGCAGTGACAATCTCTATTAGAGACTGCCTGTAGTCCCAGCAGCAGCTACCAGATACTCGCAGCACTTGGGACCACGTAGCCATTAATTTACATTGCCACAGGCATTTTATCCTTGGACAGACTCCCCACCTTTCTAGGAATGGGAAGCGATCTTGACACCCTGGAGAATTCAAACCCATGGGTACATTCTGTGTTGGTCAATGTCAGATATGAATAAGTAAGCTGGAACAGTCTGTCTGATTTTCCATGGCCACTTCAGTTTGGTTCATGATGATGAGCTATCCTGAAGCTCTTCTACAATTGGAACAACAACTTAAGATGCAGCATATAACATAAAGCTGATACACTACCACCCGTTTGGACTATTTCTGAGACCAATTCCAAGCCTGACCCCACCACACTTTTATTCCAATTGAGAACGGAGCATAGAGTGACAACAGGACTTCCAAATATGAATATTACACAGGAAAATAAAAGCAAGATAATGTCACTTAGCCACTCAAGCTGCTCCGCCATTTTAGTTCACAGCTGATCTTCTGTCTCTCGACCACATATTCCCATGCTATCTCATTTCTCTTGATTTTATTAGAATCTAGAAATCTTATCATAGAGTCATACAGCATGGAAACAGACTGTTTGGTCCGACTCGTCCATGCTGAGTAGACATCCCAATCTGACGTAGTCCCATTTGCCAGCACTTGGCCCGTATCCCTCTAAATCCTTCCTATTCATATACCCATCCAGATGCTTTTTAAATGTTGCAATTGTATCCACCACTTCCTCTGGCAACTGATTCCATACGTGCACCACCTGCTGCATGAAAAAGGTGCCCCTTTAGATCCCTTTAAATCAGTCCCCTCTCATGTTAAACCTATGCCCTCTAGTTTTAACCTCTCCCACCTTAGGAAAAAGACCTTGGCTATTCACCCTACCCACACCCCTCGTGATTTTGTAAACCTCTATAAGGTCATCCCTCAACCTCTAACGCTCCAGGGAAAAAAGCACCAGCCTATTCAGCCTCTCCTTATGACTCAAATCCTCCAGTCCCAGCAACATGCTTGTAAATCTTTTCTGCACCCTCTGAAGTTTGACAACATCTTTTCTGTAGAAGGGCGACCCGAATTATATGCAGTACTCTAAAAGTGGCCCCTCTAAAGTCCTGTACAGCCACAACATGATTTCCCAACTCCTATACCCAGTGTTCTGACCAATGAAGACAAGCATGCCAAATGCCTTGTTCACCCCCCTGTCTATCTGCGACTCCACTTTCGAGGAACTGTGCACCTGCACTCCTAGGTCTTTTTGTTCAGCAACAATCCCCAGGGCCCCTACTATTAAATCTGTCAGTCCTGCCCTGGTTTGCCTTATGTGTTGAGCATACTCATGGACTGAGTTTCCACAGACCTCTGGAATAGCAAATTCCAACTGTCCACAATTCTTGAGTGAAGAAATTCCTTTTAATTTTAGTCTTAAATGACTTGTAACATTCTGATGCTTTGTCCTATGATTCTAGAACCCCTTGCACACCCCCAATGCCTCTCCGAGTTGTGTCCAGGAGAAGCATCGTCTTGCATCAACTTGTGTGCATTGTCTGCATATTTAATATTTTGACTTCACAAGATTGGATGCAATTGTGGGCTGACAGGTCATCAGGTGGGAAAGCCAAAGGATTAGGTGTGGTGTGAATCTTACACCCCACCCAGTATTACTCAATGACTTCGATGGAAATTAAAATTGGACAGTTTTGAGACCATCGTTGCATCCGAACTATCAGTTTCCCAACTGGTGGGATAGGATTAAAATTACCACCATTCGGCTGGGTGAAAAATTAGTATTTCACCTGATTGCATGGGTTTCTCAGCTGGAGAGTTAGGCTAAAATTCCCCCAAGTGATAACAGTTCTTGCAAAGCATTGCTTGCTCCTTTATTTGTAGTTGATGACATGCCTGTTCGAAACACTGAGTCAAATTGGGGAGAAGGAGAAGAGAGAAATCAGCAACATAATTTGTCATTATATTAATGTAACTTCCATGCTAATTCATCATGCGAGGCCAATAAAGTCTGTTTCAGTTTTCAAATTTAATATTGATGAATAACAGTGGGGATTTCTTTCCTCCAGAAATAACTTCATATCGTTTTTCCTCAGTAGTTTGAGTTGGAATTTTGATTTTCTAATTAGTATTTGGTCCAAAATAATGACATATACTGGTAACAGATATTATCAAATGGAAAAAAAATTATATAATATTGGAGATTGCAAACAAATCAAATAGTTGACAGACGCCTTACTGAAGTGGTTAACACATATAGCGAGAAATTTCAAAAGGTGGAATGTACATTAGTTCATGTACGCATTTTCCTTAACAAGCTGTAAACATATTTTGAGGTGCCCATTTGTTATATGTTTAAGTGGGCGATGGTGGGCAACATAGGACGAATTGAATGAAAGATTTCATTCAATCATAGATTTCATGGGCTACTCTTCCTGCTTTGAGCCTGTATTGGAATGCCTGAGCAGCGCACATCAGGTAGGGAGAGAAACAGTCAAGTTACATTACCAGCTAAAATCTTCCTTTAACCAGTGCACCCTGATGATTCTGTGCATCAGCACTTTTAACACAAATTTTGGCAATGAAAACAAATGTAACTAAATGGAAATTGTTCCTACATGGAGTAACTTGTAACTTTTTAAAAACCTGTTCTCAAAGTCAAATGTTAAACAATAGTAATGGTAATAATAAATTGTGTTTATTTTTCTTCCACTTTTCATGGTTAAGCCTGGAGAGTCTCCAGACTATTTATTTTAGGGATTATCACAGTCCTCATTTGACATCTGCACATGCTCTATCCAACAGGGGTCACTGAATAAGAGAGGGAGCCGTACGATTGATTTTCTTCTGTCCCTAGATTATCTTTTTTGAGATCAGTTATTGGATCTTCACAGCTTGGCTGAAGTCAATTGCCATTTTTTAAAGAATGCTCCTGTTCTAAATAGAATGCTTCCCTCCTCCACAAAACACCTCACTGTGGAACAAAGCATTTTGTTGCTATTGTGTAGTTTTTCTTTAAAATAATAGCAGACAGTTCTATGAATTGCTGTTCGTACTGTTTGAATGAGAGAATCAGATTTGTTGGACATTAAATACAGCAAAGATTTCAGTATTTCAGGACAAACACAGCTTTGAACTGCTTTACATGCACAGGTTCTTTGCACAGATCATTCATTTTAATAATTAGATCAGTGTTAGTGTGTTGTTATATGTACATGTCTATATCACTATGAGTACCTTAGGGTCCGAAACGTTACAGATACTAACTCTAGTTGTAGTGGATATGTGAAAACTGACCTGTCAGTTATTATTGTGCATTGTTATTGGCATCACTGCAGAAGACTACAGTAGATGAGACATTCCTGTTCCCAGAAGGTGATCACCCCGACCAGTGAGAGGTCAGGATAGTAGGTGGTGGCCATTTGAAAGAGGAGTCAAACAAAGGCAGCTCGGGAGACTACTTTTAAACAGACACTCAGAATGGGAAATGTTGGAAGTGACAGTACTCTGAAGGAGTGCATCCAACACTATGGCAACAAGGTGCGGTACAGGAAGGAACAGCAAAGTGTGGGAATAACAGTTGTTAGCGGAGTTTCCTTTCTTACAGTGGGGCAGACATACATTTTTTTGTATCCATCATCGAAGCTCCGCATGATGAGTTATCTCCCTAGTGCTGGGGTAACAAACATCACAGCGCTGATGCAAAATATTCTTGGGGGAGGGGAGTGAGCCAGAAGTTGTGGTGAATATTGTTATCAATGACATATGATTTCAATATTTGCTGAGTTTAAGGTCACATTTTCTGGGGAGAAATGTGAAACCTCAGAGACTGTATTCTTTAGTGCTGTGCTGTAGCCAGAGTAGAGATAGGAAGATAGGGAAGATCAATATGTGGCTTGAAGCATGGTGCAGGAGGGATGATTTTGGATTCTTGGTACATTGTGACCAGTTCTGGTCTGTTCACCTATCAAAAGGAACACGTTACTCCTCAACATGAATGGGACCGATATACTTGCAGGAAGGTTCATTAATGCGGCTACAGAATGTTTAAACTAAATTGGCAGTGATGGACGGCCATATACAGTCGTAGAAAAGAAGAACAATGCATAAGATGGACAGTACCAAAGAAAGGAATGTGTGTCAGATAGTAGAATGGGATTATGAAGGCCAACAAGGAGTGCACAGAGAGGATTACAGTGAATGTATATAAATGCATAAAGCATGATGAATAAAGTTAGGGAGCTACAAGCACAAATAGTGTAGGAATACTTTGTTGTGACAATGGAAATATGACTTAAAACGGTGAGAACTGGATACTTTATGCAGTATGATATGAAGTGTTCAGAAAACATGAGAGAAGAAAAGAAACAGGAAATGGTAGTAATGATTAGGTAAGTCATTGTAGCATTAGAAAGAGATGTTTCGATTAGAGCCCAAGGACAGTGTGCATTTGGTTAGAGCTTAGAAGCAAAAGAGCTAGGATCATGCTCCTTAGAGTATTCTATAAGCCTCCTATAGAACAGTGAGAGAGACAGAGGAACAAATCCTCAGGGAAATCACAGAGAGCTGTAACATCTGTCAAGCAGTAGGACTTTAAATACATGCGTCATCACTTAGGATAACACTTCAGGTACAGGCTAGGTGCATTCCAAAAGAGCAAAAGATAAGGGAGCCAAAACAGGATTTCATGGATGATGAGGTGGAGATGATGATGAAACGTTTATAAAGGAGGATTTATGATGCATTTCTTATATGAAAACCAGGTAAAATATAACAGCTTGAGAGGTGACATGGGAAGAAACTAGCAAACAGAAAGTATCAGAAAAAATGGCAGCTAATATAAAAGGAAATCCAAAAATCTTTTACCAGCATGTAAATTGTATGATGGTTTTAAGAAATGGAGTGTGTCCTACTGGGGACAAAGAGGGTAGTATATGCTTAGAGACACGAGGCAAGACTAGAACCTGATGAGTTTTCAATATTGGTGTTTACTAAGGAGGAGAAATCTGATGAAGTATCAATAGAATCAGGGAGAGTGGAGACAATAGAGAGTGTGGAAGTTGAAAAGGAAGAGGCACTGGAAAAATTGGCTATACATAAGGTAATTAAGTCACCTGGTCAAGATAGTTTGCATCCCACTACTAAAAGAACTATGAGTGTTTTTTTTTTTGTTCATTCACGGCACGTGAACGTTGTTGGCTGGGCCAGCATTTATTGCCCGTCCCTAATTGTTAAGAGTCTACCACATTGCTGTGGGTCTGGAATCACATGTAGACCAGGATGGCCGTTTCCTTCCCTAAAGGAACATTAGTAAACCAGATGGGTTTTTCCTGACAATCAACAATGGATTCATAGTCACTATTAGACTCTTAATTCCAGTTTTTGTTTTTATTGAATTCAAATTGCACCATCTGCCATGGCAGGATTCGACCCCCAGTTCCCAGAAAACTGCCTGGGTCTCTGAATTAATAGCCTAGTGATAACGTCACTAGGTCATCACTTTCCCTTAAAGTGAGATAACAGTGGGCTTTGCTTAATTTTTCAAGATGCCCTACATTTGGAGGAAGTACCAAAGTACTGGACGGTGACAAATGTGGCATTCTTATTCCACAAAGGGTGTGAGAACAATACTGACAGCTACAGGCCAATTAGACATCTGTGTTAAGTAAGGATTTGGGATCCTTACACGGGGTGGGGGGGGGGAGAAAAAATCAACAGGTATTTGCAGCAGTTTGAGTTAATCAAGGATATCCAGCAGTGCTTGTGAAGGGAAAATCATGCTTGACTAATCTAATTGTTTTTTTCATGAGCAACAGAGAAAGTTGATTAAGGGAATGCAATAGATGTTGTCTATGTAGATTTTATGAAAGCATTTGATAAGGTACCACGTAAAAGACTGGTTAACCAGTTTGAGGCTTACAGAATAGGAAGGCAAGTGTACAATTGGATTAAAAAGAACTTCAGGTTAGAAATCAGCAGGCACGGCACATGGTTGTTTTTTATTCAGACTGCAAGATAATAGACAATGTGTTACCCAAGAGTTAGTGACAAATCATTTTTACAGTGACTTGGATCTTGGAATAGAAAGTAGAAATTTGAAACTTGACAATAATACCAAACTTGGAGGAATGGCAAATAGTAAGTTGTAGGGAGAGTAGTAGGAATTTCCTGCAACAGGTCATAGGACAGGATCTTCCCTGTCAAGGTGGCAGGAAAGATGACGGAAGGAGAAAATAATCAGTCAGATAAGCATTGAGGAGATACACCTTCCTGCCACCACAAGCATTAACTGAGTGGAAGGCCTTCACACCCTGCCAACAGTTGAGACCCTTGAGTGAACAATTAATTTGACTTAAGAAAATGTTCATGCCAGCACTGTGTTTAACTCTATTCCTTACATGCAGGAATACAACTGCCTTCAAGCAACAAATGGAGCGGCATGCCTGGCTGGTTTTGTAGGGGAGGAAAGGGGTGGAGTGGGGGTGCTAGTTGATCTGACCTAACTTTTGGGTGGTGAGGAGCAGGGAGATGGCCACCGAAAGGTACCCCAGCCCTTGCTTCTGACCTTCCAACCCCCAACTGTCTCTCCCCATGAGTCTCATCCTATGATCTCCCTGAACTATAACCTACTGGGCCCACTGCTCCTGGACCTCCACAGAATCATAGAATCCCTACAGTGTGGAAGCAGGCCATTCAGCCCATCGAGTCTACACTAACGCTCTGAACAGCATCCCCCCACCCTGTCCCTGTAACCTTGCATCTCCCATGGCTAATCCACTTAATCTGCACATCCCTAGCTACTATGGGCAATTTAGCATGGCCAGTCTACCTAAACCGCTCATCTCTGGACTGTGGGAGGAAACTGGAGCACCCAAAGGAAACCCATGCAGACACCAGAAGAATGTGCAAACTCCACACAGACTGTCACCCAAGGGTGGAGTCGAACCGGGTTCTTTTTGCTGTGAGGCAGCCGTGCTAACCACTGAGCCATGATGTTGCTGTGCCACCAGTAGCTTTGGCCTTGGAAGTGGTACTGCAGTTCCCAGCGTTGCTGGCCTCTGATTGATGCGTGGCCTTAGTTGGTGCAGGATATCTCTGGCCCTAGAAATGATCTGGCAGAAAGCGCACAGGGTGACCACTTAGGTTTCTGGTCGGCATAAGATCCGATGTGCTTTCCTGTTCGTGATTGTGAATGGTAGCGTCCAGCCCATCTTTGCACCAACCACCACATTTAGAAGATAAAGCAAATAGATAGATTTGAACAATGGACAGAAACGTGGGAAGTTGACTTTAATGCAGAGAAGTTTGAAAAGATGCATTTTGGCAGAATGGATGAGAGAAGCAACATGGACTTAAAGGAATAATTCTAAAAGATATGCAGGAACACAGGAACCTAAGGGTGTGTGTTCAGTGGTGAATGAAGATCGCAGGACATATTGAGAGCATTTGGGCTTGATCAATAGAGGCATTTAAGTTCAAAAGCAGAGAGGTTTTGCTGAACTTAACTAAAGCTCTCCTTAAGCCCCAGCTCGAGCATTTTGTCCAGTTGTCATTCCATCCTAGGAATGATGCAAATGTTCCTGAGAAGATGCAGAAGAGATTTAGCAATTTTCCTTCAGGGGGAGGAGGGTTTTAATTATAAGATTAAGTTGGAAAGGTTGGGTTTACTTCCTTTGGACCAAAGATAGAGGTTACAAAGCTATAACAGGCTTTGATAACGTAGATAGGAAAATAATCTTTGAATTATCTGAATGCACAGGACTAAGAGACACAGATTTCAGAAATAATGTCAGGAGCTACAGGGAAATTATGAGGAAGGACTTTTGTATGCAGCAAGTGTTGATGACTTGGCACTCACTGCTCATGAGGGAGGTGAAAGTAAAACAGTCAATGGTTTTGAAAGGAAATTGGATGAGCATTGACAAAAAGTAAACTTGCAAGGCTGCAGAGACTGAGCAGGGAGTTGGACTGACTTGATGGCTCTTCTGCAAGCCAGAATGGACTCTGGGCCAATTACCTCCTTCAGTACTGTCAATGTCTCAGTGACCCTATATTTTATATTTTTAGCAACAAGGACATATCTACTAGTTTTGGATAAATGCATGTTAAAGCACTTTTGGTACCATTAAGGAAGATCTTTCAGTGTCCTGGATTACTGTCTCCTCAATTTGTATTATCGGAAAATGACTGAATAATGATTTATTTCAGTGTTGTTTATGGGAACTTACTTAACACCCAATGGCTGCTGCATTTACCAAACAAACAGTCATGACACCAATTACATTGATTGCCAAGTGTCTTTTCAAGGCTTCTGCCACCATAATTTTAGTTGGAGATCCCTTCTGCAAAAAAACAGGATTTCCTCTGAAGTTGCAAACCCCTTGAAGACATTTTGTATCTGTGTCACTTTGAGACATCTCTAAGCAATATGATAAGGCACATTGTCAATGAAAATCATTTTTTAAGCTAACAAACTATTAAATATATTTTGAAATTTGTTCTCTACAAAAAGCCTCCTAAATTGAGGATGTCCCTTTATTTTGGCTCATTCATTTACATCTACATTGTCAATATCACTGTTAACTTAGCAGGGTATTTGCACAAGTAGCACTGTAAGAGTTATATCTTTCCAACCCAACATCCTTCGTGATTTAAAAAGAAGTTTCCAAATGCAATCCTAGTAAAATAAATCCTGACAACAGTTGTTTTCAAAAGTTTTTAGCTTTAAGTAAACTGAGAAAAAAATGACATTCTGACACAATTGACCTAACATCTTTTTCTTGCACGAGTTTGGATGACAATTGATAATTATTTTATTCATATAGTGTCTTGATAACAAACCTTCAGTTAACAAAGAAGTATTGATGAAAAGAGAAAGTTTTGCTTAAATCAACACTTACAAATACACTAAATGGACTCAGATATCATCTTATTTCAGGAACATCGGCATTTTCTCAGACTAAAAGTATTTTACTATGAATCAGTCTTGAATCGGACTTCAGTTTATGCACCAGAGATAATAGGAACTGCAGATGCTGGAGAATCCGAGATAACAAGGTGTAGAACACAGCAGGCAAAGCAGCATCAGAGGAGCAGGAAGGCTGACTTTTCGGGCCTAGACCCTTCATCAGAAATGGGGGAGGGGAAGGGGGTTTCTGAAATAAATAGGGAGAGAGGGGGAGGTGGATAGAAGATGGATAGAGGAGAAGATAGGTGGAGAGGAGACGGACAGGTCAAAGAGGCCGGGATTGAGCCAGTAAAGGTGAATGTAGTTGGGGAGGTAGGGAAGAGATAGGTCCATCCAAGGAGGACGGACAGGTCAAGGGGGCGGGATCAGGTTAGTAGGTAGAAAATGGGGGTTTGGCTTGAGGTAGGAGGAGGGGATAGGTGAGAGGAAGAACAGGTTAGGTAGGTGGAGACGAGCTGGGCTGGTTTTGGGATGCGGTAGGGGGAAGGGAGATTTTGAAGCTTGTGAAATCCACATTGATACCATCAGGCTGCAGGATTCCCAAGCGGAATATGAGTTGCTGTTCCTGCAGCCTTCGGGTGGCATCGTTGTGGCACTGCAGGAGGCTGAGGATGGTCATGTCGTCTGAGGAATGGGAGGGGGAGTTGAAATGGTTTGTGACTGGGAGGTGCAGTTGTTTGTTGCGAACCGAGCGTAGGTGTTCTGCAAAGCGGCCCCCAAGACTCTGCTTGGTTTCCCCGATGTAGAGGAGGCCACATCTGGAACATCGGATGCAGTATACCACATTAACAGATGTGCAGGTGAACATCTGCTTGATGTGGAAAGTCTTCTTGGGGCCTGGGATGGGGCTGAGGGAGGAGGTGTGGGGGCAGGTGTAGCACATCCTGCGGTTGCAGGGAAAAGTGCCGGGTGTGATAGGGCTGGACCATCCACCTTCCTGCAAAAATGCCATTCCCTATTCCCAATTCCTTCGCCTCTGCCGCGTCTGCTCCCAGGATGAGGCATTCCACTCCCGTACATCTCAGATGTCCTCGTTCTTCAAGGACCGCAACTTCCCCACAGCTGTGGTCGAGAACACCCTCGAATGTGTCTCCCGCATTTCCCGCAACTCATCGCTCACACCCCATCCCCACAATAACAACCGAAAAAGAATCTCCCTCATCCTCACGTACCACCCCAACAACCTTCGGATCCAACGCATCATCCTCCAACACTTCCGCCAGCTGCAATCCGACCCCACCACCAAAGACATTATTCCCTCCCCACCCTTGTCTGCTTTCCGGAGGGACCACTCTCTCCATGACTCCCTTGTCCGCTCCACACTCCCCTCCAGCCCCACCACACCTGGCACTTTTCCCTGCAACCGCAGGAAGTGCTACACCTGCCCCCACACATCCTTCCTCACCCCCATCCCAGGCCTCAAAAAGACTTTCTACATCAAGCAGATGTTCACCTGCACATCTGCTAATGTGGTATACTGCATCCGCTGTACCCGTTGTGGCCTCCTCTACATCGGGGAAACCAAGCAGAGGCTTGGAGACCGCTTTGCAGAACACCTACGCTCGGTTCGCAACAAACAACTGCACCTCCCAGTCGCGAACCATTTCAACTCCCCCTCCCATTCCTCAGACGACATGTCCATCCTCGGCCTCCTGCAGCACCACAACGATGCCACCCGAAGGCTGCAGTAACAGCAACTCATATTCCGCTTGGGAACCCTGCAGCCTAATGGCATCAATGTGGATTTCACAAGCTTCAATATCTCCCTTCCCCCTACCGCATCCCAAAACCAGCCCAGCTCGTCCCCGCCTCCCTTATCTGTTCTTCCTCTCACCTATCCCCTCCTCCCACCTCAAGCCAAACCCCCATTTCCTACCTAATAACCTCATTCCGCCCCCTTGACCTGTCCGTCCTTCCTGGACTGACCTATCGCCTCCCTACCTCCCCACCTACACTCACCTTTACTGGCTCCATCCCCGCCTCTTTGACCTGTCTGTCTCCGCTCCACCTATCTGTCCACTATCCATCTTCTATCCGCCTCCCCCTCTCTCCCTATTTATTTCAGAAACCCCCTTCCCCTCCCCCATTTCTGATGAAGGGTCTGGACCTGAAATGTCAGCCTTCCTGCTCCTGTGATGCTGCTTGGCCTGCTGTGTTCGTCCAGCTGTACACCTTGTTATCTCAGCTTATGCACTGAATTGTTTCATATGCAAAGCAGGCTTAATATTCAGATAATTGAGCTGCAAAATTAAACTGACAGGTGCATTCTGATTTGCAAATTTATTGACCCAGGCAGCAGTTCGACTATAAGTGTCCATCGATTGTGTTCTTTTTTCGCCACATTTAGACTTGTGGCCCCAAAGCATAACCACTTAAGTGCAAGGGCACCGGAGAAACAAAAGTAACTTATTGTGCATTATGTCAAATAATACTGTCCTGGGAGAATGACAAGGTAAGCGTTAGGAGACCATATTCCCTCAGATTCAACGTTGACTAAAGGATGGACTCGAGGTCACAAACAGCTGAAAATTTGAGCCACTGCATGTTGAGTATGCCAACTTCAAAAAAAAAAAACCGCGTACACCTTTAATGTGGTAAAACATCCCAAGCTGGTTCACGGGATCATTATTAAACATCATTTGATACCAAGCCACATAAAAAGATGTCAGCACAAGTGACCAAAAACTTGGTGGAAGAGATAGGTTTCAAAGGAGGATAAAGAGGTGAAGAAATTTCGGGAGGGAATTGCAGAGCTTGAGGTCAGGGCAGCTGAGAACATAGCCACCAGTCATGAAGAGGTGAAAATTGAGGATGTGCAAGAAGCCAGAATTAGAGGAGTGCAGAAATGTTAGAAGTTTGTAGGGCTGGAGGTTGCAGAAATGAGGTGTGGTAGAATTAGAAAACAAGGCTGAGAATTTAAAATATTTCATGCCAATCTGTGCTGGGTGGTAAGTTGGCAAATTTGACCCCTATTAGTTAACCATGAATACTACCATGGGATGTTTGGTTGTATAAACTTAAGTATAGTCTATTCCTCATTAACTATATGAGTCTGTCGGGTCTAGGCCTGAAATGTCAGCCTCCCTGTTCCTCTGATGCTGCCTGGCCTGCTGTGTTCATCCAGCTCTACACCTTGTTATCTCTGAGTCTATTAATACTTGATTTTACGCTTACCTCCTGGTTTTTCATATTGTATTGGTTTCTCTTCCACAAAATGTTAGCCCCAAAATGCTCCAAGAATCCATCTTTGACTCCTGTTCCTCACTGAATTTCCAACCAAGTCATGAAAGTGAGCAAACAGTTGGCTGTCATCATGATTTCTTTTCTTTAAATTCCTATTTACATTTGGAAATGCAAATCAAGCAACTCCAATAAAAATTAAACAATCCACATAACCAGAGTTATATTTGCTTGCCAACCCTAAAATCCACTCTATTGCTTCTTACCAGATTCCTTTGTAGATTTGGATCAACTTCTATACACATGCTGCAACCTTGCTAGTTGGCACATAATAGTCGACATTCAATCCTGGAAGAACCCAATTGCATCAAGCTAACCATTAGAGCTTGTGAATTAATTATTTTCTGTCTCCACTACAAAATAGGTAACTCTGGTCAAGCTTTTCATCCCTTCTCTTGACATTTCTTTCTTTGATTTGTCACTTTTTTTTTCTCATTGGCCTCTGTAAAGCACTCTGGAATGCTTTTCAGAGTCAAAAGTCAAAGAGTTTGAGTTGCTGTTGTCAAAATATCCAATGATCCAAATGAAGCAGCATAAATAGTGAGGGAACATAGAAATGTGGTGTTGAAAGATTTGAATGTTCAATCATTTAACTTATGAACCTGCTATTAAAACCCATAAACTGCAAACGTATTTTAAATATTCAGTTTGAAAACCTGATGGTGAATGTCATGAATATTAGGTGCAAATATAACCACAGCAAAATTGAATTTGTGGATTTATGTTTAAAAACAGAAAATTGGAAATAAATTAAAAAGAAAATGCTGGAAATGCCTACCAGATTGTTAAGCTTCTGAAAGAAACAAACAGGGATTCGTTTTGACAAAGGTCGTGCATCCAAAATGCTAATCTATCTTTCTGTTTCAGATGCTGATTGGCGCTTCTATGCATTTCCAGCATTTTATGCTTCTGTTTCAGACTTGCATTTGGCAAACTTCACTGCTTCAAGATTTTCCTGCAGAATGAAATCCTTTAAGAGAATCTGTGCAGATGTTTGTAATAGTGGGATAATTTAAGAAACGTATTGCATATCAAAAATGTATTGCATTTGAAAGTATATTCTTTTTAACAGTGCATTTTTTTTTGTTACTGTTTTGTGTTTTTTGTTAGGTTCACATGGGAACCCATATGTGGAATAATGCTCCAGCAAGACGAGGGCGTCGTCTGTCAGTGGAGAACCCAATGGCTTTACTAGGTGGTGATGCTATGAAGTTCTCAGAGATCTTTCAAAAGGATTTGGCAGCTCGGGCAATGAATGTTGATGCAACATTCTGGAACCAATACGCTGCTGCTATTACAAATGGTCTAGCTTTGAAAAATAACGAGATTTCTGTTATACAGAATGGAGGCATTCCTCCGCTTCCTGTTAGCTTGGGTGGCAGTGGTATCCCTGCTTTAACTAACGTGACCGGTGGATTGGACAGGGTTTGCACAGGCGGCAGTCCGCCTGTTGCTGGGCTGGAGAAACCAAGCACAGAAGGCGGAGCAAATCGGCCATTCGCTAGATTTATTGAAGATAACAAAGAAATTGGCATTAACTAAAAAATGACACTCTTAAATATAATTAACATATGGACCATTTTACCTTTGGAATCTTGTACTATATTATGTACAGTTTTTGGAGCATACCTTCAATAGTTGTTAAGATATGATTTCAATTCCAAATACTCAGTTGTTGGTGTTTTCTTGCTCCTTTACTCATCCCCAGAATCATGAAAGTTCCAAATTCTGGTTATGGTTTGAGTTGTCTTGCAAGATTTGCATGGTACTACTTGTTTCAATAGTAAATTTTACAAACAAATTCTTCAAAACTAAAAAGAAAATTGTACATTCATAAAATTAACAGACCCTTGATTACCGTGAACAGATGAACTGTTTGATGGATTGGAAACTGGGTGGGGCCATAGCTCTAATTTAGTTCCTTGACAACGATACTGTGAGTGGAATCGCTAAGGGCCTGGAAACCATAAACTGACTGGAGTATGGCTGGACAAGTGTGCTAATTGTCTTCACATGAAGTAGAAACTTGAAATTATAATTTTGTTTTCCTTTTTAAGATGTCCTACTCTTTAAAAAGAAAAAAAAGGTGATTTTTGTGTCCCTGGAGATGTGTATTATAAAAAAAAATGTGCTTGTCTGTACTATTTATACTGTCAAAATTATGCGGGTCAGAAATAGTGTCCAAACCCACCCTCAATTTTGGTATTGGCAGAAATATGTGCAAGATATATATATATATCTCCATGTTTTTAAATTGTAGCCAGATACTTAATGATGTCTGAAAGTATCTTCTCTCACCTATGGAAAGAACAAAACTTGTAGACTTGTCAAGTTTTCTTTCTTTTTACCAACTGCAACTGAATGCCGTTGTGACTTTTTGGTTCAAAATTTTAAACTGTTTTAAAGAAGCTGCTATTTAACCCTTTTAGGTCAGATAATGTATTTCCGCTGAGAGAGGGTAGGATTATGTTTGAAAAAGTGAAATCCTCCATTAAACGAACTTCAAAAAAAATTAGACTGGGACTGAAACTAAATGTAATCCTTTCCAATTTCAGTTGTGTAGAGAGAACACACCTTATTTGTTATTTAAACTGTCAGAAATCAAATGTATACGGAAGTACATTTTAAAATTTAGTCGTGGAATATAGTATCTCAGTCCTCCAAGCAAAGTTTAACCTGTTTTATTTTAACATTTTTATGCTAAAACATTATTTTAATAGACCCATTGCAAAAAAAATGTGATGGTTCTTCCTTACCTGTGCTGCCTGCTTCTGTTTTTAAATTATTAATATATTTAATTGATCAACTGGTACACATTTGTTGCTGGCCCAACCCTGTACTAATATATTTTGGCAGGGGGTAATGAGTTCATTTAGGACTTTCTTGATGCCATGGAACTGCATATAGTTTTAAAATACTTACATGCATCACATAATGTGTTTTTATTTTTAAAATAAAAGCATCTACAATTGGATGACAACTGTTTTTAGCCCAGTTAATACTTCCCTTGAGAAAAGTCCTTTCTTATTCAACTCCAACATAGATGTTAAATTAATCATTTCACACCGCTTAGCATCTACATTAAAATGGAACACGCAGGAATGTATGCTGATATGTTAATGGGTGCGTTAAAAACTATACAAAAGGAAGTGAATCCACCAGAGTCCTGTATTTTTGAATTTGTAAAAATTGATAGCAGGACACCTTATTTCTCCCTTAAAGTAGGTGGCAACATGAAAACTTTTATTGTTATTTACTCCAATTAAAATCTGCTTTTAAGTGTTAAGATCATAGGAAATATACTTTGGCAATTCTTATTTTATTATTCTGTTTGCTTGTGTTTGGTGCAGCAGAATATCAAATTGTGAGGCACAAGTAGACTTTTTTTAAATCTACATGCCAGTAGGCTCTGGCTTTGCTCCATTTTTCAGTGACCATAGAGAGGGGCATTTGTACACTGGAGCACAAGATTTTCTGCCCCTTTGCTCTGCAGAGTCGCTAATATTTTGCACACTTCATGGAGCCTTCGCCTTTTGTTTTGATGACATAATATGTTTTGGACAAAAAAAAAAGCAAGGACCTCTTAAGGAAACTATAACCCCTTTGCATGTCATAATTAACTCCAAGTTAGAATAGTGAGTTTTGCTTCAATTCATTAAGTTGTCTGATTTAGATTTACTTGAGCTGGAACTACCATTATTACTCAGTATCATCAAATGTAAAAGCATGTCTGGAGCAGATGGTGTGACACCATGTGTAATTGAGGTGTTGTGATATCCAATTCTCTTGCATCCATTCCCCTCAGATTGTGGCTGTGACTCCTTTGAAGTACTGCTCAGTAACTAGAAGCAACCACTGATATTGCTGTGCCCAACCTTCACGGAGTCAGCAATGAGCATGTGGATGGAGGTTGGAGAACTGTCAAGTTGTGAGGAAAACTGTCAGGAATTTGGTTTCAGCTCATGGAACTGAGCACAAGTTTGGTTATGTAACAATCATTTATTCTGATTGAGAGCAAGTTGTTCCAGAACATGATCATAATACTGCCGGTGCACAGTGAAATACTTCTGCGAGTTTTTTTTTGTGCAGTACAGTAGATGAAATGAAATGGGGACCTAGAAGCAAAGTGAAGCCATACAAACCTAATATTGTGTATCTGAAAGTTCTCTTGACACTGTTGAACCCCTTGAAAGTCTGATTTTTGTGCCAGTTGATCATTAAGAGGGTAAATTCCACCAGCAACAAATTTAACTGAATACAGCAGCGTGAAGAGAAAGTGGGACATCCAATTTTGCACTCGCAATGATGTTTTTCACTAAAATTATTGACTGGAGGAATTTCACATCAAACTAATTTGTATAATTTGAATTCAGTGGTGGAGCTGCGATATTTAAAGTACCTTGCACCTTATGCTATGACTGAGACGAATATCTATAAAAGAGTTTTTTTTTGCAAATCTTTTTTGACCTTTTTAAACACAGCAGATTTAGAACAGGACAACAAATTTCCATAGACAAAAGACAAGTATTAAATGTAAAATAAGAAAGCATATGTTATGAATTTGATAAAAATGTTGTAAACTTTCATTAATGTTTAAAATGCTGGAAAATCCATTCAGACTGGCTAATTGTCTTCTTGGAATGCTTTGGGTATCAAGCACAACTGTCCATTATGGTAAAAGAGTGACACAACTGGTGACCATTAATTAATGGTGCACCATAGTAAGAAGCGTGACAATGTTTTTAATCTACATTATTATTAAGTAAGCTAGCAAGTTGGGATGGGTGGAGCTTAATCAAAACTTGAACTAACAGTAACCGTTTCGTGTACAGTACTACCTCATTTTTTTTGCATTGAAAGCACGGTGGACGGTGGTGTACAAACTTCCATTTGTATGAAGCTGTTTTTGAAGATATATTGCAATAAGGATTGGGCAAAAGACACGGTAATCACACGGTGGAGTTGCATGGCGGGTATTTTGAATGGACTAACAGTGGGACAATCTGCTCATTGAGAAAGAATTTAGGTTTCTCTTAAGGAACATTAAAAAGTATCACTTTACTGGTTGTTTCTGCCATCTTGTCATGACCAACCAATACGAAGAGACATGACTGATCCGAGAAGAGCTGTTTATACCCCCACTAAAACTATTGTATTTACCACAAGGGGAGTTGTTCCTACAATGAGGACAATGCATCAATCCTGTGTTACTTCCACCTTTAAAGCACTAAGTGTGGGAATTTGGCAACCTTTCAAGAGCATAAATAAAATGAAAACAAAACAAGTTGTAAGGTGGCTTAACGTTGCTGTATTTTCAGCATTTGAATGTTTTATTTATCTGTGTCATTTTTTGGTGTGAATTTTTGTTAGCCAAATGTTAGCATTTGGTACCATGTAGTGTTCTGTCCATAAGGATCTGTAACTTAAGACTTCTAAAGCAATGTAAATAGGGCAGTAGGTAGACTGAACCCTTTTGTATTCAGGTGCTGGTTGTTCCTCTCTACATGGTGAAGAGAGACACTATTTTTATACTGCGATACCATGTAGGGCTGGGGAACCAACCTGAACCAGTTGGGAATTGTTACCTATATCCAATATTTTTATTAAACCTTGTTGGCTTGACACATCTACTGATTGAAATGGATGTCTTAGTCTAGGTTACTATTTTGTCATATGGAATAAATAAAAAAAAAATGCAGGATATGATTTGCAAGGTAAAAGTGTTTTTTTCTTTCCCGGCCTGTCAATTATCAAAACCAGAATAGTGGCATAGAAGTTTGTGGTTTATGATAATGTCCTTCTAAAGA
This sequence comes from Ginglymostoma cirratum, assembly GCA_024137785.1. NCBI lineage: Eukaryota > Metazoa > Chordata > Chondrichthyes > Orectolobiformes > Ginglymostomatidae > Ginglymostoma > Ginglymostoma cirratum. The sequence goes on along the minus strand of JAHRHZ010000051.1, from coordinate 18,356,250 downwards.
ACCTGTTACTGAGAATATTTAACCCTGCAGTATCCTTTTTTGAACGGAACTTGATGTAAGTGTTATCTAATTTAAAATAAACTATTAAATGTGAATTATTAAATGACCTGCTGGGGATTAAAATGGGAGAATCTCTTATTGGTTACTTTCTTAATTTGTGAACCAAAGCATTACTTTGAATATAGAGATGCTGTATCATACTTAATATGTGTTTATTAAGCAATAACTTTTTAAAGTCAATTTCCAGTGAGCTACCTTTGTCAGTGGTAACATTTTAGTGAAGACTCAAGCCATAAGATCCATTTCCTGCAAAGTTTGATTCCCCTACCAATGTGAAATGTATGTACTGTTGCATTGTGACGGACTTTACAGCTTGACTTTCAGTATTATGTTGAATGGTGACAAACCATGTTTGGAAATTGAAAGATTGTAACCTAAATTCCCCATTGCTACAAAGCTGCACAATTTCACACAAAAGGCTGTTGCTTATCTTTAAAATTGTGTTTTAGATTGCAATAAAGCAACAGAAGAAAATTTTTCCTGTTCCTGAGCCAAAAGTGGAGAAAAAATGTCATATCTTTCATCATGATGTGTTGACACCAATTTTAAAACATTCAAACTATAAACCCTAAAATTGCTTTGCGTATCTTATATATTAGGGCTAGCATTTGCATGATATGCCAACGTGTACTAAATTCTAAGTAAAATAAATTGTGCTTTTCATTCAGTCAGAACTAAAGAAAGATCGTGAGTGATAATAAAAGCTTCATGGATACTGGCAAGATGTGGAATATGTAAAACACAGGAACATAGTTTCACTTTATTTCATTTTCTGGACCAGTGAGATGAAGGGCTGAGTGAACAATACAGAACTTGTGTTATGGCTAGAGGCAAAATGGCTTGCTGTAATTTCAACACTGGAGATGGATTGAATAACTCACAACTGAAATTTAAGTCAAATTTAGTCAGTGTCAGCTGTGAAAATATTAATTACATCTTAGTGCCACTGTGGGATAAGCTAAAATATATCCCAGATTTAAAGTACAACATCTCCTTTGAAGAAATAACACAGGATCCAGTGCAGAACTCTTCCATTCACACAGTCTCTAAGTAACTAAGGAAACAAGTAACCTCAGAATACTTTAGGTGAAAAAAATACAAGATTGAAAATTGCAAACATTTGAAAAATGCATGAATATAATGTTGATAAATGCATTTGTTTTTCTTGGTTGCCAGGGAAAGGAACTTTTTGAATGCATACAACCATAATATCTAAATGAAGTGCTTCAATGCAACTTCACTCAGAATTCTTAGATGAGGAACAGTAGTCTTACATAAGCAGAGAACATTATCAAGTCTCTCTCATTCTCTATTATGCTGTTTTGTAGGTATCTGCATACACAATGCAGAGCCTGCGACGCCGGGTTGAATCCAGACCTGATTTTAGCTCTAAAAATGAAACGAGTTTGAATTACTTACAATAATTTGACCATAGGGTCAAATCCACCAAGCTCTGTTCATTCTTTACCCAGAAACATGCTATTTATTTTTATTTGTTAATACTGCAAAACAAATTATCTCCTCAAAGTTACCTCATGGAGCTTGCCAAAATTCAATGTACCATTTGGTTGCCAACTTTCCTCCTCAGTTAAAGTCATCCTTTTCAATCATGAAGATGTATAAACTACATCACACCAAAAATCTGCAGTAAATAGTTTCCATACAAAACTGAATCATGTCACAGATTTGGCATGATGCCTTACCTCGCCATGGTGAATTATATTGTTTTCAGATGGACATGTCAACTCCAATTATAAGCCAAAAACTTAGTTGATTGAAAAGTAAACGTTATATGATGCAAATTCTTAACAAAGACCAAAAGTGCCTTCAAACAAGATCAAACAGCATATCTAAATGGCTTTATTATACATATGCGAAATATATATCTGTTCAAGATAAAGCAAGCAAATAGAAGTTGATTTTTCAAAGTTTTAAATCTCCCATTTACACCAAACTAAAGGATCACTGATTTCAAATGTAATGCCAGAAATTTGCAAATTATACATGAAAATGTTCATAAATCTGGTTCAACAATTAAAATATTTCAGTATTGATGTACAGTTTTGCAGCCTAGGGCAGTGGTTCCTGTATAAAATGCGAATGTGTCTTTTCTGTTGTTTGTAAAACTAATCTCACGTGTCTTTTTTCTTTTTGAAGGGATGAGTGTGAAGTTATGCATATGTCATGGCTCAGTTGAACTTTCATATCAAATGAAGTGACCAAATTTGTAGAATTGATGGAAGCCTGATTTGTTAGCACAATCATAAGTGAATTAAAAAGAAACCACATGGAATTACACATTTATTAAACTACAGTTCAGGAAAATAAATTCCCAATTCACTGTCACAAAATATTCAACACATTGTTTTGAATGTCAGGGATAGGAAACAAATTAAGGCAAACCCTATTTGGAAAAAGAATCTGTAACTTTTAATGCTTTTTATAAGAGTTTAAATAATTCAATTTGAAATATTAAGCTAGAATAATCAAGAGAAAAGAATGTCATGTACTTATGTGATGTCTTGCATTCCAAAGCACTTCAGAACAATTGGAATACTTTTGAAATGTAGTCACTGTTTAAGAAAACACAGCAACCAACTTATGCACAGCAAGCTCCCAAGAATGGCAGTAATGAACAGATAATCTATTTTACAGATTTTAATTGAGGTATAGACATTGCCAACACAACATGGATAATCCCCCTGTCTTTCAAATTAATTCCATGGGATAAAACATGAGGATAATTTCCAAGTGGTAACCAAGTCCGGCCACCAAACAACCAGTTTTGTCCGACATGCAACAGGAAATGCAAAAAAGAAACAACGATCAAAAACCAAGATTAAGAAATACCCAAGTAGGTGGTGATAAAGTAAGTTATATTTGTCAGCTCTGGGACCTGCAGTTAAAATTCGAGAATGCGAGCCAGAAAAAAACTTGAGAGTTTTCTCCGTTATGAACAGACATCAAGTTATCCCTAAACCCCGCCATAGCAGGTTACGAGGGCAACTGAACACAAACCCAGCTTTGCATTTTATTCTTCCACACAATCACTGAAGTTTGGTCACTGAAAAATGATTGAACCAATACAGTGTGGGTATTCCTGCTAGAAACGAAAACGGGATTGAAAACTGTATCATGTGGAAGTTAACATCAACTCTTCAGATTGAACTATTGTTCAAATCACCTGAGAACAAGCAGCCTACAATGGAAATTCAGCGATGCACGAAATGACCAGGGCATTTCGCTGCAGAAGCAGCATCGACATATATTCTAATCTGATGTTATACTTTCCCATTAAATTGTATTTTTTACAAGCTACCCCCCACCTCTGCTTTGTTGCTCATGTATGAGCGTGCATTTAGCCAATCTAATCAAACAACCTGTCCTTATTCTAATGCATTTTATGTGAAAGTGGTAATACTAATCTTCAAAATATGTCATTTAAAGTTATGTTATACCATAATACTGTTAATCTATTGGTCATGAAATTGTTCGAGTTAAAACTATAATTACTCCGTTACCTTATGTACAGCTTTCCTCCACAGGACTAATTAGAGATTAGAGTGAGAAGATTTGTAAGTGTGATGTGAAATCAGAAACATTTGACAACGATGCAGATCGATTTTCCATGTAATATTTATATTTTAAACATCCCAGTTGCAGAGATTAGATAAACGGGGTGCTGCCGAAACAAAATGTATGTACATTGCAGATTCTTTTACCTGAATCGCTACGAAAAGCTGGTCGCATTTAGTAAGAAACTGTAGCTACATCACATGGTGGTGAAAAGTAATGAAGAACACTTCTCACTTATAACATTCCTCACCAAAGTTGCGTGAAAAAAAATGCTTTCACCCTAGCCAACAAAAAGTTGCACTGATTCTAATCGCTAGTGACGAGATCCGTCAACAGTTCAATAATGTCTCGGGAATTCTATCGCCCCACAGACTCTCAGAAAAAAAGCGCTATTTCAGTTAACACATTGAACATGCCCAATTTACACCCTTTGCAAATTATACCTTCAAATTGCACCTTAATGCCAGCATCTCGCAGGGGCAGCAACGCCGAAATGTACAACACAAGGAACACATCATTCATCCGGCGAGAGAGATGCAGATGTATAAAATCCTCCGGAGGCTGAAACGTATGCAAGCCCTTTAAAACCTATTTTGAAATAACCTGAAAATTCGTAATCTTCAGTGTTAAACAAGCGCGGCAAGGAACTCTGGAAGAAATTTTAGGGCACAATTAACAAATCGCTATGTCACCAAGCCTTGAAAGTGATTTTTTTAACCCCTGAACAATTTTTGAGAGAACTGATTTCCATCATGTGCAGTTTGCTGTATAAGTAAAATATTTTAAATTGGAAAATACAATTTGATCAGCTACAATAAATCGCAGAATCATTGAAAAGTTTAGATTCTCAGTTGTTGCTGTCCGCGCTCTGCTCCTGAGGTTTCTCGCGGGTTACCTGTCCCCAGTGAGCAGCGCATGAACCCCAACATGACACGGTAACTGTAAAAGAGCAACGCAGTTAACATCTCAGGTCTGGTGTTAAGATGCGAATGTTAAACATCCCCGCGCGGTTATTTTGTTTCAATTAACTGGACACTGTCTGTTCGTCTAATAACAACTCTGAGATCGCTGTTTGAACGCCGCTGTTTACGAGGCGATTCTCCCAAGAAAACGCCCATCAATGTTTGATGCTGCCACATTTTGCTCAAACAGCACTAACTCATTAACTAACAACATAGTACCATTTTGGGTGATTACACTTGTACGATTTTTTTTTCTTTCTCAGTGAATGGTGGTTGTTTTACAGTAAGTGAACATTTAATCTGTGATTTTTCTCTGTCCTCCGCTATCCAGAATCTGAAACCGAAGCTGCTTCCACACAGCCCTGCATTTTGAATCCAGACAGTGATGATAGGGAGATGTATCAGTGGTACAGTACGGTAATGGAGGTCGGAAAATAATTGTGTTGCAGCCCAGTAATTGATCTATTACTGATTTGTTGGCCATTGGAGTTTAATAGACTATTTTAATATCTGTGCTGATTTATCTTATGTTTAACAAGACTGGATCCCTACTTTGGCGGGTTTGGAGGACGCATCTGATGGGGAACAAATGTATTTAAATCAGACCCGGATATGTCAGTGTGGGCTCTTTGAGGTAAAGTCTTTGAATACCAAGAATGTGGAAAAAGATTTTTCTTATTTAAATATTTTTTGTAATTCTCAGAGTTTCTCTTCATAATGATTTCAAGAGGGTCTCCACCTCCCTCTCTCATAAAGTTACCGCAGCGTTGAGGGTTTCATTCTAAATAAGCTTTGGGGTTGGGTGATTTCCTGATAGGTCACTTCTTTTGGTGCTCGGGTTTACGATCTGTGAAGACATTTCCTGCTTTCCGTTCATTCCAAGATGTATTGTCTTCCTGCTGGCTCCGGCAAACGATGGGATTTAGATTATTTAAAGGTGTACACAAGACAGTCCTTTTTCCCACTAAAGCCAACAAAACGAGGCTAACAGTTTGAAATCAATCATCAGAACCGCCGAAAAGATACTCCCCCATTCCAGGTATAATTTATCCCACGTTGCAAAACACTTAACGACACCGCAAACTGTTGAAAGTTTCAGTATTCTGTTAATGGCTGTGTGCTCAATAATCAATGCATTACGCCTCTGCGATGAATTAATATTATTTCCTAATTCACTACAGCACCTGGCGGAGACCTTCTGAGAATTTAGAAATTTCCACCGCTGCTTCGTAACTGTAGCAATCAGCTCTTAAAATATCATGTACTTTTATCATTACTTTGAGGCATTTTCACCCTGTGGCAACATTAATACACGAGTATTTAGCCCGGAAACTTCATACGCTATCATTTGGTTATTACAGGTCACATTCCATGTTTAGTAAATTACAACTTGCTATTTTTAATTCTTAATAAATAGTGCTATCTATTGGCCGGGCCGACTTTAAAAAGTTAGCATGGCTCAGCAAAATATCTTTTAAAAAGTGACTTGCAATGTAAAAACAGGCGAAGTTTTGAAAGTCAATGCTGAAGGTTTAGCTTTTACCGAACAAATCAAAGTGGAAGAAATGTGCATTCAAAAATGAGTGGACGTATCTGTGTGAAAATTAATCTGTTTCTTGCTTCGCCTGAGCAAAAGTGTCGATTTTCTCTCCGTATGACTCGATCAAGCAAAACATTGTCATTTTAGGAAAGTAAAGGTATTTTCCGCTGACTGATCCACCCCCCTGGTTAAATGGGCGTTTCCGAGAAGATGAAACTTGGCCACATTACTAAGAAGGAGCTGAGATTCTTTTGCAATGCAGCTTCACTGTAATATCAGCAGCAGCATAGCACACTCATTGGACCCTTACCCGGAAAAGCCACCTTGCGCAACCGCCACTGAATCCAAACACTTTATGTAACATGTTGCGCGGTGGAATATTATTTTGCAAATATTTTCGTTTCCCTTCCACTGCAAGTTATTGAAGCCAGCAGATTTTACTCATCCACACGTATCACAAGTCCAAATGCAACAACGGTCTTAAAACAGTTTTTCTTTGTTTTCAAGTACAGTTTATTGATGAGGATGCGGGTTAGGGAGACACTAAAATCAAACGAGAACTTTTCTCGTGAATGCAGGCCAGGTTTTGGCGTTGCAACATTGGGTCTGTGAGATACTTTCCATTCAAATTCCGCTTCACACAGAAGCTGTGATTTGGGGACGACTTCGATGCCCACTCGATGTGTAGTAGATTATATTACTTCTTTATTCAGAGGCGGACGGGGGGGGGTGGTGGTGCAGGCACGTTTCGGGCCTCAGAAGCCGTGCTAGTGGTTCCCCAGACAAGAGAACGCCCTCCGCCACACAGTCAAGCTTCATTTCTCGAACAAGTGGCCGTTCTTGAGATTGTTAAACAGCAGTGACTGGCGAAAGGGATTGCTAAAACAGAAAGCAGTTCGTGCTAAATGCGTGTGTTACTGGAACTGATGAGATCAGACTTTGCCAGTGCCGCGATGTAAAATGCGTTTTGAGGTTTTCGCAAATCTAACGACAGAAACCCAACAAAGAGCCTTACATTTTGTAGCGCCTTTCGCGACCCAAGACGTCAAAAATGTTTATAGCCAGTGCAGCACTTTCTTGAAGAGTAATCACTATTGCTATCTAACAGCAGTTACCAGGAGGACAATGCACGCCTGTGCATTTAAACTACAAAGTAAATGTCCATTCCCTTCCTAGCACAAGGTACAAACCGTACAGCAGGCGGCAGAATCACGAAACGGGTTTTGCTATATTGATGGTAGATGCAGAATTCAACAAAAAAAACGCACATTAAGCAACTATGCTATTTTTAATGACCTATCAGCGTTCAAGTAAAATTACAGGAAATTACTTTGGCTACCTGCTGCGAGATTTATAGGTGTCTCATTACCTTGCTAAATTAGTCACCGTTTTATATTGTTATGATTTAATGAATGCAATTTTAACGTAGTTTGTGGCTGTTATATATTCACCCTATTTCCAGCTGCAGCGGCAATCTCAAATTATTTAGACTGTTTTTTGTTAAAGATATCAGTTATCATTTAAATGTTAATGTGACTTTTCCCCAGGTACTCGCAGGGATTGTCTCCTGGAAGTTACACGCCAAGCGAAGAAGCGATATATATTGAAATCTATAAAGACATAACTGAGACCCAGTTGTTTAAAAATGTGGAAATGATCCATTTAAATCCGAGCGGTTTGATTTTAACGAGATCAATTACTAGAGTGAAATTATCTCTCGTGGCGAATCATGGCGACTGGTACAGGTCAGCAGGCAAAATGCAGCATTCACCAAACTTGTCAACACGTGTATCTGAACAGTAATAAAAACAGAAGTTACTGGAAAAGCTCAGCGGGTCTGGCAGCATCTATGAAGAAAAAAATCAGAGTGAACGTTTTGAGTTCTGAGGGAGGGTCACCGGACTCGAAACGTTAACTCTGATTTTTTTCTTCATAGATGTTTTTCCAGCAACTTTTGTTTTTGTTCCTGATTTACAGCATCCAGAGTTCTTTCGGTTTTTATATCTGAACAGTGTTGTTTAGGTCTTAAATTCAGATACAACAAGCACAAAAGGGAACGATGCTTTCGCAAGAGCTGACGGAATTGTCACTTAGTGAAAAATCCGAGTAAAGCAGCGGGCCGATTACTGTTTTGGGAGGTCAACGCAAATTTTCTACGGTGCTAACACTTATTGGTAAAACGAACAATAGTGTCCTGCAGGAAATGTCTCCGGATATACTGGGTTTGGTTAGTGCTAGCGTATGGTATCGTGTCTATAAATACGACAGAATAAATACAACTGTATTACTATTGTCAGAAGGTGTGTGGCTTCTCATTCTAAGAGAGAAGCATTCGCATTACAAGAAGTGGACAGGCGTTGACATTGGCGAAATGACAACGGATGTCATTCAGTGCTGCTACTGAAAATATTCTAAATTCTTTCAAATCAATCCTCAAGTGTCAGTCAAAGAAGTACCTTGGGCTGTCTGATGAGCATGTATCATTGAGAGAACATACGATTCAATAAAAGTAGAGCAGGCTCCGAATGTACCGTGGCTACCAGTACAGGTAGTTGGAAACCACTTTCGGGGCCCCCCCCCCCCCCCCCCCCCCCCCCACCACCACTACGGATTCGGGCCGAGAGGACAAACGATAATGGACATACACAATCTTTAATATATTGTATTTTTAAAATGTTACTTGTTGTAAACACACATTTGTCTTCATTGTGCACCAGTATAGGCTGACATTCTGCTGAATGTTGAATTTCTGGATTAAATATATACTACCAATAAATTAACGCGAAAATTGAATATTTCCCCAGATATTTTTACCGCTGTTATTCAAATCTGAAATGTCCGTACAAAGTTGAATAAGCCCTCTGTTTAGATTGTTCCTGGCAATTTATAATAGGAATGGAGAACATTTGGAGCCTCGAGCTAAATACAATGTGGGGTTTTGATAGAGTCAATAAGGAGAAATTGTTTCTACTGGCAGGAAGGTCGGTAACCTGAGGATACAGGTTTAGGGTAATTGGCAAAAGAAACAGAGGGAGATGAGGAGAAATGTGTTTATGCAGCAAGTTGTTCTGGAATGTACGACCTGAGAAAGGCGGTGGTAGCAGGTTCAATAATAGCATTCAAAATGTAATTTAATATTTGGAACCATATGCAGGATTGTGGGAGTGGGACTAACTGGATAGCTCTTTCAAAATAGGTGGTACAGGCAAAGATGGGTCAAACGGCCTCCTTCTGCATTGTACAATTCTAGTCATAAGTAAGTCTCAAAATTGGTGATAATGATGGTCACACCCGGGGCGCTCAGTATTGTTCCTAGAGCATATGTTTCTGCCTGACTGGAAGTTGCTGCAGAGCCATTGAGGGTTATGTGCACGCCTGCACTCAGTGTGCAGTCTTGTAATAACAATGTCTGGCAATCGCTGTTCACGAGAAGGGGAGTGCATTGAGTTATGCAAATACTACCACGTTTCTGCTGACTACGTTCAACCACAGAAGGGATCACTTGCTACCCCTTACCCTACTCATGACGTCTTGATGAAGAAGATGAGTAGAAGAAGCCAAGTGCTGCCAAAGATAAAGCACACAGGCTCCCACCTGGTTTAAAAATCAGGCTTAAACGACGTGATCCCGTTAAATTTTAGCAGGGAGATCTCAGGCCATTGACGAGGCTCCCGTAAAAAAGACGTGAGAAACCTAATAATATGCCTAAAACAACATCTCATGATTTCAACGACGCCAAGGCTTGAATTCAAACGGGAACTGAGGGAAAAGCCTCAACGTGTGGACTTGCCTGGGACTTCATCCCAAGTAGGAGATGGCGACTCCTGATGGCCAATGCTGAAGAACCTAGTTTTTGTGAGAGATGAAGAGGTCCAGGATTTTGGACACCCCCCTCCCCTCCAGCCCAGATATATGCATTTCTTTTTTAGCCTCCTTTCTAATGTCCAGAGGTGACAATCTCTTCCTCAGTGCCAGTTGTCCCCACTGGACCTCCAATCTTGCTGGGTTTCTCAACTGATTTCCCCACCTCTGCATCAGTTGTGATCCCTGTGTGGACTACAGGAAAGTCTGCTCATTACAGTACATCAGCCATCACACCTAAAGGCTGAAGGTCAGCTACTTGGCAATGGCTGAAGGTCACAGAGTCGTACAGTCATAAAACTCAGAAACAGACCCTTCGGTCCAACCAGTTCATGCCGAACATAATCCTAAACTAAATTGGTCCCACCTGCCTGCTCCTGGCCCATAATCCTCAAACCTTTCCTATTCTTGTATCTATCCAAATGTCTTTTACACATTGTAATTGTAGCCACATCCACCACTTCCTCCGGAAGTTCGTTTCATGCGCGAACCACCCTCTGTTTAAAAATTTGCCTCCTGTGTCTTTCTTAAATCTCTCTCCTGTCACCTTAAAAATGTGCCCCCTAGTCTTGAAATTCCCCATCCCAGAGAAAAGACAACTATCATTAACTCTATCTATACCACTCATTATTTTATGAACACTTCCTGAGACTGAGCAAGGATGTCATCACTTGCAGCCATCAAGGTAACCACAGCCTTCAATATTTTCCTCACTCATCTGCATCCATTTATTTACTGATTGCTTTCTGGAATGGGCACTGGAAGATCTGAATATCTGGTTTGGATGCATTTAATCCAGTCTGTTGTCGTGCAGTAATAGGCACAATCTTCTGGCATGTCTTTTTGGACATGGCCAAAGTGCGCTTGCTGCAAATACGTCAAAGATTTCTTTAAACGTACAAATCCATTGAAATGAAGTTGGCAGCTGCTTCCTGTCTGTTATAGGAGGATTGAATCCCCCCCTCCCTTTGCCCATTTTGGGGTAAGCCAAGGATAATGCAGTTCTTATATAGAGGCTGTTTTACCATCTCTTTTATTTTCCAATTTTATATGACTTCAGTGACTCTTGTTGGAAGTTTAATTTAAAAAAAGAATGAGGGGTATATACATGTGGAATCTAAATATTCAATTTGTCCATCAATGTTAGTTGATTTTGAAGTGTTGCAAGCAAAGTATTGTGTGGTAGTGAGGCCTTACCCAGGAAGTCCACAGGCAGAAGATCCAACCACTGTACTGCCTGACAAAGCTGCAGAGTCCAGTATATCAAACCAGCAGTGACTATGCAAAACTCAGCAGTTCCAGGCTATCATAAAAGCCAGTTATCCTCAACTGCAAGGATACCTGGGACCAACCCACACCATAAGGCATTGCCAGGAGTCAGCATCATCTCCCCTCTCAACATTTTCTGCATCCTCTCCTCCCAGATCCAAAAAGGACTAACTACAATGTACTTTTCAGCACACAACAAACCGATAAGTTATCATAGTCATGACCTTTTTTCCAACTTTAACAATGAATGGTAAATTGGTAAGGTGTAATTGATTAATCTTATCCAACTGCTGCTCTTTTTAGGTTGCAGGAAACATGGATTTTAGGCATGTGATCATTCTGCAATCTGTGCTGTATGCCTGTCTGTTAAGATAGATCATAAACATTATTTCAGGCATAAAACTCTTTCAAAGTGACTGGGGATGGGTGGGTCTGTTGTAAAATTGCAGTTTGACCATGTGCCCTGCTGAAGCATTGGCATGATGTGGAATGAAAGAGCTGGATGGTGACATAAGAGTTTACTATTAGCTGGCAATAATTGTGGAATTGATTGTTTAGCCACCCTGTGAAACATGCAAATTTAAACCAGTTCCCTGGTTGTGACACCATTCAGTGATGTCAACCTTAAAATGTAATGTCTTTCTTAACAACTGTTCTCAGGCCAAATGGACAGTAGATCACAGTTACCAGTCACCACGTACACTATGGTAGTACATCCTATGGGCTATCACGGAGTACATTTCCCCTGCTCCAATGCACACAGTTATACCACTGCTTTGCTAGTTAACACACACTGTTGGGCCAATTGCTGTATCTTCCTCTCGGTTGGATAGATATTTTCACAGTTCCCTGCATCTACATACATTTTCCTATGAATTTTGCTGTCAATCGTATTGTGTTTCACCTTGGAAAAGTTGAACAATGCATTAAAAATATTTACTACCTTTGTATCAAGCATTTCCATCTTTATGCTCATTTACTTGTTAATGTTGACAGAAAACCTTTAAAGGCTGCTCTTTTATGCAACAAACTTCTGCTACCTTTGGTGATCTCCTAGCAACAGGTCCGGTGTAAGCCAACAGCTTGCTAAAGGTAATTATTATGCAGGTCAATTCCTGCTTCTCAATCCTTACTCATATTGGACCAGTCACATGTTGTAGGATTACTCAAAGGCTAAGAATACCTATAAGGAGAGCCACCAGAAGATCCCCTTCAGGTCCGGCTGTTGTCATCCTTGTGTGGTCATGAAAGGAACCTGAGCCCTATTCGAATTATGGAATCTAATATCTTGAAGTAGTGTCTCATATGCCTGGACATGGATCATTTTTTGCTGCCAAGATCATTGTAATTTGCATTGTTAAAGCAGAGGCAGACTGCAACCGTAAGGATGTTGCTGCTGAAACCTGAGCACAATGAACAGGAATTGTCAGGTAGGTGCTTATGTGAGGTGCTTATAGGCAAGTTGCATGAAATGCCATCTTAAGAAACTTTGTTGTCCATTAATATTTAAAACATTTCCACCGCCATCGTCACCCACACTTCCTCCAATGTCTCAATGGACCATCTTTTCAATGCTATTTCACCAGTCTGCTTAATCATTAAGGGATTTATTGATTAAATGCCTCCAATGACTTGATTGTGATTCTGGTAGGTCTAACACTTGATGTAGTATTTCATGATAGTACAGCTCAAAGGGTTAGGTGTAGCATCTTTATCTGTGATTGCTCTAAGCACATTGTGGTTACAGAACTCTGCCAACATTGAACAGCATGGATCTATGCTTTAAGGTTCTCTAAATTCAACATTCAACCATTTTGTTCAAATCTGACTACACCCATTTTTAGGTTTGAGGCCTAAAACCAACAATCTTAATATACCATACTTCCATAGGCTTATAACTTATGTCAATGAGTGTTGTGCTTTGCATCACACACAATAGGAATTGCCGTATGCCAGATGGTAATGTTTGACAATTATTCATCCATAGTTATAACTGTACAGTTAATGGACTTTCCATATTCCTCATCAGACTTGCAGAACATTTCACACAAAGACAAGTGACCCATGCATGTGATCTTCAGACCACAGTATCATACTGTGGCCCCATAATGTTACAGTAGCAGGGGGATACTTTTATTGCTGGCATGTTAACACTGAATCAATGAGTGAGCCCCAATTTTGATCTAATTGTGTTCTGAAAAGTAAACATATCTTTTTAATTTCAATGCTCAATGTATTCTAGAATGTTTTAATAAGCCAAAATTGTGATGCTATTATAAGAAATATTTAATTTTACACATGTCCTGTAGTTGAAAAATTTGTAAATAACCTTGCAAATATTTTGACTTAGACTCCCTACAGTGTGGAAACAGGCCCTTCAGCCCAACAAGTCCACACCAACCCTCACAGCACCCCAACTAGACTCATCCCCCTATAACCCACCTTGCCTACATATCTTTAGACAATGGGAGCAAACTGAAGCTCCCAGAGAAAACCCATGCAGACATGGAGAGAATATGCAAACTCCACACAGACAGTTGCCTGAGAGTGGAATCGAACCCAGGCCCCTGGTGCTATGAGGCAGCAATGCAAGCCACTGAGCCACTGTGCCACCCCAAGTATAGAATTTAAGAATCAGAAAACACATGAAGAATGTTGCTGCAACTTAGAGTAATGTTTATGAATAACCTAGTAACAGAAAAATCACTTATATGGACTCATGTTGTAAGGTAAAATCAAAGGATTAGAAATAAAGGCAATAAATTCTACAGTTCCTAATCGTATAACCAACAACAGAAACAAAGGGCAGAATTAGAAAGCTATTACACATTTGTGTGACTGACAACAGCAGTCAGTGTCAGAAAAAGTACAGAAATGAGAGAGCAGGTCAAATAGAAAAGGAATGTTACCTCACATGTATTATGGTACTAGCACAAAAGAGTTGAGTGTCAAAGGAGCATTTGGTAGTGAATACACATTTCTAGAGAGTTCAATTGAGTCCTGAAATAATTCTCCAGCTGAAATGGGTCATATCTGGAGTTTAAACTTAGCACAGAATCTGCATGACATTACAATATCTCAGTAGAACAGGGGATAATATATATCACCTACATGTAAATTGTTTGTATTAAGACTTTTACCAATAATACAATCTAAATTGCAATAAAATTGAACACTGTATACTAATTTATTTCAATTCACAGTTTCTTTGTATTAAAATTAACAGATTGAAGGTTAATTAAATTCAGGCACATAAATTGGACAATGATTTAATATGTGCTGTGCCTCAATGATTTAATTAAAAATGTCATCTCTATATAAAATGTTCAATAACGTAGCTATTGTGGAAACACTGAATTTAATTATTAATTACTGCCTTAATAAAGTACACTGTGGCAAATTTTTTAAGAATTGTATTGAATTAGTAAGATCACTGAATTGATAACAACAATTTGCACTTGTACAATGACTTTGATGTAATAAAACATCTCAAAGCTCTTCAGGGGTGAACATTTCAAGATCAATAGATTATCGTTAGGTAAGGGTGATAAGGGATATGGAGTGAAAATGATTAGATGGAGTTGAGCTACAGTTCAGACATCATTTACCTAAACGAGGCAACAGATTCAAGGGGCTGAATGGATGCTCATCTTCCTTTGCTCATATGTCACATGATGAGGCAATAACAGGGTTCTGGACTAAGTGGTGGGAATGAATATTTTAATGTAAAGAATTTGTAAAATGCTGGATTGGGGAATAAGCAATGGAGTTGACAAAAATGGAACATGGAAACAACCTCCAGTGCTTTCTTTTCTTAATTTTAAGCAATATCACTGGTTCTTTTTAGATAGTTAATTAAATAAAATGTGCAGCTTTATGATTGTGATTAAAAAAAAGAAAAGACTTGCATTGACTTAGCAGCTTTAACAATCGCCAAATAATACCAAAGGGATTTATAATCAATGAAGCAGTTTTTGAAGGGCAGCGATTGCTGCAGTATAGGCAAAAGAGCAGCCAATTTCCACACAGCAATCAGTTTGACAATGACCAGATTATCTGTTACAGTGAAGTTAATTGAGGAATAAGTATTGGCCAGGACACTAGGGATAGCTTCTCTGCTCTTCTTCTAAATATTGCCATTGTTTCTTTTTTTATCAATGTGAGAGGCGTACATGGCCTTAGAATCATAAAATTATTACAAAACAGAAGGAAGCCATTCAGTCCATCATGTCTGCACCAGCTCTCTGCCTTTCCTCCATAACCCTCCACATTGTTTCTATTTAAATAATCATCTAATGCCTTCTTGAATGCCTTACGTGAATGTGTTTCCATTCCACTTCTAGGCAGTCCATTCTCGTATCCCATCTACTCACTGTATAAAAAATGACCTTTCAAACTTCACAATTGCTTCTTTTCAAAAAATCTTCAAAGCTGTGCCCTGAAGTTCTACCTTTCGTGACTTTCAAAACTTCTTTCAAATCTCCCCTTAACCTTAACCTCTCCAAGGTAAACAGACATCAAGTTATACAGCATGGAAACAGATCCTTTGGTCCAACAAATCCATGCCGATCATGCTCCCAAACTAAACTAGTCCCACTTGCCTGTGTTTGGACCATATCCCTCCAAACCTTTCATATTCATGAACTTATCCAAATCTCTTTTAAATGTTGTAACTGTACTTGCATCCATCACTTCCTCTAGCAGTTCATTCCACATACAAACCACTCTCTGTGTAAAAATGTTGCCCCTCAAATCCTTTTTAAAGCTTTATCCTCTCACCTTAAAAGTATGCCCTGTAGTTTTGAACTCCCACATCCTTTGTTATTCACCTTATCTATGCCGCTCATGATTTTATAAACCGCTATAAAGGTCAACTCCTTCACTCCAGTGAAAAAAGTCCCAGCCTGTCCCCTATTTTTATAACTCAAACCCTTCATTCCCAGCAACATCTGGTAAATCTTTTCTGAACCCTCTCCAATTTAATAATATCCTTCCTATAGCAGGGGGAGCAGAACTACACACAGAACTCCAGGAGAGGTCTCACCAACAGTCCTAGCTTTTCCAATGTATCCTCTTAACTGAAGTGTCTCATCCCTAGAACTATTCTAATAAATCTGTTCTGCACTGTTTCCAGTGCATTTACATGCTTCCCAGAGTGTGGTGCCCGGAACTATATTCAGTACTCCAACTGAGGCCTAATCAGTGTCTTGTGTCAGTTCACCATAATTCCCTGCTCTTGTATTTTGTGCATCAATTAAAGAAGTCTGGAAAACTGTATGTTTTAACAACAGCCATCTTTTCCTGTTTGCGAACTGTTAACATGCTTTTGAATTTCAGCACTGTCCTCACATTTACAATCCTCCAAAGTCTGTACCATCTGCAGTCTTTGAAATTGCTTCCTCCATGCCAAGATCTGGATTGTTTATATATACCAGGAAAAGCAAAGGCTGCAATGCCAACTTCTGCGAACTCCACTACAAACTTTATTCCAGCCTGAAAAATATACATTAACCTTTACTTTCTGCTTCCTAACCCTCAGTCATATTCATGTTACTACTGTCCCTTTTATTCTATAAGGTGTAACTTTCCTCACAAATCTGTTATGTGGCACTGTGTTAAGCACCTTTCAAAGTCCATCATCAGTCTTACTCCCATCAACCCTTTCTTCACTACCTCTTCAAAAAACTACAGCAAGTTGGTCAGATGCAGTGTTCCCTTAACAAATCCATTCTGATTCTTCCGAATCAGCCCATGTTTTTCCATGTGACTATTAATTCCATCCTGAGTAATTGATTCAAGATGTATCCTCACCACTGAAATTAAATTGACTGACCTATTATTGCTGGGCCTATCATTTGCAACATTTTTAAAACTAGGACATAATGTTTGCAATTCTCCAGTCCTCTGGCATCACCACTGAATCCAGACAAATCCAGGAAACATGACTGCCAACACCCCCTTCAATTTCCACTCTTACATCATTGGATGCATCTCACCCAGGCCCATTGCCTCATCAGCTTTGTGTACTGATTTAAACTTATTCAATATCCCTTGTATCAATGTTAAACCCTTCTTGTGATTGAATTTCCTCCTCTGCCACCTGTCTGAAGTAGCAAATGCGTTGTAGGTAAGGGCAGGTGCAAAGTATTAATTTAAAACCTCAGCCAAGTGTCTTGCCTTTAGGCATAAATTCCCATTTTATTTCCTAATTGACCCTGCTCCTACATTTACCATTTTTTTACTATTACAGAGAGATGTAAATATCACAGAATAGTTCTAACATAATGGGGTACTTTAATCATGCGTATATAGATGAGGATAATGGTAGTGTAAAGAACAGTCAGGGATAAACATTCCTTGATTATCTTTCGGAGAATTTCTTATAGAAGTGTGGGTCTATTATGACAAGAAATGAGACACTGGTAGACCCGGTTCTTCAGAATGAGGTGGGCTAAGTAGATTAAGTAACTGCCAAACATTTCTTCTGAGTGAAGCCATCTCCAATGGTGCAGCATTGAGATGTTAGCTTAGATTGTTTCAATTAAGTCCTGGTACAGGACATGTACTCATAGGCTTCCAACTTAGAAGACTCCAGTGAGCCATAGCTGTTCATTCCGTAGTTGATTTTTGATGACTATAAAACATGAATCAGTTGCCCGATTTTGTACAAAACAGATTTGTCTTGATTCTTTCTCCGTCAGAGAAGTGTTTATGTTATCCGGCAAAAGTTTTGAGATGAAGGATCAAAATAAGCAATAAAATAATACCCTCCACTATTGTGTAGGAATGAAAATACAATGCAGTGAACGCATAGGACAACAGTCAGAATGGCGTCTGTAATATAGTTGCAATACGATCATTGCCACACTGAAAACTGAAGAACAGAAATGACTAGTTGCTCCATTAAGTCTGCCATACACAATGCCTGGACCATCAGAGTAAGGCACCAATACACACCATCAGATATGGCCAGTCCTTAGTTGATGAATAATCAAGTGTCTTCTTGAGCTTTCTTTTTGTCCTTGCATCTTTGGCCTTTGCCTTGCTTCAAAACCAGTCATAGTTTGGTGAAGCCACCTTCACCATTGTGGGTGAATTGGACCAAATTTGCACTTCTCTTCCAATAAACTGCTGGAGGCAGTCCATTTCTAGATGGTATAGTGGATGGTTTAGGTGAGCAGTGGTGCGGTGTGGGAATGGGGTTCAAAACATTCCATTTGTTGGAGCTATATCACATCCTCTCGCCTGGCCACAGAAGTACCAGGACCAGAAAATGTACTTTTATTTGCAGCTAATTAATGGTCCAGTGGAATTCTGACCTGTTCCATACTTGATTAACTATCCAGTGGAACATGCAATTTCTTTATGCTCAAAAATGTATATTTTGTCCTCAATGGGCATGTATAAAAAGGTTGTGTTTAACCAGAATCAAAATACTTTATGCCCTGGACTTAGTTTGCCAACCAACTCCATCGCACCAATTTAGCCATTGGTCTGGCATTTAAGAAGATGTACAAGAAGATGTATGAAGTCTGTACTTATGTTTGGTAGGAGAGGGCAGTCATTGTGAACAGAGCAGTGTTATTGCAGTTCACAAAACAAATGTATATCCCTTACTTGAGCTCAATGTCAGAATTCAAAGATGAACACCTTCATCACTTTAATGCAGAAAGTTCATGTCATGAACGTTTGTCATTGTACTTAATTTTGAAATAATATTGTGCCTGATAACTTTAATGTTAAATGTTGTGATAATGGTGTTCATTCAACGTGCAGTTCTGACATTAAGGAGAATTTGTGCTTGTACATTTTAGGGCTTTGCTATTTGGAAGGTTTAACTGAGAAATCATGTGAGTTGTCATCTGTAAGGGAATGTCTGTAACTGCCTTAGTAAGAGCAGATGCTCTTTCAGGGTAATTTTAACTTAGCTCATCACTGGATAATCCATTATTTTTCTTCACATTCTCCATCAACCTTTCTTGATTTCTCTGGCAGCCTGTGATTATCAGCTCCACTTGTTCATGGTAGCCACCAAGATACATCCGGTTGTTTCCCTGTATGACCCATTTAAGGGTCTGAGTTGGCTTCTGAGCTGGAAGGCCATCACCAACTTTCCCCACCTCTGACAATAACAGGTCGGCTGGGAAAGTGATGGGCTCACCATCCTGTGCCTCTTCTTACAAGATTATACCACCACTCCCCAGTTCCTGCTTCAATCTAGTGATAGTGCTGCTTCCCACATCAATTTCTCTAGCGCTAATCATGAGGTACCTTTCCTATTGACTGACCAGAAGATGACTTTAAATGTATATGAGTAGCATGTACGTATTACCATATTAAGCCCAAGCACTCTGTAGCAATGAGAAATGAAAGTGCATTGCCCTCTAATGCAAGTATCTTGGAAAACAAGCAATGGTCCTTGTAGCTAACAGTTTGAATTGGTAAAATAGCTTAAAGTAATGATAGTGCTTGAGGTTATGTGAAGATTTTACTTAAAGTTGCTACTTCTTGAAGCATCTCACACTCCTGCAGAAAAGCAGATATTTTTCTACAGCTGGTTGCTGCACAAGTGTTGAATTGCTGTCCCTATCTGGAGTGGGACTTATGCTCCAACGCAGCCCTGCAACGGCAAGTGAGGTCACCAGGAGGAAAGTTCAACAGTTCGTGAAGGAGGACCAGTAAGGGATTAATTGATCCTCACTAGCTTCATGTCATTTATGTCATGTAAAAGTAAATTAGCTTGTTGGAACTCGTATGCTTCTATATACATACATTGCAAAAGATGGGAAAAACATATGTTTTCGTATGTACAAGATTACCATATCCAATATATATAATAAGAAATCTATTTGTTAAAGACTTTTGATCATATTTCCTTATTAAATATTAGTCATGAAGCTGCAGTTTGTTGGGATGCAGGGTCCTCTTAGGGGACTGTCGAATGATATTGAACACAAATGAATATTTACAGTTGATTTCACATTTCTGAAACCTGGTGTGTTTGTATGTTGGAAAGAAATTATTTCAGCAATTTTTGTTACTTTTGTTTTAGCTTGTTTTTTTTAACATTTATGACTAAACACTCATTAACTTTAAGCATTCTGATCCTAATATCTCCAACATTCTTGTATGAGTGGAGATTACAGCAGGGTCTGTATGTATATTTAGCAAACAATTCATTTTAATTTTGTTTCTAGTTACATCCATGATTCATGCTGTCCCATAATGGGCAAGCCATGTGAAACATTAGCTTCTGGTTTCATAGGAATGAGGTCCACGCACAAGAAGTGCTGTGAAATCACTGGAAGTAAAGACTTAGTTTTATTTAAAAATAAAACAAATCATAGCAGTAATGGTTGCATGATTGCACTCCATGCACATGAACCTGACTATTTGCAGTTCTCTAGACAGATTTCTGAAACCAATTAAATAGTTTTTAATGTATTTATTTGATTATTAGAACTCATCGCAAGCTGAAATAGTGGATTCTATTTGATACCTTCTATTATTGCATGTCACAGGACTCAAAGAATGAAATAAGTTCCATCAAAAAGTATAAGTATTATGTTCTTATGGTTTCTCACCTAATATACTATTGATTTGATCTTGAACATATTAGATAACAAATATTAGATTCAGCTTCAAAGAACAAAGAACAAAGAAAATTACAGCACAGGAACAGGCCCTTCGGCCCTCCAAGCCTGCACCAATCCAGATCCTCTATCTAAACCTGTCATCTATTTTCCAAGGATCTGTATCCCTCTGCTTCCTGCCCATTCATGTATTTGTCTAGATACATCTTAAATGACGCTATCGTGCCCGCCTCTACCACCTTCGCTGGCAACGCGTTCCAGGCACCCACCACCCTCTGCATAAAGAACTTTCCACGCATATCTCCCTCAAATTTTTCCCCTCTCACCTTGAAATCGTTCCTTTCATAGTACTTTACAATTGGATTTCTTATGGTACATCAATGCAATCAAAGTGCTGCTGTTATTTAAGATACATAAAGAGAACAAGCACAGCCCAAAACCCAACACTTCTTCCACTGTCTCCACAGCTGATGCTGCAATAAACATTTTTGCAAACATCATGAAGTGAATTTTGCTAAACTGCAAACTGAGAGGCACTTCAGTTTTTGAATTGAACCCTGAGCAGGGAGGGCAAGCTGCAAGTCAACCCATGCCAGGATTTTCTAAATTCCAGTACAAAGATAGAGGTTGTTCGCTTACTGGGAAAAATAAATCAGCATCTCCTGTGTTGATCTGCCAGCAGCAAAATTGAACAATATTACAACACTTAGA
This sequence comes from Ginglymostoma cirratum, assembly GCA_024137785.1. Taxonomy (NCBI): domain Eukaryota; kingdom Metazoa; phylum Chordata; class Chondrichthyes; order Orectolobiformes; family Ginglymostomatidae; genus Ginglymostoma; species Ginglymostoma cirratum. Next base: position 18,334,678 of record JAHRHZ010000051.1, on the reverse strand, counting down.
AAGTACTTAAAAGTAATAATCTACTTTCCCGTAGAACCAGTTGAATATTTTGAATACACTAATTTACCTTTATCTGGAATAGTTGCAAGTGTTTTTTACTGGTTCCAATGGGATTGGAGCCATTTTACAGCTGGCATGAGGTCTACTGAGGTGTTTAAAAGATCAGCTAAGAGGAATGCTAAGGGAATGCCAGGAGCTATTAAAGTTCACCTCTTAAACACATCAGCCATGTATCCACCCAATGAGAATTTATTCTTAAGAAGAAAATGAGATAGAATCTTTTGGACACAGATACACTCCTATTCGCCAATGGGGGAGTTTACCCCACTTGTTCCTAAGCACTAATGGATTTTGATGAACTATGATACAACATAACACTTCTCTCAAAGTTTCACACACCATTCATTCTGCAGACGACTCTTCATTTCTCAGAAACAGGTGTGGATGGAATGCTAAACAGGGCTATTTCAGAAAAAAAAATCACTTAAAATCAACAACAGTTGTGCAAACAATATTGCAGTTTCCATTCTGGGTACAGTGAAGACCATTGAATAAACTTACTGATGGTCTGCTGTTGGATCTCATACTTTCCAACACACTGCCTCCCTTCATGCATGGCAACCTAGTCTTTGTGCTTTCAGGAGTCTGTGATGACAATGGATCCAGCTCTGAATTGCTCATAGACATACCAATTTTTTAAGTAAAACAAATTATAGAGTCATAGAGACGTTCAGCATGGAAACAAACTCTATGGTCCAACTTGTCCATACAGATCACATATTCTAAATAAATCTAGCCCCATTTGCCAGCATTTTGTCCATTTCCCTCTAAACCTTTCCTATTCATATACCCACCAAAATGTCTTTTCAATATTGTAATTGTACCAGCCTCCACCATCTCCACTGGCAGCTTATTCCATACATCACCCTCTGCATGAGAAAGTTGTCCCTCAGTCCCTTTTAAATCTTTCCCCTCTCACCTAAACTTATTCCCTCTAGTTTTGGACTTCCCTACCCTGGGGAAAAGAACTTGGCTGTTTACCCTATCCATGCCCCTCATGATTTTATAAATTTCCATAAGGTCACCCCTCAACCTCCAGCCCTCCATTATTTTTGTTAACAAAACAAGCCAAAGATGTCTGGGGAATGTAACTTCTAGAATTAAAGCTCAATGACTGGAAAATTCCCGTGTGGGTTATACTCAGTTCTGAGTGAGATGATGGAATTTCACACCACGAGGGTAGCAATTTGGGACACTTCAAAGGAAGAGATGAATTCCAAAGACCGAATGGTGCTTTCCTGTGTTTGCAAAGATAATGATGGTTGATTACTACCTCGGTACAAACTGTCTCCTATGAGTTAGATCCGAGGCTGAGACCATGAAGAGTGGAGAGAGAAAAACATTTCTGGAGAGAATTGGGAACATATACAAAGTGATCAGTTGTCCCAGAGCAGCTTTTTTTTCCCTGCAGAAATTCTCAGAGAAAAATCTGGGAATACAGAAGCAGTGATTGGAGTACAAGGGATTTGAAAAAACAATGTTGGTACAAAAGATTTTTTATTTCTGGGCGACTGGGAAAATATACCCAGAAATTCAATTTGTTTTCAGTTTTAAATCCACGATTTGAACACTATTAACTGTAGAATAAATCTGAGGAACCTGATACTGGATCAGTATCTTTACTTTGGGAATGTTCTGGGAGCGGTCTTGAAGAACCCAGAGGGCTTGCTGTTTATATTTGATGGTCGGAAAAATTCAAAGATAGTATCAATTTTTCTGACCATCACAGAAATACAGAACCTCAGTTAATTTGCACTGATCTCGAATGCTGGTGTGAAGTGTCTGACATTGTGTACAGTTTAATCCAGCACGAGCTGCTCCCAGGATGTTCAGTGCTGGTGACAAGCTGTTCCGCTGCATTCCATTTATTGGAAATGGCTGAGATCGGTGTCTGGGCTGAAATCCTGAGATTTGTTTGTGATGAGCAGAAGAATATTTCAACATCTTCTTTGAAAATTTTTTTATTCAATCATGGGATGAGGACACTGTTGGCTAGGCCAACATTTATTGCTCACCCCAGGGAACTGTTAAAAGTCAACCACATTGCTGTGGGTCTGAAGTCAAATGTAGGTCAGACCAGGTAAGGATGGTAGTTTCTTTCCCTGAAGGACATTAGTGAATCAGATGGGTTTTTTGGACAATCAGCAATGGATTTGTGGTTATCATTAGGCTCTTTGTTCCATAGTTTTATTGAATTCAAATTCACCCAGCTGCCATGGTGGAACTCGGGCCCGGTCCATAGAACACAGCTTGGGTCTCTGGATTAACAGTCCAGCGGTAATACCAGTAGGCCATCACCTCCCCCGAAGATCAGATGGTGGCAGCAGGTTTATAAAATCATGAGGGGCATGGATAGGGTAAATAGACAAGGTCTTTTCCCCAGGGTAGGGAAGTCCAAAAGTCGAGGGTTTCGGTTTAAGGTGAGAGGGGATAGATTTAAAAGGGACCTAAGGGGCAACTTTTTCACACAGAGGGTGGTGCATGTATGGAATGAGCTGCCAGAGGAAATGGTGGAGGCTTCTACAATTACGATATTTAAAAGGCATCTAGATGGGTATCCAGATATGGGTATATGAATAGGAAGGGTTTAGAGGGATATGGGCCAAATACTGGAAAATGGGACTAGATTTATTTAGGATATCTGGTCAGCATGGACGAGTTGGACCAAAGTGCCCGTTTTCATACTGTATATTTCTCTGACTCTAAACTGTGGACAAATATGATGTAAAATAAAGCAGATCTGGGTGAAAGACATGTTCTTGTTTTCCCTTCCAGGAATATATATGAGAAAGAGTTATAAAGTCAAACTGGACCTGGTGTTGGGGAATGAGCCCGGCCAGGTGGTTGACGTTTCAGTAGGGGATTAATTTGGGAATAGTGATCACAATTCTGTAAGTTTTAGAATACTCATGGACAAAGAGTGGAAGGGCTATAGTCATAGGGGATTCAATTGTAAGGGGAGTAGATTGGCAGTTCTGTGGTCGAAAACAAGACTCCTGAATGGTATGTTGCCTCCCAGGTGCACAGGTCAGGGATGTCTCAGATCGACTGCAGGACATTCTGAAGGGGGAGGGTGAACAGCCAGCTGTCATGGTGCATATAGGCACCAATGATATAGGTAAAAAATGGGATGAGGTCCTACAAGCAGAATTAAGGGAGTTAGGAGCCAAGTTAAAAAGTAGGACCTCAGAGGTAGTAATCTCAGGATTGCTACCAGTGCCACGTGCTAGTCAGAGCAGAAATGAAAGAATAGGCAGGATAAATGTGTGGCTTAAGAGATGGTACAGGAGGGAGGGGATCAGATTTTTGGGACGTTGGGACCGGTTCTGGGGGAGGTGGCACTATTACAAATCGGACTGTCTACACCTGGGCAGGACTAGAACCAATGTCCTAAGGGCTGCTATTGCTAATGCTGTTGGGGAGGGTTCAACCTAATGTGGCAGGGGGATGGGAACCAAATGAGAAGGTTATTGGACAGTAAGAAGGTAGTAACTAAAGCCTGTAAGGAACTAGATAATGAAGTCAGTGTGACTGAGGGGAAGAGTAGGCCGAGAGCAGATGATGAACACAAAGGGACAGGTGGTCTGAGGGGCATTTGTTTTAATGTGAGAAGTGTAGTAGGTAAGGCAGATGAACTTAGGGCTTGGATTAGTACCTGGGAGTATGGTGTTTTTGCTATTACTGAGACTTGGTTGAGGGAATTGCAAGATTGGCAACTAAATATCCCAGGATATAGATGCTTCAGGCAGGATAGAGAGGGAGGTAAAACGGGTGGAGGAGTTGCATTACTGGTCAAAGAAAATATCACAGCAACAGGGTGGTGGTGATGGGAGATTTTAATTTTCCCAACGTTGACTGGGATTCACTTAGTGTTCGGGGTTTAGATGGAGCAGAATTTGTAAGGAGCATCCAGGAGGGTTTTATGGAGCAGTATGTAAATAGTCCAACTCGGGAAGGGGCCATACTGGACCTGGCATTGGGGAATGACCCCGGCCAGGTGGTTGAAGTCTCAGAAGGGGATTACTTTGGGAATAGTGATCACAATTCTGTAAGTTTTAGAATACTCATGGACATGGAATTTGTTCCTAAAGGAAGAGTACTAAATTGGGGGAAGGCCAACTATAGCAAGATTTGGCAGGAGCTGGGGAATGTGGATTGGGAGCAGCTGTTTGAGGGTAAATCCACACTTAATTTGTGGGAGGCTTTTAAAGAGAGGTTGATTAGAGTGCAGGACAGACTTGTCCCTGTGAAAATGAGGGATAGAAAGGGCAAAATTAGGGAACCATGGATAACAGGTGAAATTGTGAGACTGGCAAAGAGGAAAAAGGAGGCATAAGTAAGGTCTAGGCAACTGAAAACAGACAAAGCTTTGGAAGAATATCGGGAAAGTAGGACCAATCTGAAATGAAGAATTAAGAGGGCTAAAAGGGGTCATGAAATATCTTTAGCAAACAGGGTTAAGGAAAATCCCAAAGCCTTTTATTCGTACATGAGGAGCAAGCGGGTAACTAGAGAAAGGGTTGGCCCACTCAAAGACAAAGGAGGGAAGTTATGTGAGGAGTCAGAGAAAATGAATGAGATTCTTAATGAGTGCTTTGCATCGGTATTCACCCAGGAGAGGGACATGACCGATGTTGAGATTAGGGATAGATGTTTGATTACTCTAGGTCAAGTCGGCATGAGGAGGGGGGATGTATTGGGTCCTCTAAAAGGCATTAGGGTGGACAAGTCCCCAGGTCCGGATGGGATCTATCCCAGGTTACTGAGGAAAGCGAGAGAGGAAATAGTTGGGGCCTTAACAGATATCTTTGCTGCATCCTTGAGCATGGGTGAGGTCCCGGAGGACTGGAGAATTGCTAATGTTGTCCCCTTGTTTAAGAAGGGTAGCAAGGATAATCCAGGTAATTATAGACCGGTGAGCCTGACGTCAGTGGTGGGGAAGCTGCTGGAGAACATACTGAGGGATAGGATCTATTTACATTTGGAAGAAAATGGGCTTATTAGTAATAGGCAGCATGGTTTTGTGCAGGGAAGGTCATGTCTTACCAATTTGATAGAATTCTTTGAGGAAGTGACAAAGTTGATAGATGAGGGAAGGGCTGTAGATGTCATATACATGGACTTTAGTAAGGCGTTTGGTAAGGTTTACCCATGGTAGGCTGATGGAGAAAATGAAGTCACATGGGGTCCAGGGTGTACTAGCTAGATGGATAGAGAACTGGCTGGGCAACAGGAGACAGGGAGTTGTAGTGGATGGGCGTTTCTCAAAATGGAGAACTGTGACCAGTGGTGTTCCACAGGGATCTGTGTTGGGACCACTTGTGTTTGTGATATACATAAATGATCTGGAGAAAGGTATAGATGGTCTGATTAGCAAGTTTGCAGATGACACTAAGATTGGTGGAGTAGCAGATAGTGAAGGGGACTGTCGGAGAATGCAGCACAATATAGATAGATTGGAGAGTTGGGCGGAGAAATGGCAGATGGAGTTCAATCCAGGCAAATGCGAGGTGATGCATTTTGGAAGATCCAATTCAAGAGTGAACTATATGGTAAATGGAAAAGCCCTGGGGAAAATTGATGCACAGAGAGATCTGGGTGTTCGGGTCCTTTGTACGCTGAAGGTGGCAACGCAGGTGGATAGAGTGGTCAAGAAGGCATACAGCATGCTTTCATTCGTCGGATGGGGTATTAAGTACAAGAGTTGGCAGGTCATGTTACAGTTGTATACGACTTTGGTTTGACCACATTTGGAATACTGCATACAGTTCTGGTTGCCACATTACCAAAAGGACGTGGATGCTTTGGAGAGGGTGCAGAGGACGTTCACCAGGATGTTGCCTGGTATGGAGGGTGCTAGCTATGAAGAGAGGTTGAGTAGATTAGGATTATTTACATTAGAAAGACGGAGGTTGAGGGGGGACCTGATTGAGGTCTACAAAATCATAAGAGGTATAGACAGGGTGTATGGCAAGAAGCTTTTTCCCAGAGTGGGAGACTCAGTTACTGGGGGTTGTGATTTCAAGGTGAGAGGGGAAAAATTTAAGGGAGATAAATGTGAAAAGTTCTTTACACAGAGGGTGGTGGGTGCCTGGAATGCGTTGCTAGCAGAGGTGGTAGAGGTGGGCACGATAGCATCATTTATGATGTATCTAGACAGATACATGAATGGGCAGGGAGCAGAGGGATACATATCCTTGGAAAATAGGTGACAGGTTTAGAGAGAGGATCTGGATAGGCGCAGGCTTGGATGGCCGAAGGGCCTGTTCCTGTGCTGTAATTTTCTTTGTTCTTTGTTCTTTTGTTCTTCAATCACAATCTGTGCCTATATGTACCAGTTCATTGTCATAGTATTACTGGGCTGGTGTGTGATGCAGAGGTCACAGCATAAAAACATGCATTTGGCATACCCCCACTACTTGGTAAAAGAATAACTATCTCTTGCTAATTGTTGGAAGCAAGTCACAAGTTAGTGAAGCCACAGTCGAAAAGGAAACAGGACAACTCCATTTGGATAACTTTCAGAGCCCAGAATCACCAGAACAGCTGCTCAACTGCTGAAACCAGTGCTTTTGGAACCAGTCAACCTAATGGTTGCAACATTTCACTGTCTACTCTCGTGGACAAGCCAATGACTGATTTGTATATTTTTTTTCCTACTGTTTTTAAGTGTTCCCTCACCTCAAATTTCTAAACAACGTGAATGTGATTTGCATTTGTTATTCTTTCTTGTATGTTATATTAAACTTATTCACTCTTTAACTTAAGACAACCTGCTTATATTGTTCCTTTTTAAAAAATGAGTACATTAGAATTGGGAAGAGAATTCCTTGTGTTAAGTTAATCTTGTTGCAACTGACCAAAGCAAGGGAGGTTTGAATGAAAAAAAAGAGAGCCAGTTCCTCCCTCTACACCCGGGAATATATTGATTGTGAGTGCCCCATTCAGAAATATGACCAATTGCTAACCTTCATCTGGGGAACATTGTTGCAGTCTTAAGAACTACTGCCTGCCCAGTCACAGTGCTAATGATGAGACCACATCACTTGATCTGCCACTCGTATCCATCAGCTCAGGTACTGGCACTAAATGTACCTTGGAGACAGTGAGTTGGGATCAGTGCATGGTGAGTCACTGGGCATGAATGGGCAACAGCCACAGCAGGCAAATAGATAGGTGGAATTGTAGAGAAGTTCAGCTATAGATGAGTCAGGTGAAGCTCTCAATGGGGTAGCCTCTTGGAGAGGCCTGATAGGCATAAACACTGAGAAGCTGTGTGTATGGGCTTACCTGTCACTCTCAAACATCACCAATATGTCTGGCTCCCAGTTACCAGAGGCAACTGTGAAGAACTTGCTTTCTTGGTAGCCTCTACACCATCTGCCTTCCATGTTCAGAGTTGGAACCACAGCCACAGCTATCCCATACCTATTACAGCTTTTCTGTGGAAAGTCATCAAGTGAGGATGCAGCAACAGTCCATGTCAAATCCAGAACTCACCGCAACACCTGCAAAAAACATTCCAGAGTATGGCCAGATATATCTGCAACAGCAGATGATCTGGAATATTACCTTATTGTAATTTGGCTCCTGGATCCTCAAAGAATATTAGTGCTGGGGCCTTGCAGTTCAGTACTTGCTGTTTATGAAGTGATAAAGGAATTCATTGTCTGGATCCACGTGGTAGAATCTTTGCTTTACATTTGTGTCCTTACAAAGTAACTGTAGCATACTCACTAATTTGGGAGAAGTCAATCTGTTAGGTAAAGAATATATATAATTATAACAACAACTACTTTGTTCAGTGTGCACATTAAAATAAATTTCTATTTCTATTAACTCATCCAAAAATTATGATAATAAAGAGGGAAATTAAAAAAAATTTCCCAAAGTTACTTACCTTTAGGTTTATTTCCCCTTTCTTAATGAACTGAAAGAATGTTGCATAACATTGCAGAAGAAATAGCGAGGCCAATTAGGAAAATCCCAGAGATTGTCTGTCCTTTTAAGAGATTTCACGCCACACAGCTTTCCTTTTCTGTATGCCATAGGAGCATTTCCTCAGCAGTTTCCCTCATTTCTTGCGCTGTAGGAGGCATTTTGTACCAACTTCAGCAATGAGACCACCCAGGTTTCATTTCCCTTTGGAACAAAGGAGGAGAGAAAACTTTTTCCTTTTCAACTTTATCCACAAAAGACACAAAGGATTTTTTTTATTTTTAAAGCAGCGCAGAGATTAGGGGACCAGGTGGTTCAGCGGTTCGTGCAATGCTTTTTGACTCCTAGGACTTGCTTTACAATCCAGCCTTGAGATTTTTCTCTTTTGATTGCTCTCAGAATCTAGCATTAAGTGAGTTTCAGCTGTAACTATTTCATATATATATCATGCTGTATAAAGGTCTCAGTGCAATCCTAAGAAGACAACCTGGCATGTTGCAGAAAAGCATACAGAGCACTCCCACGGAGAGCCATTCATATGGTCTGTCTTATGCAGAGGCTAGTGTTGTGGGATTTTTTTGATGCTTCCTTGGGTTTTGGCTGAAATTGCTATTATAATGTTCCGCCATTGTTAAATATACTGGAAGAGGCTGTACTCTGCATTTGGTGGTATTGTGGAACTCCTGCGTCTTACAGGATTCCTGTTTGCAGCCAGAAAAATCTTCCTTAAATATTCTTCTGTACAGGGACAACTTCTTGACTCCCAATTGGACCAGTTGTCTCTTTGCAGATTGGAGCTCTCCAACTTCAGTGCAATGAGTTGCACATGGTCTGAAGGTTGCTTGTTTGTTGTCTGTATCATTGACTTTGATTTGTCATTCAGAAAAAAAAAAATAAGCAGAGCAATCACAATGATTCCAATTGTTACAGCCTGTGCTAGGTTCTTGGCAGTGCATGTGAATCACAAGAAAATACTTAAAGCTAAACAAAAACATTTTGGTTTGGATAAGTAATGATGAGGAAACTAGCAGTTCTGGATCATAAAGTGCTCGGGTGCTGCCACTCAGAAACAAAGCTGGGAGCCTGTCCATTCCTCAGCATTGCCACAAAACTGTTATTCAAAAATTACATATGAAGAAACTACGAATTTGCCTATCCTTAGAGTTAGAGAAATACATTCAGAATATCTCAAACTCAATTGTTGTCTTATGGAGGGGCCAGTGGAAATTTTATTTGCTATAATGAAAGCAACATAATGTAGATGCTGGAAATCTGAAGCACAGACAACACTGAAGAAACTCAGCAGGTCTGGCAGCATCTGAAGAGAGAGAAACAGAGTTAATGTTTGGAGTCTGATATGATTTATTCAGAACTGAAAGGGATACCTGGTGGTGTTTATACTTTTGACAGAAGTGGAGGAGGAGCAAGGGCGACAGATGGTGTGGAGGGGTGAATCAAAATTAGAGACGTAAAATCAAAATAAAAGTGTAGATGGGTAAAAATAGGTACTCTCGGTGGACAGCAAAGTACACAAGATGTGAGCAAGACAATCCCATGCAGAGGAGGGGTGATGGCAAGAGAATGTAAGAAACATGGAGGACTAATGTAATGAGTTCATGCTTTGAAGTTGTAGAATTCAATATGGAGTTCTAGAAGCTGTATAGTGTCGAAGCCAAAATTTGAGTTCTGTTCCATAAGGTTGTGTTGTGCTTCATTGAAACATTACAGCAGGCCCAGGATAGAAATATTGGCATAAATGAGAGCAAGTTATTTATTGAAATGGCAGACAACTGGGAGGTCAGAGTCATTCACAGATCAGAAACAGGCCCTTTGGCCCAACAAGTCTGCAGTGACCCTCAGAGCATCACACCCAGACCCATCCACGTAATCTACACATCCCTGAACACTATGGGCAATTTAGCATGGCCAATCCACCTAACCTGCATATCTTTGGACTGTGGCAAGAAACTGGAGCCCCCAGAGAAAACCCACACAGACATGGGAAGAATGTGCAAACTCCACACAGACAGTTGCCCAAGGGTGGAATTGAACCCAGGTCCCTGGTGCTGTAAGGCAGCAGTGCTAACCACTGAGCCACCATGCCACCCCCAGGGACAAGGTGGAATTATGTTATGAAGGGGTCACCTAGTTTGCATTTGGCCTTGCCAATGTAAGGGAGACCATGTTGTGAGCAATGAAATAAGGAATTATAGGAGCTGAATTAGGCTATTTACTCCATTGAGTCCTTTCTGCTACTCAACCATGGCTGACATGCTTCTCAAACTCACTCTCCTGCCCTCTCCCTGTAACCATTGACCTCCTTACTAATCAAGAACCTATCTACCTCTATCTTTAATACACTTAATGACTTGACCCACATAGCCCTCAGCGGCAATGAGTTCCACAGGGTCAGCACCTTCTGGCTGAAGAAATTCCTCCTCAGCCACTATGACCCCAAGTGAGTCAGTTAAATGTCCAATTAAGGGACTCTTACTACCTCCGTGGGCATTTATCCTGCAGTATAAAGGTAAGTCGCCGCATGAATACATTGCCCAGTTAGGACTGGAGATTGCCCAGTGAAAGAGGAGCCTCATTTTTGAGCATTCCATGTGCTATGGTGGTAATGGCCAGCCTGCAAGGCAACAAGACTGTGTGGAACCATAACACCCACCTCCCACATATAATTGCCTGACAGAATGCCTGGCCCTGGTATTTCCCAATCTCATTTACCTCCCTTTGAGGATACTTCAGCCGGTGAGGTCTTCTTTCTGTGCTGCTGCAGTCTCAGTAATGCCCATCAAGTCCGTCATCAATATCTATCACCATCCAAAAACTTTGAAGAGAATCTTGGGAAAGCTTTGGATTTTCTTGAACAGTGCACAATTTGAATGCATTGGAAATTGTTCATTATGTTATACAATACTTTGCTTGTCTTCTTGTATTTGTAAATAAATTGAGAATAATTTTCACTTAAAGCAAATGGCTTAATAGTGTCTTATTTTGTCCAAATTGATAGAGACAGCCTTAATATTCTGTGACATGCAAGTTATGGCAATCACAGTTAATTAACAAACCAAACTAATCTGAATCAATGAAATTTTTAGGATTCCAGTTTTGAAGGAAAATGATCAGTTCACTCGAATCATCTTGAAATTATCCACAGATTGGTTGTTTTATACTCAACATGGGATTTAAGATTTTTTAGTTTGAAGAAATAATTTTTTTCACAAAGAAGTGAGCTGTTAAGAGTTAAAGAAACTGTTGTTTAAAACCAATTAACGTCATGCTGTATTTTATCGAGACTGATTTCAATCACAGTAAAGTAGAAATAGATAGTCAGTACAACAATAAGAATCCTGGGGATATTTGTACAGTACCGTTAAAAGGAAGTTAACATAATTTTGCCTCAAACTTCCTACTGGCTTGTCTTCGGACCTATTTGGCTGAACTTGATTTTTCTTGTCTGCTCACTGTCCATTGTAACTAGTTGAACTCCTTTCAACAGGAAGGTTGAGGTCAAGACACGAGTGGGGTTTCTTGATTAAAAATTACAGATATATTCTTTCCTATCATATCTTTTTGTTGGACTGTTGCTTGCACACTTAAGCTGTCTCAGATGGATCATAATTTAATCTCTGTATGCTGTAGCTTCTTTTCCTTCACCCATGGTAAACAATCTGATGAGACAGTTACACTTTGTTTCAAATTATTGACACAAACAATTTATATCAAACATAAGTTTGTAAGATTGCCAGTTTCCATTAGGATTGCACTGGGTGCCTCAACCACATTGAAATCTTCGTATGAGTAAGCATTTGATATTTTGTTACTCTCTAAATGTGTCTTCCTTGTACATATTTCCTGGAAATTACCTATAGTTTTACTGACATAGCATTCTTTTTAATAGCTGGACATTGCTTCTGTCTGTGAGATTTCCCTTTTTCCACAGTACAGTCATTGGCCTACTTTTGGTTTTGGCTTGCCACTTGTACCTTTAGGAGTTTTATACCTTATGAGGGGAATGAATTGCATTAGAATCCCTACAATGTGGAAACAGGCCCTTCGGCCCAACAAGTCCACACTGACCCTTGGAGCATCCCACCCAGACCCATCCCCTATAACCCACACACCCCTGAACACTATGGGTAATTTAGCATGGCCAATCCACCTAGCCTGCACATCTTTGGACTGTGGGAGGAAACTGGAGCACCCAGAAGAAACCCACACAGACACAGGGAGGATGTGCAAACTCCACACAGACAGTCACCTGAGGCTGGAATCAAACCCGGGTCCCTGGTGCTGTGAGGCTGCAGTGCTAACCACTGAGCGACCATGCTGCCCCTAATTGGTCTCCTGAGATAAAGTTACTCTTTACCTCTTAGAATGTCTCTGTGTGATTGTTGTGGCTTTCTGCTTACAGAATCAACTCTTCTTTGGCCTGTACTTGATCTGAAAAAGATTCATAAGTAATTCCAATAAACATTCTATCCCTATGAAATCTGATTTCAAAGCTCCAAAATCCCAGTTCTCAACTAATCTGTCGAGATTATTAATGAACTTGTCTATAGGAATATATCCAGATACTGAACTCTTCTGTTAAATCTTGCTCTTTCAACAAATTTATTTGTTCTCAGATTGAAGTAATTGTTAAAAGCTATGAAGGACTTCTTCAAAAGTATCTCTCCTTTCTCTGATATTTTAATGAGCTATAACACTATTAGCCGTAGATCCTATTGAACACAATGGTGCATTTATTTGATCAGCTTGTGATTTAGTCTTTAGCCTGGAAGAAATTATGTATCTGAATTGCTGTTTTCCTCAAAATGTCCAATCCTGTGTGCTGTGTGGTCATCTCTGAAAGTATATCTGATAGTCAGCATAATGTCTCCTGCTACTTTTTTTCTTAATGTGATTATTTAGTATTTTTAGTTCAAAGCTTTTCATTCTGTGGTGTCTCAAAGCTGCTTCTATTCTTGGCTTGTCATATTGCAGTATATCGATGTCGCTTCAGTCTCTTCCCCAAGTAAATTCTCAGTTTTTCAATATAGCTATTCTGCATTGTTTTCCTTATCTTAAAGGCTATCAAACTCTTGTACTCAATGCAAAAAGTAATGCTGAAGCATTTGCAATATTCAAGGAATGGTTGAAGGCATTGGATATTGCAAAGGCTATGGGCAACAGTACTGAAAATTTGTGTTTCAGAATTTACCATGCCTTGAGCCAAACTTGCACCAATACAGCTACTACAATGGAATGTGTAAAATTGCACATTTATATCCTATACACAAAGCAGCACCAAATCCAACTCAGCTAATTGTCACACTTAAGTGGCACTTAGGTAGCAATAATACGCATGCAGATGCTCTAATTGGGTTCCATCAGTGACACTCACACATTGCCCTCATTATGGTTTGGTTCAAATGTGGACAAAAGAGCTAAACTCTTCATTTGAGAGGGGTATAACTGAAATTGACATCAAGGTCACTGCACTGTGGCATCAAGGAGACCAAGCAAACCTGGCATTAATGAAAATCATGGGGAACTGGGGAGTACTCTCTGCTGGTTGGAGTTGTACCAAGCACAAAAGCATGGCCATGGTTGTTGGAGGGCAGTACCCTTAGCTCCAGGTTATCTTTGTAGGCATTATCAGGATAGTGTCCTATGCACAACCATCTTCAGCTCCATCATCAATGAACACCCTTCTGTCATAAGGTCAGAAGTGAGGATGTTTGCTGATGGCTACACAATGTTCCTCACCATTCACAACTCCCCAGATACTGCCATAGTTCATGTTCAAATGCAGTGAGACTTGGACAACCTTCAGGTTTGGGCTGACAATTGTCAAGCAACATTTGTTCTACATAAGTGCTGGGCAGTGACCATTTCCAACAAGAGTTAATCTAACCATCACCTCTTGACATTCAAGGCATTACCAGCACTGAATTTCTCACTATCAACATCCTGATGTTACCACTGACCAGAAACTGAACTGGACTAACCATATAAATACTGTGGCTACAAAAGCAGGTCAAAAGTACAGAATTCTGAAAAGAGTAACTCACTTCCTGACTCCTCAAAACCTGTCCTCCATCTACATGGCACAACTCAGGAGTGTGATGGAATATCCCCACTTGCTTGGATGAATGCAGCTCCAACAACACCACCCAGAACAAAGCAGCCAAACTAATTGATCCAACATAATTTATTCTATACACCATGCATGTTCAGTAGCAACAGTGTTTATCATCTAATTAGATGCACTGTCAAAATTCACCAAGGCTCCTTAGACTGCACCTTCCAAAATTCCAACCAAAGGGAAGACAGCAAAAAGACTGGCACACCATTTGGCTTGAAATATATCACCATTCATTCAGTGTCATTGTGTCAAAATCCTGGAACTGCACACCTAATAGTATTTTAGGTATACTTATACTAACTGGACTACAGCAGTTCAAACATTCAGCTCACTGCCCATTTTTCAATGGTAGTTAAGAATGGGCAATAAATGCTGGCACAGTCAGTAAAGCCCACACCCTGAATGAGTAAAAACATAAACGATGTTGTATCTCCATACTGTTACTGTGGCTTTGCTCACATTTTTCCAGTCAAATAGACTTTTCCCACATTTGTGTGGGCAAAATTGATAATTTCCTTCCTTTTATGATCCAATAAACAATTCCTATAAATTTTCTCAACTTTTCCAAATAAAGTTTGATGCCTGCAACCTTAGTAATTTCTTGCTGTTTAAAACGTAGATCAATATATGGATTTTCCCACATCTATCACAACCATAAAAGTCTTCTATCTCCTTTTGTTAGAATATGCTTGTTTAGCCTTTTTTGGGAGATTGCCAGTGCTGTGCCTATAGTTAAAACTACTTCTATGGCCCTATGCCTTGTGGTGACCACTTGTGGTCAAGTTTGTTGTGAGCCATAAGAACTCCTTTTTAATTTCTAGTCTTCTCAGCCCATTCTGCACTTTAATTTAAAAATTTCTCCTCGTCCAATGGGAATTTTTTTAAACTTTACTCATGGTTCTTGCTAACTGAAACTTTAATTGGGACTGCTCCTGTGTATCCTACTTTCCTGACAGAATCTGTAACTTCCAGACATGACTAGCCTCTAGCTCAAACTTGTTCCTTCACTTTTCTTACCAGGTATGATTTGAAAGCCTTTACCATTAATTGCTGTTTTTCTCTTGTTTATTTTTCCACAGTCTGTAGGCTGTTTTACTATTCAGTTGCTGCAGCTGCTGATTGTCTGCATGGTTAGTTCTTAAGTCACAAAGCCTCTAAAGCTGCATTATTCAGTGTCGCTCCAGGGTCCTCTTGAATTCTGAGATAAAAGGTACTGCAGATGCTGGAGAATCCGAGATAACTGATGAAGGGTCTAGGCCCGAAACGTCAAGTTTTCCTGCTCCTATGATGCTGCTTGACCTGCTGTGTTCATCCAGCCCCACGCTTGTTATCTCCTCTTGAATTCTCACCATTCTTAGCTTGTGGATTTAAGAAACAATCCCACCACAGTTTCCATGTTTTATGATGCAGCTAAATTGAATTCCAGTGCACACTGCTGATGCATATTGCATATATTGTGATGCCAATCACTCCCAGCGTATGGCTGGTTCAGTTTGCTGCCATCATTTCCTCTCCTTGACTTGGTCTAAGGGCTCACTTCGTTTACAGTGGTACAGGAAAACTACTGAGTGTTAACAAATGGAGGATCTTGGCTCAAAACAAAGTAGAGTTTAGATCTGTAAGTTAGACATTTAGGTATTTTGGTAGTACAGAGCTCAGGTATTACTGGAAAATTTTGTTGAAGCTTTATCATCTTCTCTTCATCAGAACAATTTGTAAGTATACCACTTTAAGGGAAAAACCAAAACACATACTGATGGAGAATAGGGTGCTGATTGGTTGCCAGATGGGTGCTGCGTGGAGAATGCACTGGTTGATGATGATCGATGGAAAACTGCCTGGCTTCATTTAAATTTTAAACCGGGCAGATTGACTCTGATTTATTAACGTATTGCCCTGAGAAATGACCTTGCATGTAGCTGTCACATATTTTGTTGATTTGAAGCATTTGCAGTTTGCGCACATGTTCTTACTGCTTGCATGTATCTGTATATTATTATATGCAGCATCCAGTACCACAAACCCAACTGACAATCCTAAATTGGTTGACATTGTAATTTTTTTGCAAACTCAGGCTTATCAAGCAAATGTTGACCACTTGTGGAATCACATTTCACGTTGGGCACTGCGTTATGTGTTTTGCAAGCACTGGCTTATTATAAATAGTGAAAAGGACATACTGATTGATGTAAGCCACCAGTCTTTGGGATATGTGACCTACATACCTGGCACCACACCAGCACTGAAATCCATACACCACATTACTCATTTGAGTGATAGGCAGAATACCTTTCTGGCTTGACAGCAGCATCCTGTTCGTAGCATCACCTGTTGCTCAAAGCTTTGGGATATCTTACCTTTCCGGAGTAATTTGAGGTAGTTAAGTTCCAAAAGTAATGGCCTTAGGCCCATTCATGAGTTTGTGCAATATATTGTGAGAAACGGTCTGATCAGTGAAAGCTTTGGTTTTTCTGTACCTTATTTCAGTATCAAGCTTCCATGATGAACAAATGATTCAGGCTCTATTTATGAGGTTGCTGATAAGGCCAGTCTTATAGTGTGCAGAATTGTGGGAATATTCCTGTTCATGGGACCTTGCTGTTTAGAAATTAGCTGCTACAGTTTCCCAAATTACAACAGTGGATTCACATATTTTTACTAGAGAGAGAATAGGGTCCAATCAATGAGGTCATCTACATGCTGAACTTCAAGTGATGGGAAGATACTAAATTTTTCACATCAGTTTTTATTGTGGAGAAAGAAATGGAGGCTAGAGATCATGGGGAAATACATATTGATGTTTTGAAAGCAGTTCACATTACATAAGAAGAAACGCAGGAGGGCTTAGAAAACATAAAGGTTGCTAAATCTCTGGGACAGGATCAAGTGTATCCCAGATGTTGTGGGAAGTTAGGGAAGAAATTGTGGGGCCCCTAACAGAAATATTTGTGTTATCTCTAACTATGGGTGAGGTGCCAGAAGACTGGAGGGTGGCTAATGTTGTGCCTTTATTTAAGAAAGGCTGTAAGGCAACTATAGACCTGAGAGCCTGACATCAGTTGGGGGTGGGGTGTAAAGTGTTGGAGGTAATTCTGAAAGATAGGATTTACATCCATTCGGAGATGCAAGGACAATGCTTAGGGATAGTCAGCATGGTTTTGTACAAGGGAAATTGTGTCTCACAAATGTGATTAAGTTTTTTGAGGAAGTAACCAAAAAGATTGATGAGGGCAGACCGATAGACATTATTTACTTGGACTTAAGCAAAGCCTTTGATAAGTTTCTGCATGGTATGCTAATTAGTAAAGGTAGATCACATGGGATTCAGGGTGGGGTTGCCAGTTGGATACAAAATTGGCTTGACGATAGGAGACAGAGGGTTGTTTTTCAGACTGGAGGCCTGTAACTAGCAGTGTTCCACAGGGTTTAATACTGGGTTCACTTTCATTTGTCATGTATGTAAATAATTTGAATGACAACATAGGAGGGATGGTTCGTATGTTCGTGGATGACACTAACATTGGTGGCATATTCCACGGTGAAGAAGTTTATCTAAGATTACAAGGAGAATTTGATCAATGGGTCAATGGGCTGAGGAGTAGCAGATGCAGTTGAATTAGGATGAATGCAAGGTATTGCATTTTGGTAAAACAAACAAGGCAGGATTTATACAACTAATGGTAGGGCCCTGGGTATTGTTGTAGAACAGAGAGACCTAGGGGTTCAGGCATATAATTCTTTGAAATTTGTATCACAGGTAGGTAGGGTGGTTAAGAAGCTGTTTAGTACGCTTGCCTTCATTGTTTAGGCTGTACAGGACGTTGGTGAGGTCTCTTCTGCAGTACTGTGTGCAGCCCTGCTGTAGTAAGGATATTACTAAATTGGAGAGGGTTCAGTAAAGATTTATCGTGATGGGAATGGAACGTTTGAGTGATAAGGAAAGGCTGGAAAGTCTGAGAATTCTCTTGCTGGCGTATAGGAGGCTGAGTAGGGATCTTATAGACGTCCTTTAAAATCATGAGCGTCATTGATAAGGTGATTAATGAAAAGGACTTTTCCCTAGGGTGGGGGAATGCAAAACTAGGGGGCATATTTTTAAAGTGAGAAGAGAAAGTTTTAAAAAGGACTTGAGGGGAACTTTTTTACTCAGAGAGTGGTTTGTGTGTGGAATGAACAGCCAAAGGAAACGGTGGATGCAGATACAGTTACAACATTTAAAAGACATTTGGATAAGTACATGAATACACGTGCTTTGTAGGGATTTGGGCCAAAAGCAGGCAAGTGGGACTCGTTTAGTTTGGGAACATGGTTGGCATGGACTAATTGGACCGAAGGGCTCGATGACTCTATGACTTTGAGTCTACTTAATTTGTTGCAAAGCACTTTGGATGAAGTCATGAAAGACATTAAATAAATGGCACTATGTAAATAATTCTTTCTTTACTGCAACAAGAATAAATGATATTGAACAGCCTAACCTAGGATTTCCACAATTATTGAATGAAAAAAATGTGGAAAATTGTTGTTTTCTGCTGACAAGACATACATTACCAACTTTATTTTTGCAGCGTGACATGTTTGTCCTTCTTTCAGAAATGTTGAAGACTCTTTTTTCAAAAAGAGAAAACTTTTCCCAACAACTTTTGTTTGGTGCTAAGGGTGGGGGCATGGGAAATGTGTCACGAATTGGGGGGATAGAGAGTGGGTGAAAATAGTTATCAAAAGTGAGAACCTAGGTGGGATTTTCAAGGGTATTTAAGGAGTGAGCTCACACATTGAAGTCCATTTGGACTGGGCGAGGTGTGGGTGGTGACGTCAGGGGACAGTGACGCAACGTCTGGGGTACGGGTGGCGTAATGTGACGGTGACGTAATTGGTGGTGTACGCGCCTGCGCCCGGGGAATTGTGGGAGGTGAGCCTACCCACTTTAAGATGGCGGATAGTATTCCTTTACACCCGGTGCGGAATCTGCAAAAGAGACAGGAATATTACCCGGGGAGACAGAGCAGGTACCATCACTGCTTCCGCACATTCATACAGTGCCAGCTCAGCGACCTCTGGCTCGGGAGTTAAGCACACAAAAAGAGAGAGTGATGTGGGGTTTGGGGGTGATGGCTTGGGGGAATTTGGAGCTGGGCCTGGCTCCTGGCTCCTGGCTCCAGGCTCCAGGCTCCAGGCTCCATCTCACCGCACATTTCACTAACTGTGGGCGTACGGGTGAACCACGCTATCACCTTTTCTGTGCTGGGAATAATTGAGTGCAGCATCCCCCGAACCTGGAAAGAACTGCACTTCCACTAAAATCAATCTCGGCTTTTGGTTCAATGGGTACATCACACTTCTTAAGTTGTTGTGGGTTCAGGTCCCACTCCAGAGGCTGGAGCACAACATTTAGGCTGGTGGGACTGAAGGGAGTGCTGCACCCTCGGAGGTTCTTCTTTTGTTTTAGTTGTTTACCGTCAGAGATCAGCATCTTTATTATGTTGATGTCTATGAATGTGCTCAGTGGTTGATGTTAAACTGACTCTCCATCTGCCCCCTCAAGTGGATTTAAAATGTTCCCTGGCACTAGCTTGAAGAAAAGCAGTAGTTACCCTGGTGTCCCACGGAATATTTATTCCTGAACCTACATCATATTAATAGGCTGTTTGGTCATTCACACATTTCATGTTTGTGTGATGAGAATGCTGTATGCAAATTGGTAGCTGCCTTTCCCACATTGTAGTGGTGGTTATAATTCAGAACAAGTTCATTTGATTGTAAAGTGCATTGAGATGCCCGATGATTGTAGAACATGGATGCAAATGCAAGTCCTTCTTCTGACTAATGAATCCCATTCCGATGAGTGGTTGTGTGGTTTTAACAGAGACTAAAGTTTACTTTTGGCCTGAGTTTCTGTTCCAATCCTTTGCTTGTGAAGTGTGAACAAGCTTTCCTTCTATTAGAAGATGCATAGGTTGGAAGTTGCTTTGTAGGAGGCTGCAGAAAATTGCATTAAACCATCTGTATTTGTTTCTTTGCATCATAAAGTGAAAATGAAAATAACATGTTACAGCAAAATTAGATGAAATTGCACCCAGGCCTTTGCATTCATGCTTATAAAATCAATGTTGCTGTAAAGCTTAAATGTATTGTATTTGTTGAACTATCCTGTAAATTGCCCCATTGTGCAAAGTAGTTTCACAATTAAATTTAAAGCATAGTCTATCAAATTGTGGAAATTGCAAATTAAACTTGATGAGATGGTATTTGTTTATAATTGCAAGCAATATTTTTTAATAAGAATAAAATATTGTGGCTGATGGAGAGCTGAAATATAAACAAAGTCCTGGAGAAACTCGGCAGGTCTGGCAGCATCTGCTGAGAGAGAAACCGTTAACATTGAGTCGGGGATGATGCTTTTTAAGTTAACTATAGACAGGCTAGTCCATGTAAATCAACAAATGAGAACATCCACTGTATTGCAGGGCAGAGTTCTGAACATGGAAATAAATGCTTGTTTATTTGGCTGGTATTTCTACATGATAGACAGCATCTGGTAATGTGCTTTGGTGCTTAATGAGAAGATTAGGCATTTTCCATAATGCTTTCTTTTGAGTGTGTGTGACGAGCACTCCTTCTATAGAAGGTAAATGTTGATATGGTCTTGTTGGGCTGTGTCATGTATGTGTTGTAATTTCTGTCTAAGAGTATGATTTATGTGCCTATGGGTGGGCTCTGAATAGTCATATTTCAGCCAAAAACTGCCTAATTATTGCATGTGCACCCTACAGAAAATAGAATGATCATCACTTACTGTAAAATTGGCTGATTTAATTTTGAGAAATTTATGTCACAAGCAATATAATTGGAGTTTCAAGAATACCATGAGATTTTCAGAATAGGTAATTAAAAGATGCAATGAAACTAGTTAGTTATTTCACCTCCGTGTTAAATACCAAAATGTGGCATGAGATAGTTAATCATGATGTTGCTTTGTTAAAGTTGTTTTGAATGCATTATAAACTCACTGGATCCCTGTTGTGAAGACAAGGACATATTAAATAATATGTGCAGAGTGTGTTAATTGCAGTTTTTAAATTTTACAGATGCAAAAACAATCCCTTTGATTGAAATAAGCCAGTAAAGGCATTCTTTTACCTAAAGTTTGAAATTTACAAGCAGTCACTTTTGGCCTATTAAGGATTTCAGTGGCTTATAAATAGCTACAATAGCTTGTATTTACTCAGCTACTACCTGTAAACTTGCCATGTGAAATGTACTTGTGTAGGCACCGTTTCTAGGTAGCATTGAAAAAAATTCCGGATATAATGTGAATAAAATTTGTGTGTGTGGCACAGATCATTATCGCCGCACTTAAATAATTGGTCTACTGATGAGAGCAACACACTTTGTACTAGGTTTGAGAGAGTAATAATTCTTCAGTTATTGATGAGAGTTCACATTGACTATAAATTCATTTTAACAGCAGCTTTCAAGAAATCAGTTTAATTTCTGTTGATAAATTATTAACTTCACTCAAACCAGTGGTTCCCAATGAGTTCAGTTTTGATGCCCTCAAAAACCCTGGTTTAAGTCAGTATGTCGAGTGGAAATATTCTAATTTTGTGACACGTGATGGCTTTATTTAAAAACTTGTGTATATTGAGTGTGCCTAGATTGAGCTATTAATGAAACTATTCCCTGACTTCATCCTGCATACCTTCTGTTCCCAAACTTGATGTCAAATTGTATGCATCTTATTTAATTTTTGTATCCTTTTTCCTTTTGCTATCACTAATAATTGACTACACCTATGTGTTGTCCCGCTGTTAGTTCCAGCTATCCAGTGACTCAGCACCACTGTTCGCTGCAACTTCAAGCACTGTTACATATCTAGATACCTTTATTTAAAATGAAGTAGTTACATTTTATACAAAAACAGAAGTTGCTGGAAAAGCTCAGCAGGTCTGGCAACATCTGTGATGAGAAAATCAGAGTTAATGTTTCGGATCTGGTGACCCAGCAAACTTTTTTTTTGTTTTTGTTCCTGATTTACAGCCTCCACAGTTTTTTTGGTTTTTAGATATATTTTATACTTTTATTTAAAAACAAACTCTCTAGTTTAAATACCACCAACTGTTTTTTATCGTCATTATTTACCTTGCTGTAGTAAAATCCCTACGTTTCACATTTTATCAAAAGGATTTTAATTAGCCCATTCAGTAATTCTTAAGGGGCTAGAAACTTCAAAGATAATGGGCCTAAATATTTGCTATTTTAATAAGTTAGACGTAAATTCACAAGATATAGAGATCAATGAAATTTTACTCAAGTAAATACATCTTGAGCTTTAGTGAGTTGAGTTAGTGGGACGGTCTAAGAGTTTTCTTTTGTTCTAAGTAATAAAAATAATAAGTCAAATATTGGAGATTTGAGTTAAATCACGTTAAGTGTCTTATGGCAACACTTGAAGAAGAAAAGTGTTAATATAGATGCATTTAAGCAACAGTTTAGATGTGTTATAATACCTCTGAAGCAGGTGGGACTTGAATCTCAGATTCTCCAGCATCTGCAGTTCCTACTATCTGTAGGACTTGAATCTGGTTCCTTCTGACTTGGAAGGTCGCTGCCACTGTGCTGTCAGAGTCACATTAACTCTGATAGGATATTTCGAATCAGCTTGTTCATGGATATTATTACACACCTCTGGATCAGGTTGGACTTGAGCCTGGCCTCCGTTTGGGCAAATTCCAAGATTCAGTAGATGCTGAACAGATCCTGGAGATTGGAGGATAGCTAATTTAACCTGTGTATTTAAGAAGGGAAGCAGAGACAAAACCAGGAATTATGACTAGTCAATCTGTTTTTTTAGGGGGAAATACTAGAGTCCGTTTATAAAAGAAGTAACAGCTGAGCATTTGGAAAGCAGTGGTGGGATAGGAAAGAGCCAGCATGAATTTACAAAAGGAAAATCATACTTGACAGACCCACTGGATTTCTTTGAGAATATAATTCATTGAGTTGAAGGGGACCCTGTGAATGCAGTTTATTTAGACTTTTAGAAGGCTTTGGCGAAGTCCCACATAGGTCTGGGTGGGATGCTCTTCAGAGGGTCGGCATGGACCGATGGGGTGAATGGCCTGCTTCTGCATCATAGGAATTCTATGATCTTATCATAATATCTTATGGTATTATCGCTGGACTGTTAATCCAGAGACCCATATATGTTCTGGGGACCTGAGTTCGAATCCTGCCATGGCAGGTGGTGGAATTTGAATTCCGTAAACATCTGGAATTAAGAATCTAATGATGCCCATGAGTCGATTGTTGGTTGTCAGGAAAAAGCCATCTAGTTCACTAATGTCCTTTAGGGAAGGAACCTACCATTCTTACCTGGTCTGGCCTACGTGTGACTCCAGACCCACAGCGAATGTGGTTGACTCTTAACCCTCTGGGCAATTAGGGATGGGCAATAAATGCTGCCTAGCCTGCGACACCCTCATCCCATGAATGAATAAAAAAAAATCTGGTCGTTGACACATTTTTGACTGGCTAGGCACAAATTGGCTGTTGCGTTTCTACATTACAACAGTGACTATGCTTCAAAAGTGCTTCAATCGATTGAAAATGCTATGAGCTGTCTGATGCTCAAAGAAAGCACTGTTTTATGTTGAGTTTTGGAATCCGATTGTGGCAGTATTTTTCTTGAGGGAGATACCTTATCTGCTTCAGTGAGGTAAAGAGAAGTGTTGGCAGTCGAGGAAAAAAACTCAATGGTACGTCTAATGTGGCTCAAACAAATTCATTTAGACTGGTATAGGGTAGAGCCTTAAGTTTACTTTAATTGCCTAACCTTGAACACCTTATCCAATTCAATAATGCTCCAAGTTCTATGAACATGGGGACACGTGCTGTTTTCTCACTCTTGCACCATACAAGCATAACTTTGCAAAATGTTAATGTTCTTTTTGGAATTAGTGTTAATGGTACACCGCTGCATTTAATCAAGAGTTCCTGTAGTTCTGATCAGATGTCTGGATTGGATTAATTGGTGATGCAAGAATTATCTGCTGTTTAAATTGAATGATATTACCGCAACCAAACAGGCCCCCCTCAATCTTTTTTGAATCAAATCTTTCAGTTGATTGCAAAGAACTCTGGATAACAAATATTTGTAAATGAGTCATTGAATCTACTCAGCTTCTCAAGTAGAAGCTTCTGTCGTATTCTCTAAAGGTGGCTTGTGTCTGCTGACATTGAGTTTAATCTGGTTACTAGGATTGTTCTGTGCTCAATTAGTTGAGTTTTGCTGAGCATTATCGATGTACTAGTTTGGGGCATTTGAGTTAGAATGGGAAAATTGGCTAAGGTACATGTTTGTAAATACTGGAAGGACTATTGGATTATGCTCAGCTGTATAACCTCTCCACTCTATAACCTGCTAATGCTGTTGAATACTAAAAAAACGCAACTGCAGATGCTGGCGATCTAAAACAAATTGCTGGAGAAACTCAGCAGGTCTGGCAGCATCTATGGAGAGAAAATAGTTAATGTTTTTAGTCCGATGATGACTCAGAACTGAAAGCAACTAGGAAGAAGTGGCATTTACATTGGTGCTGTGAGGAGCCAAAGGAGTGAGTGGGATAGGTGGAGATGGAACCCAGAGAGAGACTGTGTGACCGCTTGGTAGAGTGTCTACGTACTGACTGTAAAATAACCATGAGTTTCCAGTTAGCTGTCACTTCAATGCACTACTGTGTTCCCATGCCAACATTTTTGTTTCAGGCAGTGCTCCACAACCCCAGGTACTGTCAAGAAATGGGTTGTTTCAGTACAGCCAACCCATTTTCAACAATTCGTAGCTCCCATTATCACCTAACTGACTCCTTTTTTTCCCTGGCTTATTATCAACAATAACTTTGTCTGGCTACCCTGTTCTTTCTGTCTTTCTCTGGATCCCACCTCCATCTGCCTGGTGTTGTTTTCCTCCCCCTGCCAAAAAAAAAGTGCTTTTAGTGCTGAAGACACCTCACTGGACTCTTAACTGTTTTCCCTCTGCACATATCACCAGACATGAGTTTCTCCAGCTATTTCTGTTGAACAATATCACTTGATTAATTTCTGTAGTAAGGTACTGGAGGATAGATGTCATTCTTTGAACATTCCAAAATGCTTTTGGTGGAAGGGATTGGGACCTAAGTAGGAAATTGAGTGAAAACAAAATAGATAAAACTTCATTTGATTTAATTTGTCACCACCTAAACAGTCCAATTGTATGTAAATAAGCTAGTTGAACTATACTGCAGTTTAAGAATTATGAAGTAATCCCTGGGCAGTATTCACTGCCTTTGCCTTTGATCATAAAACCAAAGGGCAGAATTGGGGGAAAGGAAATATTTGAATAGTGGGATAGAACATCTTCATGAGGATATATGTAGTGCAAAAATTACAGCATAGGCATCCTGGCATTTCTTTGGATAACTGGGGATGGAGGTTGGTATGATAGATGTAAATCACAGCACATGGCTTCTTTATAAAGGAGTGGGTAATTGTAGAAAGCAATGTGAGATAGTGATACAAGACAGAATTTTACGTACCTGGCGTAGTTAACCTCACTGGACTTCATTCAAAAGCGAATACTGTGGTTGCTGGAAATCTGAAATGTAAGCAGTGAGTGCTGGAAATAAATGGCAGGTCAAGCAATGGCAATATCAATGGAAGACAATAATTAATATTTCAGACCAAGATAACAAGCATGGGGCTGGATGAACACAGCAGGTCAAGCAGCATCATAGGAGCAGGAAAACTTGACATTTCGGGCCTAAACCCTTCATCAGAATATTTCAGACCAGTTGCCTTTCATCAGAACAGTTCTGATCAAAAGTTATTGATCTGAAACACTAACTCCATTTCTTCGTCCATAGACGTTGCTGGACTTGCTGAGTATTTTCAGCTTTTACTGTTTCAATGACTTGTAATGTGTAGCTGTTGCTTTTTTTAAACACACACACACACACACACACACACTATATGCGTTGAGGCCTACTGTTTTGGACTGGAGAGAACTTGAGTACTGAGGCAGCTCAGGATTCCAGTAAATGTGTGCAGCACTTTGCACAGCCACTTGGTGTTTACATTGAATGAGTAAAATTGCAACTGATGTCAGAATGATAGAGATGGGGAGATTCTGAAATTGGATGCAAACAACTTGAGAATCTATGTAGGAAGTTGGTAGATTTTCTTATTCTCTTATCTTTCAAAATAGGCATAATAGTTCTGTAAATTTATAACTTTTATTTCCTATCCAGTTGTCAGTCTTCCTTTCCATGTTGACTGAACATGGGTACAGGTCCTTGGCCAAATCAGGTCATGTATCGAGATTTAAATCGCCTGCTATTGCATTGTTTCAGCTCTCAAAAGGCAAAAGGAGGCTATTATTGATGTCAGTTGAAACAATGAATATTGACAAGCTGTTTCTTTGGTGAAGAGGTAGCACATCACTTGGAATTCATGTTGTTTTTGGCTAACATGAATAAGCATTCTTTAGCAGGGTTTGCTGGACAGCAGGCAGTCTCTTTTGAGCACTTGGGTGATTTTACTTTCCCTTTACTCCTCTCCTTAGTCGGTTGTCTTTTGAGGATAACCGTTGCACAAATGTCTGTTATAAAACAATTTGCACATCCTCAATCAAGTGGGTAATTTGGGTGTCCAGTTCAAAACCTGAAATAGTTTATAAAGATGAATAAAACATTGATTTTTATAATGCTTTAGAACTATTTGAATTTATTAGAAAACTTGTTTCAATTTCAGTTGAAAGGATTATAAAGCACTTTTGTACTGTTCTTTCAAAACAGTTTTTGTAGTTTTTCAGCACTCTGCATTTGTCCCTCGATGAATGAAATTAAATTTCAGAAATTGTATGAATGAGCATTTGTCAACTATTACTTAAACTTTAACCAGAGGAAATGAATTCTAAAAGTAGTAAAGTGTATAAATGAGGGGATAATCTCTAGGGTGGAGAAGGGCTGCAACAGACTAAGGATTTTATGCAATAAGGAATTAGGAATGTTAATGGATCGAGTTAAGGGGATAAATGAATGAATGTTACTGGTAGTCTGTTAATTGTTTTGTTTTTGTTTTGTCAAGAGGAATGACTATTTTTCTAATAAATTGGCAAGCATAATTATCCAGTCTTTGTGCAGTTATACCTCTACCATACTATCAAAACAAAGTGCACCATTTTTCCAAGTCATAGGGTATAGTTCAACAGGCTAATAGGAATTATTACTGAGATTTTTCAAAGCGCTTACAGAAGCAGCAGTTCTTTAATTTGGTGCAACTTGAACTTGTTGTCAGGACTCTGTACTTGATGCCTTGAGGTTTGGAATTGCAGCCTGTTTTTGTCATCTATATCTAGGACTGAGTACGTTGATTAGAGTTACTGAACAGATGCCTGGGTTGATCCACTGTAAGTGAATATATACTCTAATGGCTCAGTGGTAATGAACAGCACTGTTGTTTGACTGGAATGTTTAATTTTGTGAAATTTGAATGGTTTTTACTTGTAAGAAATTGGTCATGAGGTGCAACTGCAGTTTGAAAGTGGTCTTGTTCTTTGGTGTTCCACGCATTTGCAGAAGCATACAATACAGCATAGAAGAGGCTGGCCTTGCAGGGACTGAGGTGCATCGTCCTCCCTAATAATATTTTAAGCTTGTGTTTGTATTATGGCTTTGTTTCTGTTAACACTATTGTTTGTTTTTGTGACAGTCCTTCACCATGGACTATCTAACCCATTTTTAAACATTATTTTCTTTCAAGAGTGTAGAACGCAACAGTCTTTCAAGAATGCAGCTCACCACCACCCCCTCGGGGGTAACCAGAGTTGGGCAATAAATGCTGGGCAGCCAGTGATACCATGGCCCATAAGTGAATAGAAAAAATCTGGTTGTCTGTGTCTGCTGTCTGAAGGAGCAATTCTTCTAGTGCCATTTCCCTGCCACCTTCGTAACCCTGAGTGTTCTTCCTTTTCTGATAATAATCACATTCCCTCTTGAATGCCTCCACCACACTATCTTATTGGAACTAAATTAGGTAATTTGTTTATGTAACACTCTAAACATCTTATATGCTGTGTATAATGATACTGTGTAAAAACATAACTTGTTGAGTTAATGTTTTGAAGTGTTAACAGTTTACTGTATTTGTAACTGTAGGTTTTTGACTGTTTAGGACCTGGATAGGTGTGCCTGCCCTACCTCATAGGTCTGTTTAGAATATCATGATTTTTTTTCCTAAATTTCTATTTGACTTGGTACTCAGTCTGACATAGCTTTAAGGAGCGAAACAGAATACCTGTTACATTTGTTGAACTGCAGATTAGTTTAGCTCAGTTTACTAATGGGGAAAGTACTTCACCCTCTGATTTTAAAAGTTTGAGTGTAGAGCAGACTGAAATATTGCAGCGATTCTTAGCCTGGGCAAATGTCAGGGAGCATGGAAAAACTCAAATTTCAGAGGAGCAAATGGGAATTTGAAGAGCTACAAAGTGACTGTGAAGCTGCCAGGGTGTTGTCAAAAATTCAGTTGCGTCAACCATCATACCCTGATCAAGTCTGTATACAACTGCTGTCCCATGCCAACTTGCTTGACTCTTAACTGTCTATCGAACTTTACTGCAGTGGTTAAAGAAGGCAGCCCATGCCATATTCTCTGCCAGTGTGTCTTATATCCTGAGAATGAATGTTAGAGACTTGGACAGCCTGACATTAAACCTACTGCAAGTGTTTTAAGCAAAGATAACAATATAATCACTACTCTTTTATTTGTTGCTTATTCTCTTTTCTGGTGTGGTCAATTTCTTTTCTAGCTGATCCCTTGCCACCACCTACTTCTACTGTTCTAGATTTTTATTTAAAATTCCCAACATTGTTTATTTTATAAAACTCACCGGTATACCCAATTTGAATATCACTGCAGTTGAATTGAAACATTGAAAGTGTCGCTGGACTTCAGTTATGAGCTATCAGACTTCTAACTGAAATAAAACTTTGTTCCACCAACACACAAATTATTGAGGATGCTAAGAATAAAATGTTGTATGTTGAATGCAGCAAATATCTGTAATTTCGATTCTTCATTCATGACCTTTGCAATTTATGCCAATTTTTTCCTGCTCCTATGATGCTGCTTGACCTGCTGTGTTCATCCAGCCCCATGCTTGTTATCTTACATAAACATTTACTTGAATGCAGTTTTTGGATGGTTTGATTCTTGCTTTCAGAACAACAGCCTCAAGGTTTGGATAATGCTTAATCTGAAATGGTTTCTACTGTTGATATCTTGCAAGGATCCATATGTAACTACTTCCTACTTCTTGCCCTTCCTGTGCCACTTGGTGACATCGCCTGAAATCACAACTCTAGTTTCAGTATATATGCTGAAGACACCCTGGTCCACCTTGTTAACCTAGAGATAATAGGAAATACAGATGCTGGAGAATCCGAGATAACAAGGTGTAGAACTGGATGAACACAGCAGGCCGAGCAGGAAGGCTGACGTTTCTGATGAAGGGTCTAGGCCCAAAATGTCAGCCTTCCTGCTCCTATGATGCTGCTTGGCCTGCTGTGTTCATCCAGCTCTACACCTTGTTATCACCTTGTCAACCTGTCCCTTTACCTCTCCACTGTCTTTGCACTGCTTAAGTAGCAGAAATTTCCTTGAATTAAATATTGGGAAGATGAAAGCCCTCTCTTGTCTCCGCTACAAATTCTAATCCTTAGAAGCTGGCCCTAACTGTTTCTAGCTACTTAACCAAACAGTTCGCAACCTTAGTGTCATACAGATACCAGCATAGCCTTACAATCATATGACTGTGCCATCACTAAGAATCATTTTTTTACTGCAGTAAAGTTGCCCGAGCCTCAGCTGTTACCTCATTACAGCCCTGGTCCAAGCAAGGACAAAAGAGCTGAACTTGGGAAGTGAAGGTGACTGTCCTTGGCATTAAGCTAGCAATTAACTGCGTGTGGCATCAAGAAGCCCTAGCAAAACTGGAGTCAATGGTAATCGGTGAGAGCTCTCCACTGGTTGGAGATCCTCATCTTTGTTTTCAAATTTCTTAATGGCCTTTACCTTTTCTATCTCTAATGTCCTCCATTTTTATGAGCTTTTTTGATATCTCTACTTGAATTTTCTCCTCTGAGATGCCTTTTAAAACTTGGACTCTGACTAAACTTTTGGTCTCCTCCTCTAATGTCTTTGTTTGACACTTCTGTTAAAGATCTTGATATGTTTTGCTAAATGTACTGTCAAAGTATATTATAGTTCTGGAATAATAGTGTGCAACTTTGTACCTTCAACCAGACCTTGTGTGAAGGGTGTTTGTTGCTTAAGTTCTGATATGCTTATGTGGAAAGAAAATTGACCCCTAAATGTCTCAAATTGGTCAAAAATCTAAGTTAGCCATGGAGGAGGAATGGAAACTAGAGCCTCCAGTTAAAGTTGTATCAGAGATAAAAGGTACTGCAGATGCTGGAGAATCCGAGATAACAAGCATGGGGCTGGATGAACACAGCAGGTCAAGCAGCATCAA